>OX328124.1:102322177-102667177 GCA_946811695.1 Gonocerus acuteangulatus | reverse complement strand
TGGCTCCACGCACAATGCCCTATCAATCCAGCAAAAGTAAAAAGTAGAAATTCTTGTTCGTACAATTCAGCTGGATAATATTTGGGCAGAAAATTACTTACACAATAAAAATTATAAAATATCTTTGTACGCCATATGGATGAGACATGTGGTTTATCTAGGCTGCACTAATAGAATATTTTTTAAATTTTGTACGTACATTATAATTAACTCAGAACTTTAGGACGGGTTATTTATAAGTTACCCTCCTTTTCTAGCCACGATAGGGTTGATGCCTTTTATTTTTTTCTAAATTAAGGCCACCGTCCCAGTGGAAATCGAACCCAAGACCCTTGGCACGGAGTTTTAAGTACTCACGGCCACCAGGCCACCAAAATAGAATAAGTGTGCGAAGATTTCCTCTTTTAAATTTTGTTTTACCTAGATTACTGAGTAAACTAAATAACAACCAAATACAATAATAAAAAAAAATGTAAACACAACGTTGGCCACACACAGACTATTATATATATATATATATATATATATATATATATATATATATATATATATATATATGTGTTGTTCATTCGGCATCTGTCTCCAGCGGTCTTGCTCCTCCTGTCATCGCAATATTTCGCCGGATTCCTCTCCGGCTTCTTCAGGCAGTCATTCATCCTTGCTGGTCAGTAAGGGAATGAGTCCGTCCTTGGTCTCGGCTCCCTTTATACGCCTTGGACGGAGATTGTGAGAGCCAATAAGTTTGGGGGGCTGTGGGCCAATGGGGAGTCGACTGTCTCCGTCCGCTTCTTCAGTTGTCCGTTCGGGGCGCTGATGGTCTTGTGTGGGTGGCTTGACTTCTATCCTCTTCATGATGGGCCGCCATGTGTTGGAGAGGATGAGTTCATCTTCTCTATTGAAATTGGCCGGATACTTCTGGATTTCAATCGCCTCCCTGATTTGTCTTCTAGTCAGTGCGTCTTCTTTTGCTAAGGTCTTGGCTTGATCAAAGAGGATTTGCTTGGGGCACTCTTCTCCGTGTGTTGCCACTGCAGAGTATTTCGTGCGTCCCAGCCTGTAGTCAGCAGCGTGCTGTCCAATCCGGGTGGCTACCTTCTTCCCTGTCTGTCCTATATACACCTTCCCACAGTCGCACGGTAGAAGGTATACACCCTGGTCTTGTAGCTGCTTATCCTTACTTTTGCTCAGCCAATCCCCAATCTTGTTTAGCGGTTTGTAGGCGACCTCTATTTCATGTTTCCTGAACAATCTGCCTAACTGCTCGCTGACACCACTGACGTATGGCAGGGTAATTCTGCGTCGTTGTTCTGTTTCTCTCGTAATGTTTTCATCTCGGTGTCGATCCTTCGCTGTCCTTATAGTCCGGGCCAATTTCTTCCTGTCATAACCATTGCTGGTTAAGTCCTCTGTTAATTGTTCCAGCTCTGCTCGATGCGAGTCTGGGGAAGCCCCACATGATGTAAATATGATAAAAAAGTCCTTCTTTCCTGTAAGCTTAAAACTATCTTGTAGCAGAAACTGGTTTTAATTTAGTACACTCTTTACGATAATTATTCGGGTATCCAGCAGGGAGGATAAGGATTATTGCAGAGCGAACTTATAAAACATGTTGAAATGCAGAAACAAATGTACCCAACATCACCCTCGCTGTTGAGAAGGCACCAAAACAAAGATGACGAACAAACTAGGCGAGAAAACGTGTGTGATAATTGTTATAGTGCTAAACTTCATTGATCCGACTAAAAAACGCAGAAGGGCGTGGCAGAAGGGAAAAGGTGCCTAGCCTTTAAGCTTATATCGTCTCCCATCTATTAATCTCCCATCCACCGTCAGGACACAGTTTGAGCCCTATCACCATAGTATGTCGGGTGGACCGAGGAAGCATCCCCGAAAATTTAAAACCTACGTCTTCAGCCTTGTTTTGTTCTTTCGACTCACCTAATGATTGGTCATAATGACACAGTTATATGTAGTAAAATGTCGGAATGAGAATACCCACAATGTGAACTTTTACAGACAGCATGAGACGACCTCACCTCATCATAACAATCTACATGTGTATATTATTAAGTCATGACAGCTACTAAGTAGGCTCAATGCTCCATTACCTACACAATGGATTATACGACCTCAATCTAATGTAACATTAGAATTTTGTCTTGCTATGGTGTTCTTTGGAGATACGAATATTCCACTCGTGTCAGATAAAAACGAGTATCTTCTTCTGATAACCCTCAGTTACTAATAATAATCTACATTCTTCCTCAGTTACTAATAATAATCTACATTCTTCCTCATTTACTAATAATAATCTACATTCTTCCTCAGTTACTAATAATAATCTACATTCTTCCTCAGTTACTAATAATAATCTACATTATTCCTCAGTTACTAATAATAATCTACATTCTTCCTCATTTACTAATAATAATCTACATTCTTCCTCAGTTACTAATAATAATCTACATTCTTCCTCAGTTACTAATAATAATCTACATTCTTCCTTCAACATAAATATAGAAAGACCAAGGTGTGAATTGTCAAGAAGTGAATCATAATTTAATAATAAATGATATGTTCTATGTCCCCCTGCGAAGTAGTTTTTACGGGCTATCAATTCAGTCACGGTAGTTGCATCTTCACGGTACAGTGCAGTGCCACAGCGAGACACGGAGTCAGCTGCTCAGTTAACTATTTGGAGAAGCTAGATAGGCTCCTTCTAAAGTAGTTGAGGCACATAGGCACTTGCATAGTTATGTATCTAGAAAAAGGGATGGATGACGATAGTGAATGCGTGATAGAGAGAGAGAATATTAATGATAAGAACTCAGTAAGGGGGCTGATAACTAAGAGAATTAAGGCCAGAGTTTGAGTGCTTAGACTTAAGTCCGATTATAGAAAATGGTAGGTCTAGATGTGCTTTCCAATGACTTAATAAGTTCATACGCCATTGACGAGTGCATTAAGGCAGACTCGACATAATTCAGGACAAGACATCAAATCCTGAAACCCACCAAAAGAAACACTAATGAAATACTTTCTAGTGATTATTGGCTAATAACCAATCCGGTTTCCTGCACATGATCCCAGCTGATCCATAGAGACTAGAGTGGTGGTACAGAGAGAGATAGGAGATCCTTGAAGTTACAGTTAGAAGCGAGTCCTGCTGTGCCCCACCTCGCTGGAAGATATTCCCCCTACCTCCTTCCTATCTCCTTGGCTTCAGTCTCCTCTTGCTAACTGCGCGGGTAGCTGTGACCGAGTCTGCTTTTTTGTGCGTGTCAGTGCCCTGTCTAGGATTTCAAGAGGGTCGACCCAGTCTACCTGCTTGCTGCTTTTCTTTGGATTGTCCTAAGGTTAGTTCTGTTGTTAAAAATTGTCTTTCTACATACCTCGCTATAGGATTTCTTAAAGACAACGTTCTGTACCTTGTTTACATTCTACGTATAGGGATTACTAGACTTAATCTAATGCTTAGAGGCACTGAATATAATTCCAATAGTATAATGGAGCATTAATAAGATGTAGTGTTTTAATACATTGAGCCTAAGACGTTGGTTTTGATATCTTCAATGGAAAGGTATTTTCTTCAGCAAAAAACAAAAACAAAAAACACTTTTGTCCTTGCAGGAAATGCATATGGTCCCATCCCATGATAAAGAGTTCATTGGGAGGTTCTATTCAATAAACAAACATTATCAACACATCTGGTATGGAAATAGGTTTTAACATAATCATAATATTATATTATCATAAGATTCAGGAATAGATAATTTCACTTGGAGTCATGTCAAAGAACATGCTAGCTTACATACGAAAGCAAGCCAAGAAAGGAAGCATTGATGAAACCAGAATAACTATGACTAATTTTGGTAATACGAGATGATAACCAACACATTTTGTATTTAAAAACAAATATTTAAATACCATTTAGAGAAAGACTACTTCTTCAGAGGGAATTAATATCTTTAAGTATACTTTTTTCTGTTCTATTATAGAAAATATTTTTAAGCTATTTAGCTGTATCATTTCTTGAATGAGCCAGTGCACTTCCTAGGCCATGTATAAGTACAACACATATAGACTAAAGCAAAATGCAATCCTATTCTTTATTGGTGTGTTTTGGAACTATCAATTTGCTGTTAGAAAAAAATATATTGAATACATATGCATATATGTGTAAATAATATATATATATATATATATATATATACACACACACACACATTCATATATATATATATATATATATATATATATATATATATATATATATATATATATTAGAAGATCAGATGGTAAAGTTGTGGTACCCCAATTTTACTATATTGCAATAAAGTGATCAATGTAAAGATATATGTTCATTTGAATTTACTTTAAATCTTTCTAGTCGTGATATAATAACATTAATACTAGTAACTAAGAGCAGTAATGGTACTAGAAGGATATTTACATTTTTAATGAGACACAATTATTTCTCTAATAAAATGTATTCCTGTCGTACCTTGAAAAACCAAAAAAATATAAATTTTCTTTAATAAATTAAAATACGTTTAAAGAAAATTTATAACTGACACATTTAAAGGTAAACATAAATGCATTGAAATATAATGACTAAAGTTTCGCGTGACTGTGCCCGTAGAAAGTAAAATTGTCCAAGGACACTTGAATATCACATCCTTCCCATATGCTCTCATGTGGTGAACTTCACTTACGGTCAGGTCAGAAATAATTCTTGTGCAAGACAATAAACCGATACGAAATGATGTACCCATGGCTTATTTCATATATTTTTTATTAATTATATATAGATGTCTCCAATTACTTCCAAAAAATTATAAACGCCTGAAGGATTCATTTTGATGTTGAAATATATCTGCCTAAATTGCATTAAATTTGCGAATGTTATAAGTAATTAAAATATGAAATGTATATTTATCTCTTGAACAGTAAAAAATACATATATCGGTATTATCATATTATTTATTCATTTATTTATTACCATACTTTGTTTTTAGGGCATTGCCCAATAAAAAGGTGTGTGTGCTTACGTTGTATTCACGACAATAATATATATTATTTAACAGATCGATATAAACTACTAACAAACAGAAATAAAAATAAAAAGCATAATTGACTATATAAATAAATATAAATGTAATTTAAGACCAATATAATATCATAACCAATAGTTTGTCCATGGTATGCTTTGTAACTTTCTCTTGCAAATTTTCTTAGGTTTACGGATGCTAAGGTTATATTGTAGACGTTTTCGGGCTTGAGATTTATTAAGATCCTTTAGAAAAATGAATATTTTTTCGGAAGGGGTATCGGTATTATCATAGACTTTTACAGTAGATTATGTTTTTAGATGACTTGCATGGATGTTTTTTAAAAAATACAAGAACAGATTTAAAATACTTATCAATTAAAAAAAAAAAGAAGCAACATAACTTAGTTTTATTAAATGATAAATGTCATTACACAATGAATAACGTGACGTTACCGGTCACCCCGTGGTCTAGGTCCACCTGCAGCGGGAATTCATCAACACATGGATGTCGGCGCTAATGGCCCAAATTCTGTGCACCTTAAAAAAAAAAAAAAAAAAAAAAAAAAAAACATGTAGTTACTGTTTACCCTGAAGCTCTCTGACAATAATTCAAAAGACCTACCTATTATAGTAGCTTTAATTGTTCATCTTCTACATCCGTTTGGCCAACATTGTCTCATTTTCTCTTCTAAGGAAGTGTTTGGTAAGAGTTTCTTTGCGTGATTTCTCTGTAGAAGGTAATTATCCAGAAACACTTGACAATGTACAAATCCATTACACTTTTTTCTAATTTTTTTTATTAAATCAAATTAGATTTTTATCTGCTGAAAAATGGTCTTCATAGCAATCTACTATATATTTGTCAAATACCACTCACTCACTGACTGACTGACCTCACTGACCTATCACAGCCCAAACCATTTGACAGAAAAAAATGAAATTTTGCATGGAGACTCCCATTAGGACGTAAACACTTGCTAAGAAAGGATTTTATGATATTCAATTTTATAAGTATTTTTAGAGGGGTTTAAATTTTTAATTGATTAGAGAAGACAAGCCTAGGCAGCATGCGTTGCTGGGACGATATCAGGTCAGCTGTTACCGTACTGCACAGCTTCCTCACCCATCAGCATCCCCAGTCAGAACACTTCTTGGTAATGCTCGCAAATATAATGGGTGTTTCCAAATGAGATCTTGGAAACATAACTTTTTAAATTTGAACCTCCATGTGTTATTGACAACAAATATAAACCTGTACTGGTTAAACTCCTGTTATTGGTAACCAAAAGATAACGGGTTATCTCTAGGTTATCTGTTTCTTGACACTGGTCCGGAGCGCTCCAGAATCAAAAAACATTATACTTTGATTACTTGTCAATTGATGAATAACTTATAGTATAACGAGAACCGTGCAACAATAAACTGCACAAAATTATGTAGTAGCGTTAATTTTGCTCATACATTATTTAACGATACGATTCTTCCATAAGCAGATAAGGGTTTAAATCCCACCTTGTTGTAATCCCACCAGGTTGTTATTTTTGCATCATGCATAAAAAGGGTAGCAACCTTTTGATAGACCAGTCCTAATGGAATAGATACAGATGCGCCGTAAAAAAAAACAAAAAAACAAGTCTTTATGGTGTCCTACGCATAAGTCCAGATTGTAAGCATTTCATTTTATTCACATAAATAAAATAAACGTAATATTTGGAAATCAATTTCGCCTGTTTGTAAAATTTTTTTTATCGAATCAATCTTAGCGGAGAGATCAAAGTCTTAAGAACTTAAGGTGTTTGTTTTCTCAAATAATTCAACAGAAGTTTTTGTTGTTGTTTGTTTGTGTTTTAGGGCAAAAAACTACAAGGTTACCATTGCCCGAATTCAACAGAAGTACTTTGTTCTGTAATGACATTATTATTTCATTTAATGCTAAAGAAGTCGCTATTTTGAAGCGTTAATTCAAGTTAGGTACTTAAAAAAATGTCTAAAGGTCTGGTAATATCAGATGCACAGGGTTTTATCGTAGGTTATAGAGTCCACTATAGGTATCATATTTTAATGTTAAAAAAATTTTACTCTTTAAAATACAGTTTATAATTCTATAATATTTATATTATAAATTGAATAAAGGAAACATATAGATGCATGTTATACGAAGGCAAATCTGGTGTTATTATGTTTTTTTATTGTTTAAAATGTACTACTGGAAAAACTGTTTTGAAATAAATATAAAATACATAGCTCTTTTTTGTTGAAGTACAAAGTATTTGTCAATGTGTGAATGTATTTATTCTTAGAGGTTATGTATCGGGTGAATGAATTCATGTAGTGAATGAATATTTATTTTTGAATTCTATATTTATTTTTTGAGGAGAAGTGTCGAAAACTACAAATAAATAAATGATTAATAGCTTGTACAAGTAAAATTGATCTTTTAGATTTTTTCCTTTTGTTTACAACATACATTCCCAGTATGCGCAAAAAATTATTTAGCGTGTTCTTGGAGCAAATATTTATCATGACATCAATATTGATTTGTGTATTTCAATATGCCCTTAAAACGGAAATAAAGAAAACGTTATTTACATTTTGAAGTTATAATTTTGTCAAAATATATGCACTAAATTAACAACAAAAATAATGTTAAAACTCGGAGGGAAACAACAAAAAATTATTAATACGCCACACCCGATTATATCGGGCTAAGACAACGGATAACTGTTTCTGACGTTCGTTGGCCTCCTTATGCTGCTAATCTCATTATAAATTCCTGAACAGTCATGAACAGAACATTAGTTTAGAGCAAAAATTGTAAAATATTTGATGAGGACTCGCAGACACTTGCAATTATTTTAAAATAATTGTACATCTTCCACTCTTCCTTGTAAACGCTTACTTTTTAGACGTTCATGTCAGCACATTAATTTTTTAAAGTTGCTAAATTTCTATATAATACTTTTCGTGAAATTACGACGTAGAAAGCATCGCGTTGGATGTTTCATCTAATAAAGAAGTTATTATAATAACCATGGGATAGTAAACAACCAAATAACCTTCATTGATTCTTTATTAAGCAAAGATTTGTCGATGGCGTAGCCGATAAATTGTCAAGACATGATCAATTCTACCATTAATAGAGTATTAAGAAGAAACGACCGCATTTTGATAATTTTTGGAGACATTGATGATAAGGGGTTGTCCTTAAAATTTCTCTAATTATTCCTAAAGTGGTGGTTAAAGTTGGTGGTTTCTTCAAAGACAGGCCATGGGGTTTTCTTTCTTAACAATTTCACTGAATTCTAATAACTAGTACAATATTGAGTTATTGGGAACTTACTCGCATGCATCGCTGAACATGCGGAAAGAAAATTCGAGAAGCTTTGTTACATAACATGTAAAATCTAACTAATTATTCCTTGTCTTACGAAACTTCCTGATATGGTTTCTACAATAGAGAGCAAAATGATAACACCACGAATAAGAATTTCATATATATAGCTTATATAGTACATATTAACAATAACATTTATTATAAATCTCACATAATTATTGGAAATTGATTTTTTTAACCAGTCCCGTAACAGGCCACGAGGCCCCAGAGCTCTGCAGAGCGGCAGATACTCAAAATATATCTAATTCTTGATCGTAAGCCACACGAGAAAGATTGATTGGTCCGTTCAAAGCTCTGATTTTGCAGGTACCTAATAATTAATTAATTAAGGCTTGGTGGGCCTAGGACGGCCTGGAACCTCGAATCCAACCCTTGGACGACGACCATGAAAGATAATAGTTCAGAGCGCGCCCGAGTTTTGAACTCAGGACCTCCAGCACTTAAGTTGAGCAAGCCCCCAAATAATAAATAAAGTTGTTAAAACAACAGTTTACTGCTTTACTGACCCCAAGCCGGCAAATATTTGAAAACTATTTACAAGTATTTTGTGTCATCCTCAACAATAATTATGGAGATTTCAACGATTGGATTTTTGTGACTCCAATGTGCAAGAAAAGGTTATTTGAATGGGAACAAGTATGTCGAATAATTTACGAACAATTTCAACTTACTACTGTCAAAAATAATTCCTGTTTTACTCGGAAGGAGTGAAACCCGTAGAGGAGAAAGATCGTAATATTCCAGCCTCCAACCAGTCCTCAAGAATGTACGCCCTCTTGACCCACATTTATAGCCCCTCTGGGACATTCTTTTTCAATTATACTGTCTCATCTTCCAGACGCACTAGGCAGTGATGAGATTATTTTAAAAAATTTAAATAATAAATATTTTGTGGAAACTTAAAACGCCTACTCCAATGAAATCATGAAGAAAAGTTAGACTTAATGGGTCACTAACATACAGTAGCGGAAATTGCTCACTTCAAAATTGTGTCTCAATTTTAAAGGTCTTCTTTTACTGGAAAATTAATATTACTTCTAAAATCAATAAAAAAAAAAACAAGAAGCAATAAAAATCAAACACAAAGAACCGTTCAAAGCAACCAATCAAACACTTTTAAAGTTTTAAGCACTTATTTCTTCGGTCGACATCGTCCTATCAAAAATTACTTTAGGACATATTTTGTACAGAATTTAGTAAGCTTTCAAACGGTCGACTTCCACGTTTCGGTGGAAAACGGTCGAACCATGATCCGGTAGACAATTTAAGCTGCTAACGAACTTGACCTTTCGAATGAGACAAAAGCTATATATATATATATATATATATATATATATATATATATATATATATATATATATATGATGATTAGATAGTTAGCCGTCGAGGTGATAAGTAAAGATGGAATGGTTGGGATTCGGCTAAATAAACCTCAATATGATTTTGTTTTAAAAAATCTATATTTCGGACGTTAATTTTCATTCATCCCATCCTTACCACCTCAAGATTAATGTAGCCAGAAATCTCCTCCGCCGAGTCCTCTCCCTATCCCATGCTTCCTTCCACAATAAAAATATTAATATCGCCTCAGATATATTGGCACGCAACCAATTCCCCCCAACCTCATAAAATCCCTTGTTAAAAAAGCAAAATCCCAACCTCCCAACACTGTCTCTCCCAATTCTTCCCTAACTCCCAGTTACCAAATGTTCCGATCTCTACCATTTACACCTGGACTGACTGATAAACTTACAAAGACAATAAAAAAAATCCTACCCTTCCCTAAATTTTGGTTTGAAAACTACCAACAAATTAAAAACCCTCTATACCAAACTCAAAGATCCCATCCCTTTTGAACAAACCACCCGATGTGTTTGCCAAGTCCCTTGCCAAACCCCTTCCTGTAATGGTGTATACATAGGAGAAACCATAAATGACATTCACTCACGTCTTACACAACATAAACGAACCATCACTAATAAAGAAATAGATAAATCTGCACTTGCAAAACACGCCATTACACAAAAACACACTTTTAACTTCGACGACACGAAAATTCTTTCTACACAACGAAACAAAAAAAGACTACAGATCTCGGAATGTGTACACATAAACTTAAACAAAAACAATATAAACTACAAAACTGACCAACAAGGCATTTCTCCTATGTACGCTAATATTTTCCAAATACTCTCCCGACCTCCCACCTAGATTTTTACCATGCCCCTTGGGTATCCTTCCATTAACTCCTTTTTCTCCTTTCCTGTCATAAATATGTCATAAACATGCCTTTTGATCCTTACCGACATGTCATAAACTTGCTTTTTGATCCTTACCGACATTTCCCCCACCACCTGCTGTTTCCACTTACTTATACCCCAGTAGATTTCTTTTTCTCCTTAGATACTCTACAATGGTTACTTAATTGCCAACCTTGGTCTTCCTCTGCCGCTCGGCATTTCTATTGGTATGTAGTATCTTATTTCTTTGTAAAATTAATTAATGTTACTATTAGCTACTATATTTGTCATTGCTATGTAGCTTCTTATTTCTTTGTAAAATCAATTAACGTTACTAATTACTATTAAAATCAATTATTGTACCTAGTCACTTTTTCATTCTAAGAATTTAATACGATATGTTCTTTTATAAGTTAATTGTATCTATAGCTCTGTTACCTATCACAATCATAATTTTTTTTGTTTTTTTATTAATTTCATTTTTTTGTCATTTTAGCTGACGAAGGCTACCAATGAGTAGCCGAAACGTCCGAAATATAGATTTTTTAAAACAAAATCATATTGAGGTTTATTTAGCCGAATCCCAACCATTCCATCTTTACTTATATATATATATATATATATATATATATATATATATATGTATATATATATATATATATATATATATATATATATATATATATATACAGAGGCCTGTTTTTGTTCTATTGTAAAAATTAAAACAAAATCTTAACGAAACGAAAGTACACGTTCGTTAACCAGCACAATCCGCGCTTCTGCGAGACACATCTCATGTACGAAATGAACCTAATACAGGGATTACTTGACTCCCCTCCGCTTAGACGGTTGAACTAATGCACTGCAGTAATATTAACCTTGAGACGTGCTTTAAAATAAGAAACTATTTCACCTTGAGAATGTGCCTGACTGGAATATGCAATATTATCTTTTTGGTAATACGTTTGGAGAAGACAATAGTTGTAAGATTTATTAAGCAGCGTTGTTCCATTGTATTCATGTTGTCGTTCAGGCATAAAGCTAATCTGCATACAGTTAGCTGCACCACAAATAGCGGATGTAAGTCATGCCTAGAATACTGAGAAGCGGTGTTCTTGCATGGGATAGTGGCCAAAGAAACTATCCATTGGTCCTTTAACCTCCTTGCAAACTTGGATAGATTAAGTGAGAAGGTCCAACTTGCAATTTGAACTCTTCGGGTACTCCTAAAGAGAATGTCGAGAAACACTTAATGTGGTGAGTTGGCTCAGAATAATAAAGAGAATTATATTCAACAATAATCGTAATTAGCACGCAAAGCTCACATCAATTACTTAATAAAAATATAAAACGTAATCTTATCGTCACCAAGTCGGCACATGCACCAACCATCAGGAATAATTGTTCAAGATAGTCTTCAATATTATATAAAATAAAGTAATCGAATTAAGTTTTAAAACTGCAAGATAAAATAATATCATTCATCATTTGAATATAATTTTTCAATTTGATATACTATTGGAAATAACTGATGAACAGTTATTTACAATAGTATAGTTGAGGCGCAGAACTCGTTCGTTCTATTTTTTTTTTAAATTGAGATGGCATTAGCTTCTAAAAGATATTTAAATGCTATTTCAACATATCGCACTTGTATTTCTAAAGTGACACAACTCAAAAATCAGTTTTATTCACACCGTCATAGTTATGGCTATGAAAGACATGGTAAATATTTCTTTATCAACCATAAAAACTGTATGTACCTAGCTTCAGAGCTTGTGCAACAGTGGGCACTTGTCTCACCCTTCCAGCCTGACATCGATTTTGTAAAGCAACAAAACTCTGTAATAAAATTCATACATAGCTTGTACATGTGCTTTATATGCAGGGCCGCTCAGAGCCGGGCCCAGGACCAGATCACGGGCCCCCACTTCTCAGAGCCGGGTCCCTACTTCTCAGAGCCAGACTGAAAATTCTAGTACTTTGCTATAGGACTTGGGAAATTTTAAAATTATTTTCCTAACAAAAGCCGACAATCGGTGCAGCAAAGGTCACTTTCGGTTCTTGTAGTTTTATTACGACTCCTAATGAAATATAATATTCTGGGACTGCACTTGTTTTGTCGTTTATGTACATTAAAAAAAAAAATATAGATCCCACTCCAATAAATATAGGCTACGCCCGTCTATATTTCTAAGCCCCATTCTTTTTACAAGCTCATAACCTATACATTTTTTTTACTATCAGCGAGGCCCGGGATCAGCTCTATCCCCCCCCCCATGCGGCGGCCCTGTTTATATGATAAAGTTTAGAGGTGTAAATTAATGTGCGCTATATCACTTTAATGTCCTTTAACATCGATTTTAGGATTTTAGCTCAAAATCAAAATTACATATTTGAACCAGTGTAACGACAGTTTCAATTTCTTAATTAGGTTGTACTGAGATTTAAGGGGTTCTTCGGTTGTTCTAAGTAGCTGAAACTAGTAGAGCTTGAACTAATAAATCACGTTATCAGTTCTCAGTTACGTATATTAACAAGGAATAGGTTAGTAAGGTGACTTTTTAATAATTATTTTAATAATACATAAGAGTGTTGCTGGAGAACAATTCTTGAAGTGGTTTGTGGTTTGGTTAAGAGGCGACTATTAAATAGGAAACTCCTGACTTCACATAATACTGTTAACCCAACCTATAATGATATCCTACTTCCTTTGTAGAATTGTGGGTTCTAGTAGAATAGTTTATAGGCTACCATTTACAAATGATCTTCATTTCCCTAAACCTTATCAACAACTCGGGTACATTTAACGGCTGTGAGTCGTCGTGTTCTTGTTTTGCACGAGTTACAGTTTATAAAAACTTGGATATTTAACATGTAGGTACTATCTTGTTCATACAAGTCGATCGACGATTTTAAGTCGTAATTGAAATAAAACAGTGCTCGCTTAACAGATGAATGGCGTTAATGACTAGAAGAGCTGACGCGACATTAAAAGAAATTTACTCAACTGCTTGATGGTAACATACTTGAAGAGAGATCTAATATGGTGTATAACTTTTAACAATCCTGGAGTTATAAGACTTTATTAAAGCTATGATAATGTTTATTTCATTGTCTTCGCTCATTGTAAGGAATAAAGAGCCCAGGATTAAGGAGCACAGATGTGTATTCACTATCCAGGTGATGCTAGCAAACCGAAATAATCATACTGTTTATCTTAATAAATGATTTAAATATTTTTTTTTGTGTAAAAGTTACCAGATGTGTGCGCTATGAATTGGCAATTGTTTTTATTTGAACAATAATGAGTAGGTATAACTTAATATATGCTACATTTGCTACATGTGACCCCATTTTACCATATATATATATATATATATATATATATATATATATATATATATAAAATAGGTGCATTTAAATAACATAATCATTACATGTAAAATGCCAGATAAGGCAATGGAACGTGTGTTCAAAATAAATGCACTCTCCATAGGGATACTATAAAGAGGGAAACAAAAAATAGAGCCATCGATACAGTCTCTTGAGAACTGTAGAATTTCGTAAAAACTCAATACTAAAATACAAATCAATTCACATAAAACAATAATCAGGCCTAATTTTACCTAAGGAATAGAAATGCTGTGGATCAGAAAAATGTTCAAACATTTAAATAAATCGCTAATATCAGTCCTAAGAAAATTACCATTGCTTGTTTTTATTAAATCGCAGCATTTAAACGCCGAAATATATCAGTGGCCTTAATTTAAAATTGTTCTCTTCAGAACGTTTAAGTTCAGGTTGGAAACCAAACCCAGGTATTCTAATCTACTTTCAGGACCTTGAACTCGTAGGCAACCAGGCTTCCTTCATTATCTTGCAATGCTGATCCTGATTTCATTTAACAGAATGACCTCAAAGAACTTTTAAATAGAGAATTATGATCAATTGTACCGAAGTCTAAAAGATTTTACTGGCTTTCACAAAGCATTTGATTGAGTCATTAAATGGAAGAAATGTGATATTTCCTGTGACAAGGAACCGTACAAATCTGTAAGTTTTGAGTATGGTTGACGGGAAACGTTCCCAGCACGCCTGACTGGATTATTGGTGAGAAACGCCAAGTGGGAAGTGATTCATTTGGTCACGGCCTGGGATAGAAGGTGAGACCAGACCCATTACTCCTGCATTACGTGGACCGAGTCAACGGCCAAGGATCCTTTCGGTTTCACCGCGAATATACTAGTCTAAACACTTTATCCTAGACATGTTAGGGAATTATCCACAAAGATTTTCTGAGGTATAAATTATTTTCATATATAGTTTATTTATTGATCCTGAACCTCAGCCAAATATATTGATGAACTTGTTACAATTCCTAATTTTTAAACGTTTCGGCCTCAGGGCCATCCTCATTTACTTCCTTTCTTAATCCACATATAAACACCCTATTTTCACAAGAGCTTGTCATCACATTACATCTAAACCTTTAAAACTCTAGGATTTTTCATCTTCTATAAATAACACTTTTTTACTCTTTCTTTAAACATTTGAAATTTCCACCAGACCATGTGGCCACAACCTTCCACCATTTTCTGAACACTTTATCCTATTTCTTTTGTGCAAAAGTCTAACGAATGGGTGAAGTACTTAGAATTCTATTACATATTCTGCGATCTCTAGGCGGCAGGATTGTTACCGTAACTGTCTGTTAACTAGGAAATGAGTTGCTTAAAACTATGTTAATCTGGTATGATGTTGGATTAGATTTGGTTTCTAAACCAATATAGCAAAAAGGATCGCCAATGAAATATAGAGGATTATCGAACTAGGCAGAAGGTCAAAATATTCTCTGAATAGTTTCTAAAACGGTTTTCCTACATTTTTCACGCAGTTTTGGTGCCTCTTCGGGGGAATATGTTCTAAATATAACTTCAGCCTGAGGAGGAGAACCTTACACTAGTAGGGCCAGGTCTAGACTGGTTGACTGAACGAATCCAATTTGGTGGAAAGCAGTCATCTGCTTTATAATCTATCTAGTATATATTTGTCAAATACCGCTCACTCACTGACCTATCATCGCCCAGCCCAAACCACTTGACAGAAAAATTTGAAATTTTGCATGGACACTCCATTTAGAACGTAAACACTCGCTAAGAAAGGATTTTTTGATATTCGTATTTTTAAGTATTTTTAGAGGGGATTAAAGTTTTAGTTGGTTAGAGCAGGCAAGCTAAGGCAGCGAGCGTTGCTAGGAAAACAGGTCAGCAGTTAGCATACTGTATTTATTTAATAATATTATTAGCACTTTCCTCCGAAGGAAAGTAGCTATTGAGGTTGCACTCATGACGGAATTTTTGAAAAATGTCCCAGAGTTTTTGTTTCTTCCCCACGAAACTTGGTATGTAGTATTCCCCAATCAAACGATTGAACGTGTTCGTTAACCAACAAAATCGCTCCATCTGGAGAGGGGGTTTACTCCGGAGCCAAAGTAGTTTTTTGCCAATACCAGCCATAATTTGTGTTTTATTTCAACGAAACTTGGTATTCGTTCTGGTAAACTAAAGAGAAAAATGTGTTGTAAAAAGAAACTAAATCGGTTCATTAGGAGGGGGGGTTTACTCCGGACTCACATTACTAATTTGCTCATACCGGTCGTAATTTCTGCTGAATTGTAACGAAACGCGGTATACGTCCTGGGTATCTAATAAGGAAGGAGTGTTGTAAAAAAGAACTAAATCGGTCTATCGGAAGGGGGGGGATTTACTTTGAACTATGTTTGAATTGAATTGAAACAGGTGTTATTTATGTTTTTATTTTATTTATCTATAATATAGGTTATTTTAAGCAACTTATTCAGGAATGCACTCGACACTACCCAATTCTGAGGAAAGTGCTTAGTTATGCAGCTCCTGCGTGACGGACTTTTTCTATTTGAGCTTCATTTCAACTAGAGTTTACCCTGTACCTGGTGATGGTCTCTCCCAGGTAATAATATCCCGGGCCTATGCTTAAAAACAGCTATAGGTGGAAATTTTTGGAACATAATTTTGGACTTCGTAACTTTGTTTGGGCTGGATAGGAGGTGAACATATCAAAAGTCCTCGCCCGTAGCCTTTGTGCCGCGGGGGAGGGGGGGGGGGCTTAGAAAGTCCCATTCTTCGGGTTTTCACTTATATCTCGGAAACCCTGCGTCCTAGCGACATGACTATTCTATAACAAATGAAAGCTGAATAAATTTTCTACAAGTTCTATTCTTTAAAGCTTTTCGAGATATCTTTAGTTTTCGAAATATCCGCTCTTTAAAGTCTGTCATTTTGGGGAAAAACAGTTTTGCCGCATATTTTTCCCCGTTTTGACGGGATAACACTTCAACGATGAACCCAAAAAATAAATAATGGTTATAGGGTTGTAGAGTATTGCATTCCCTTCAATAGTATATGTTACTTTGGTATTTTATGTATTTTCCTTCAAACGTAAAAATAATTTCAGTGTTCATCGTGAAATCAGAAATTTAGGGACTAATAGTCCAGGAAACTAATAGTTATAGATGGAAATGTTTGGAACACAATTTTTGACTTCATAACTTTTTTTCGGCTAGTTAGGAGGTCAACATATCAAAAGTCCTCGCCCGTAGCCTTTGTGCCGGGGGGGAGGGGGGTTTAGAAGATTTTTCGGGTTTTCACTTATATCTCGGAAACCCTGCGTCCTAGTGACATGACCATTCTATAACAAATGAAAGCTGATTAAATTTCCTAGAAGTACTGTTTAATAAAGTTTTTCGAAATATCTTTAGTTTTCGAAATATTCGCTCTTGAATGTCTGTCATTTTAGGAAAAAAACACACTTGTTGCTATTCTCGACCGGATATCTCTTCAACGATGAACCCAAAAAATAAATGTCGGCTATAGGGTTGTAGAGCATTCCATTCACTTCAATAATATATGTTACTTTACTATTTTATGTATTTTCTTTCAAACGTTATATACACACTCACATGGTCTTAGCAAAACCATTGCCAATATAATGGACAAGATCTTATCTAATTGAGTGTGAATGTCTGGTCAGTGGGCCAAAAATTTTATATTTTGTGCTATTTATACGTCCAGAACTCACTATATTTACATAATGGAGTATATTTTGGACAATACATTGACTGGAAATGGTGAGAAATTGAAAGGTTTATTGGTCGACAGTTGTCGCCAGATATCACGATGAACACTAAAACTGTTATCACTTTTGAAGGAAAATACATAAAATAGTATAGTTATATATATTCTTGAATGCAATGCTCTACAACCCTATAAACGGCATTTATTTTTTGGGTCTATCGTTAAAGAGTTATCCGGCCTATAATAACGTTATTACCTTAGATAGCTTGTAATAAATATCTTAATATTTTTTGAAAACATTAAACACCTAAGCCCATCAAATCTGCAAGAAAAGTGAGATTTTAGGCGCAATTATGCAAAAAACATCCATCGTTGCGGAAATTACTCACTCGGCCAACATTGCAATATCTTAGTTTGGATGTGAATCCAAACAGAAAATTTGATCCGAAAACTAGTTTTTTATAGGAATGCAAAAGCGTAAGATAATTTTCGCCCACAGTGAACGAATGTGACCTTTCAAGAGCACCATTTTTGAGGCTGCCAGAGAGCAGTCAGATATATTTATTTGATCCACTTTTATTCTTGTGATATATGATTTCTTAAAAGTAAAACTTTTAAGACGACACTTCCGAAATGCCTCCGTCCTTTGTAAGAAGAGAGAAAATACGCTAAAATAATAAACTCCTTTCAATGAATTGATAATATCATTGCCTAATAATTCTCTTGCACACTGCAATTGATTTTATTAGACTCCTTCTAAGTCGTAGTGTGGTCTTCCATTGGATCACTGTCTATTGTGTGTCTTGAACAAAACCATGAATATACGTTGGAACACAATGGGCATCATCAGATTAGTAATTTTATGATCTTTTCTTCGAACCTTCTTCTTCTTTTATGACTCGCTGACTCATCATTAAAATACTCGGGGATACAACTACTGAGGCATTGCTCCTTCCAGCCGAGGAAGTCTAGTCGAAGCTAATTTAAATACAGTAACTTTATGCTAACTTATACTACGAAACCAACATTCTTCTATGATGGCACCATTCCTTATGGTTCACAAATATTCATATCATGTCTGATAAGAAAATTAACAATATTTTTAACTGTTGAGAACATGGGCGTATATGGGGAGGGAGCAGCAGCCTCCCCCCGAAATCGGTAAGAATGTATCATAAAACCTTAAAAATAAATTAAACAAGATCACTTAGTCCAGAAAAAAATAGTTTTTATTGGATGTAATAGCGTTTTAATTGGCTAACTATTCCATGTTCTAGATTTGTTAGTATTAACACTCCGTGCAAAAGGTCGTGGGCTCGATTCCCACTATGGGCTAGTGGCTTTTCTTTAGAAAAAAGAAAAGGCGTCAGCCCTATCCTAGCTAAAAAATGGTGGTAACCAGTAGGTAACCCGTCCCAAAATTCCTAGTTAATAATAATGGACGTTAAAAATTTAAATAAATAAATAATAGGGCAGAATTTAAGGATGGGGTATCTAAAGGTTACCTTCCTTTTCTAGCCAGTTTAGCAGTGTTGCAAGCCCTTGTTCCGAAAGAAAATTCACCGTCAGTAGTTGGAATGATTTAGGTACAGTCATAGTAAAAAATGCTTATTATTTTTTTTGTTAGTTTTTTTTTTTTTAATAATATCTATAGAAATGAGGATATTCCAATGAATGGAGGAGTAGGAAGAAAACGAGAACGAAGAATCATGAGGTCATGAGAACAGCCGCCCACGCTATTACCGTCACTGCCTACCTGTTCCGGTTAGTAACGGTTGGGTTTCCCACTCCCAGTTCCAACATCAATTCAGTATCGGTTACTGCAATTTCTCTCACTTGGGGAAAAAGTAGTGTCGTTTATCCCAAGAATTAAATCTAGCATTAGTTCTAGACTCTAATAACACCACTGATGTTCAGGGGGAGCGCAATACGACCATGAATTAAAGTATTTTCATATTAGAAAGAAAATAAAGTAACGGGAGTATAGAAAATTGGAAATGGGATAGCATTATCTGAAATTGCCCTTATCCCGAGAAAAAGTAAGGAAAAATACACTTTCGATTACCAGCAAATTTACGATTTGTATAGTAAAAATCTTCAAATAGAGAGGTACTTCAAATAGAGAGGTACTTTTGAAGACTGTCCTTAGGGAAATAATTGCGATAACTGTCGGAGAGAGTATATGGGAAGCTGAATTTGCATAACGGCTGAGAAGCAAGGCTTTCTCCGTTTATAACTAGAAAGCATTTGTTTAAATACATTACATACCTGTCAATACTATATTCTAAAATCTTCTATGTTTACATGTTTTCCTAGACCCCATCGAAGGCAATTTACAAATTTTAAGGTATGCTTACAAACGTCAAATTTGAGATTTTGGAAAAAGTTTAAATACAAAATATTTTTTAAATCAAAAGAATGCAAACAAAAATAATAAGTTAAATAAACAAAACAAAAGTCCCTCACGCAGGAGCTACATAAGTAAGCTTTCTTTTTCTATATAATTTGTTTAAAATAGCCTATATAAATAGAAATAGTCTTTTACATTTTTTATGAGCAGCTCATTCAATTATTAATTTTATTTAATGCTGGCTGAATACCCGTGCTTCGTCACGGCAGATAAGTAGTTATTTTATTACGTCAAATAATGTATCGTCATAATTAACGCTACTATATAATTTTTTGCAGTTTATTATAGCCATACTATGTGTTATTCGTCAATTGATAAGTAATCAAAGTATAATGTTTCTTGACACTGGGGCACTCCGGACCAGTGTCAACAAACATATAACCTACAGATAACCCGTGATCTTCAGGTTACCAGTAACAGGAGATTAACCAGTACAGGTTAAAATTCATTGTCAATAATAAATGGACGTTAAAAATTAAAAATTTTTGTTTCCAAGATGTCATTTGGAAACACCCGTTATATTTGTGAGCATTTCGAAGAAGTGTTCTGACTGGGGATGCTGATGGGTGAGGATGCTATGCAAGGGTTTGGGATATTATTACCTCGGATGGACCATCACCACGTACAGCGTAAACTCTATGAGGGACAAAATTACAGTTTATTTCTAGTAATTCAAGGTCTGCCGAGAATGAATATTATGAAATAGATAAGTTCGGTAACAACTGAACTGTTATCGTCCTAGCATCGCATGCTGCTATCTTTAAAACCAACTAAAATTCAGATTCCTCTAAAAATACTTGAAAATTTGAATATCAAAAAAATCTTTCTTAGCGAGTGTTTACGTCCTAAAGAAAGTGTCCATGCAAAATTTCAAATTTTTCTGTCAAGTAGTTTGGGCTGGGCGATGATAGGTCAGTGAGAGTGGTATTTGACAAATATATATGTAGTCGATTTTTACGTAGTAAACCCCAACTTTTAAGGGAGGCATTTTGATTTTGTTTCCTCTATTTTATAAATGCGACAAAATTCTATACTATAAATAATAGCATTTTAAGGAAGCACGCCAAGATGACGCAGTATCAGGCAGTCCGACATTTTGTTAATTTGTCCTATGGAAGTCCGAAATAACTTTACCTTATGTAATTGGTACCAAAACAAATTCACAAAATAAGTTCTTCAAACTTCACATAAGTTAGTTGGTAATTGTCTAATACGGGATTAAAAAATGATTACCGAGTTCTTGAGTGGGAAGGGAATTGTACACTAAAATACCGTGAAATAGCCTCCACCGTTCAAAGTAACTCCAACAATACTGACAAACCGTTGTAGAAGAGTAGGTATTGGCTACTGTACGCCTTCTTCTGGGTGAGTTTTTCAGGTGAACCTTACAATTGCCCGAGACTTTCCTCTGGGCTAAGAAACCCCAGCTTCTTGTCCTATTTACACCTAGCAAAGCTATGTTACGTTTATAATTTTCTAAAAGATTTTAGTAGCGCGTTAAGTAAACTTCTGTGTTCTTGTTTTAAATGAATGATACAAATTGTCATAGCCTATAATTATAACTGGAGTTTGAATTAAATTAATTCTTCAGTTCATCTGGCTTTTTCATCTTTCCTTTGAAAACTTTGGTAAATCGTTTTTTCTCCTCATTTAGTTATTTGTCTCAGGATTTCTACTATATTCATTATGTAATTGACTTAAAATGTGAGATTATGAAATTATGAAGCAAAATAACTAAAATAAGCCGTTAAATGTGGTTCAACACTTTTTGAGGCAATATTAAATAAATCCTGTGTCTTCACAATAACGAAAAATTTAAGTTGTTATAGAATGTATGTTACCACTGTACCTACCGTTATTAAGAGAACAATTTGCTTACCGCCGACACAATGTTGACGTTATATATATATATATATATATATATATATATATATATGTATGTATATATATATATATATATATATATATATAAGTGTGTATGTGTGTGTGTGTGTATGACACCTTTGTGCCAAATTTCTTCAAAATCGTGCCATTCGATTAGATTGTAAAGCGCAAAAAAGTATTTCGATGACATTTGGCACCAAAATAAATGCGTGAATATGTCGAAAACTTTTGTGAAATAGTGGTAAGGGGTGAGTATTGAAAGACTTTCTTTCCCCTTCGGTTGTTAATTTCGATAGGACCAACTCAGTCAGAGTACACTTTCTTAAGAGTTCATTCAAGTGTTCATTTTCGTTCCATTGAAGACGATATCGTCGATACAAATGCTAAGTATCGATGATCTGATTGAATTCCACTCACTGAAAGTGGAAAGTAACCACTATCAAAAGGTCGAATCTGCTGACTATTTGAATGCCCAAAAGCAATGTAATGAGTAAAAGTTTTCACTCTCGAAAGTAGTGATTTGCACATTCGAGTTTGTATTCTAAGCTTTTCAAAATATGCACCCAAAGAAACAAATTGTAAAAAAAAAAAAAAAAAATAGGCTAAGATGGCGCAGTTCCTCAGAGTATTTTTTAAAACCGACCTGATTACATCTTTATTAAACACCTAATTTATACAACATTCAATATTACCATTGTCTAAACTTTCAAGACATTTACAGCTTGAGGATAAAATGAAGTAGAATAAGTATAATCTTATCTACCTATATCGAATTAATTTTACTTTCAATGCCATATAAGTTCATTGCAGCACTTCCTAAAGACTATATTAACTATTGAGAAAAAAAAAACGTTATCCATTGTCTGTGTAAGAATTAGGTAATTCAAAATACCAGAGAGAAAGGCGTCTCTCAAAGTCATTCTTCTTGGGGGGGGGGGGGGGGGGGGGTGACGTCACAGAGCTGATAAGAATGTGCGCGACTTGAAAACTAAGAGTGATTTTTTCTATGATTTGAAAGTTTTACTTAAGATAATTTATTCAAGAAAGCCTTATATTAAAAAAAAAAAAAAAGAACCTGTTTTTAGCTAGAACATTTATTATAGTGCAGAGGAAATAAGAGAAAAACAAGGAAAAGTAGGAAGGTTGTCCTGTTATCTGAATTACAGTGATTTTATTATTTTATGGGATTTAGTAATAACAGCAAGCCATGAAGTTCTGATGCTGGTGCCTTCTGCAGTCTTTGTAATATGAACGAGCCCAAAGATATCAGCCATTTCCTAACTGTGTTTCCAGAAAAATAGATTATCCCACAAGAAAGCAATAGACCATTTGAACGGCGAGAACTGCTTAAAACTCTACCATTATGTTTAAGACGTTGCTTAACTTCGGTGGTCTACGGGAACCGGTGTATTCAACGTGGCTATGGCCGTTAAGCAAGGTCGGGCGTGGTCGGTACCTGAGTGGGTGACCGACCACGTGCTGTTGGCATTATAAAAGGGTGGCAACCTGTAGATAGCCCGGCGCTAATGGCCAAGTTGTAGATACGCCGTAAAAAAAAAAAAAAAAATTGTTCATTATAGACTATATGAAGAGCAATTTTCTAGCCCATATTTGTCAATCGTTCATAAATTTTCGTTGTTAATCGTTCATAAAGTGGGTATGAGCTCTCTCAAAAGATTCCAATAAAGTCAATGTGTAATTGTTTGATTCTTATATTTTTTGGAAGATTAATTTGGTATTTCTGTCAGCTAGTGTACTATGATTAATGTTTTCATCCAGGCCAGTTGTTGCAATGCGACCATGCAACTCCATCTTGTGAGACACGAGGTCATAAAGACTTTTCCTGGCCACAACCTATAGATCGCGGGCCTCCTAGAAGACCTTTGACAGAATCGGGTTGGCTTTCTAAGGAAGTAGGATTTAAAGTGTAAGAAAACCCGTAGCTAATTGCAACTCTTCACGCCAATTGGACTCAGCACACATATCAGCCCTCGTTCCCACTTTGGAGAACGTAGGTCAGTTTTTATGTACAATTGTGTGCCATAAAAGGCTATGTAATTTGTTGTTAAATAACTCATTCATCGAGTTGAAACGGTCCTATTCCGTGTATGAAATTTTCGCTGGGGAGTATTTTTATTAATATTGGAATTTCGGATTCTCCAGAGGTAGTTTTTACGCTTGCCATTTTTCTTTTTAATTAAACATTAAGTAGTCCGACGAATAAATCCTTCTTTCTAGATTATTGGGTCGCTGAAACAAAGCTACCGCCGAAAGACACCGATATAGCGAGGCTCAGATTTGAGGGGGATATATGTTTATTTAAATTTAAATATATTTGTTAGGTGATTTCACCGAGGTTTATAAAAACGACATATATCTAGAATATAGAGCGGAATTACCTTTGTTTCCATCATTTACCACATCTGGGAGTGGTGCTATTGTATATTACCTTACATGAGCATGTCATAATTAAGGAATATTATTAGCCATAATAGATAATAGATCAATCAAATGCCTCTATCTAAAAGAAGCGGCATTTCGGCTTCAACAGGCGATATGGGGCTTCTTTCGATTCAACAATTTAGACAAGACGCGTCAGTTTTGACTTTTTCGGACGCTCCCAGTGCGAATAGACCTCCTAACTCTTATTCTAGAAGTTTGCCGTCACTCGGACAGTCTTTCAAGCTGAGCCTAGCTCATCCTTACTAATTTCCAGCAGGATACAGGGATAAACCTTCTTCATGTTCTCCATCCTATCCTTCTTATCCTTAGGCTATCTTCCACACTTAAAAATAAAAGTAAAATAGAATCCTGCAAGTAGGTAGTCTGTTATTTACTCTAATTATCTAGTATACCCTCCTACGATATCCTTAATACAATAAATAAATAATAAAACAGATGTATTGAGAGGAGATCGTTGACCGTTGATGATGCAATGTAAGGATTGTCGGGGTGCGGTCACTGCTTTTTAATAAAACTACATTTTACAAATGAAAATGGTTTTATTGATGCCGACGTTTCGGCTTGAGATTCAAGCCTTCATCAGGGCTGTAAAAACGTAGACTCCTTTGTCTTGCAACCACTGTTTATCCTTCGCCGATCCGAGCCAATCGTCTACTTTGGCTAGAGGTCGGAAAGCACAATTTACTCCGCGATTTGTGAAGAGTCTGCCAATTTTTTCACTAATGCCTCGGACGTATGGTAGTGTTATTCTGTGTGCAAGACAAAGGTGTCTACGTCCTTCCATGTGACTGTGGAACAGTCTACGTAGGACAAACAGGTAAAAAAATAGCCACAAGAATAGGACAAAACTCCGCTGACTACCGTCTCAGGCGTACAAGAACATCGGATTTAGCTAAACACGGATAAGAATGCCCCAAGCAGATGCTTTTTGATCAAGCCAGGGTCTTGGCTAAAGAAGAAAATCTAAAAAGAAGGTTAGTCAGAGAGACTGTGGAGATTTTTAAGCAACCCAAGACTCTGAACCGGGATGAAGATGTGATACTACACCCTACTTGGAAACCCGTACTGAGAACGGTTAAAGCAAAGATTGGCCGAAGAAAGACAACCAAGCACACCGCAGGAAGAAGAAGAAAAGTCTCAAACAGTTACACCGGCTCCACGCAGTGTTAAGAGGCGCTGATTCAATAAATCTGCATCTGTAAAGCGCCATATGTCAAAATAATTTTCGTATTAAAAAGGTTATAACAAATTAACAAACGAAAAATCGAAAAAAGAAAAAAACATGGATAACGGTCTGATGAAGCAGGATGGGATTCCTGCGAAATATCACCTAGATAAACTGACCGCTGGAGAATGCCGTACTTACATCGAAAATTCTCCCCAGCGAAGAAATCTCAAAAATAATATATATATATATATATATATATATATATATATATATATATATATATATATATATATATCCACCTACACATATATATACATACATATATGAAAAAAAAATATAATATACAGTTAGGAGAACAATGTGCTATAGTAATGCTTAGATTATTAGGAGGACCGATATAAGAATAACAAGATGGGCTTACCGATGAGAAAATTGAGAACTATACCTCACAGATGTGGGATCATTTCTGACTGTTGATACAAGGAAACCTAGGGAAAGGAGTTGGTGAGGGGGGGGGGGGGGGGTTCTGGACCACCCAATGAACAGGGTACTTTGGAGATGAAAGAAAGAGCGGCGGAAGCTTTGTCGTAAAGTAAGGTGTCATAAAATGTTTTTGTTAATGGAAGGGAGGCAGGTATGAAGGACAATAATGCAGGTGGTATGGAGTATTAGGAAGAAGTTTTTAATAAATGGAAGATGTTGGAGTAGGTAGAGGAGATGACTTCTTTATCAATTTTGTCGTTTACTGGATTATTTTCTAGGTGGATAAATATTGATTCGGAAAGGACGCGTTTGTCTTCGTTGGATACAGTGGAGAGGATGGAGTAATGGTCTAAACCAAAGTCATGTCCGTCTGTGATGGCATGTCTAGTTAAAGCTGTCTTTATGTATTTATTCCTTACATCGTTTTTGTACAAAACTGTATATTATGTTTTGCTTTTAGCACTTTCCTACGAAGGAAAGTAGCTATTGAGGTTGGACTCATGACGGAATTTTTAAAAGATTTCTTCAAATCTTTATCGATCCTACCTAGTAGACACCGAAAATGCCCCCCGTTAAAATTTATATATAACTCTATATATATATATATATATATATATATATATATATATATATATATATATATATATATGTATATATGTCTGTTAACACGATTTTGGGTTTTTTTTTGTTTGTTTTGGTTTTTTCGTCACGAAACTTGGTATATAGCATTCAATTAGCAAACGATTGAACGAGTTCGTGAACCTCCAAAGTCGGTCCACCGGAAGGGGGGGTTTACCCCGAACCCAAAACACTAATTTGACTGTGTCAGCCGTAATATATGTTATATTTCAACGAAACTTAGTATTCGTAGTGGTAATATAGAGAGAAAAGTGAGATATAAAAATGAACTAAATCGGTTCATTAGAAGGGGGGGTTTACTCCGGACCCACAATACCAATTCGCCACTACCAGCCGTGAATTTTGGTATATTTCGACGAAACTCGGTATTCGTAGTGGTAATCCACAGGTAAATATGTGTTGTAAAAATAAACTAAATCGGTTCATTAGGAGGGGAGGTTTACTCCGGACCCACAATACCAATTCGCCACTACCAGCCGTGATTTTTGGTATATTTCGACGAAACTCAGTATTCGTAGTGGTAATCTACAGGTAAATATGTGTTGTAAAAATAAATTAAATCGGTTCATTAGAAGGGGGGGGGGGGGTTACTCCGGACCCAAATTCCTAATATACTCATACCGGTCGTAATTTCTGCTGTATTGTAACGAAACGCGGTATACGTCGTGGGTAACTCATGAGAAAGAAGTGTTGTACAAATGAGCTGAATCGGTCAATCGGAAAGCGGGGGTTTAATTTGCAATATATTTCAATAGAAAAGCCCGCCAGACGTAGGTTCACAAAGCCGTCACAAGGAGCGCTTTCTACCACTAGAGTGACTGTTTCCTGTTCCTGCGTTAGATGAAAATACGATAACATGAGGTTTTTTGTATTTATTACGTAGTGTAATAGGTACCATGTGTAAACATAACTCTGGAAGCAAATTAATAATTGATCAGTTACTCATTACAAATTTAAAAGAGAACTAGTCATGTTTTTATTTTATTTATGTAGGATATTTTAAGCAAATTGTTCTGGAAAGCAGTCTACACTACCCAAATTCTGAGGAAAGTGCTTAGTTATGCAGCTCCTGCGTGACGCACTTTTTTTCGTATATGTATATATGTATATGTGTGTGTATATGTGTAGGTGGATATATATATATATATATATATATATATATATATATATAAATGTGTGTGTGTATATGTATGCATATGGATATATACATATATGTAGATTGTATTACTAAATCTGTCCTACTTGTTTTTACAGGCCTGATGAAGGCTTCAATCTCAAGCCGAAACGTGTAGTTTTATTAAAAAGCAGTGACCGAACCCCGACAATCCATACCTTAAAACAGATGTAGATTTCTTAAGAAAACGTTTGCGCAAAGGAGTATGTTTTTCAGGATATCATAATAATGTTATGTTACACTTCAGCTTCTAATAATGCCAAAAATTTAACCTATAATGAGAAAAAAAAAAGGCATTCCTAAGATTAAGGTTTTAATTTCTGTAAAATTCTGCTTGGCATTCCCGTCTCAGTGCTGGAGAAAGCTGCTCCTTTATTACTGGAATGTAACCTTTTGATATTACTTGAACTTATCTCTAACCGCAAAAGTGAAAACCGCTATTTTTGTTTATATTGTAGCATTACGATTAATGCAGATTGTGAAAACAACATAGATTAATTCAAAATGTATTCCTCGCTTAGATATTATCAATTTCAGGTCTTCCTTCAAACATTTATTTATTTATTTACGGAGCTGTACCACATGAAGGTAAGTTTCTCTTATACGTAGTGAAAGTTTAATAATAATATAATAGAAAAACAAGTAGGTTTAATTAAAATATTGAAAATATATAAAATAAACACTAACATACAAAATAAATTTAATGCGAACATAAACTGTATTAAATAGTTGAAAAACTAAACAAAGATTAGAAAATAACTAAATTAAAACAATAAAATAACTATATTTTTTTTATTATTTAAATTTTAACGTCCATTTATTATTAACTACGAATTTTAGGACGGGTTATCTATAGGTTACCACCCTTTTCTAGCCAGGATAGGGGTGATGCCTTTTATTTTTTCGAAAGAAAAGCCACCACCACCCCTAGTGGGAATCGAACCCACGACCTTTAGCACGGAGTGTTAAGTGCTCACGCCTTAACCCTCACGGCCATCGGGTCTCCTAAAATAACTATAAATAATAAAATATTCAATATATTACAATATAAAAATCATTAGTGTATGACTTGGGAGGTTTAGTGTAAGAACTTCATTTTCTATTTTGAAGCCACTCGTACAAATACTAAACGCAGACACAAGCGCGCGCGCACTGGCTTAATTGGCGAATAGATACGAGGTAAGGTCCGTAATTTTCCGGCCTGTCCTGCTTCCCCTCCTTCAAACGTGCCGGGACCTGCACGCCTATGCAGGGTCATGCCTGCTCACTCCATACTAGACATGCGCGCCGCGCCGGCGCCGCTACGCCCCGCCGTGTTTTAATGACGCCGCCGCCGCCAAGCCTATTCAGTCGGCGCGCCGAGGGGTGGAAATCTACTAGTGTACTGCATGGTGACCGGCCGGCGCCATTTTGTGCTTACCTTCTGATCGATTAAACGCTTGTGTGTTGTGATCGTTGATTGGAAAATGACAAAGCTTGTATCAGAAAAGCCTAAAATAAAAGAATTTTATATAAACATACTCGACGATATAAAACTAAAAATACGTCCGACTCTCAGGAACTGCGTCATCTTAGCGCGGTTCCGTTCTTAGCCCTAGTGCTATTTGTAAAGGAATAAATACAGTTTATGGATAGGGTTTTATCTTTCTTTAAAAATATAAGAGAGAAAACTTTATTTAAAACGAAATAAAATGGGCTCCCCAATTAAATTGGGTTGCTAGGTATACAGCGTGCTTGTCATCCATTCGGAAATAGGGTCAATTTTCAGGCTGAAGATGTAAGGATTTCGAAATAAGTAATAGAGAATAAAGAAGATGAAGACGAAAGAAGGAGATAGTGATGGATGAGAAGGAATTTCTAAATCTCAAACAAAAGGAAGTTTAAGAAGCCACAACAGGAAACTGACAGTATCCTAGGACTCCCCGACAACACAAAGTTCGCCCCGTGATAACACTATTATTATTAAGTGTCTCATTTTCATGCCTTATAGACTAATTTTTATAATTTTTTTTTTTTTTTTTTTTTTTTTTTTTTACGGTGCATTGACGTCTAGGCCATTAGCGCCGACATCCAGGGTGCAGAAAGGAATGTTCCCAACGAGCCGTGGGATGAGAACATTCCTGCCGCCGCGGCGGCACCGGTGGGGATCGAACCCACGATGTACCCAAACCGAAAATGAGTTACATAAACATTTGTTCCACTTATATCAAAAACTGTTACAGATATCGCTTTAAAAACGGTTTCATTTGTTTTCGTATGTTAAGGAATATACTACGCGAGTATCTGCAAGCATATAAACCCGAAGACATAAGCGTTACGATTTTTTTCGCGGGAAGTTCTCGCCAACACCACTCGGAGGACGGATTCTACTGGTTAACGAGCTTGACGTTTCAAATTAGACGATTTTTGTACCAAAGATCTTCAAAATCTGACCATTCTTGAGCCTGTGAAATAGCGGACAAATATATATATATATATATATATATATATATATATATATGTATGCATATATATATATATATATATATATATATATATATATATATATATATATATATACTGTGATTAAAAGTTTAACATCTCCCTTGGGGGTTAAATAAAAATAACCCACGCCGCGCGCGCCGCCGCCGCCGGCCATTTTAGTCCAGCGTGCCGCCGCCGGAAAATTCAGCCTCGGCGCGCATGTCTACTCCATACCCATCGCCCGCACTTCCTCAGTCTTGTCAGTCAGTGTCCAGCCTTGAAGGAAACTCCCCATTTTTACAATGTTCAAACTCGAGTGCCGTGCGGTAATTAAATTCTTTTGTAAAGAGGGTCTTACTCCTGCGCAAATTAAAGAGCGCTTGGATTGTGTATACGGGCAGTCCTCCCCCTCGTATTCCACAGTGAAAGAATGGGCAAAATTATTTAAGTTAGGGAGAGAAAGTCTAGAAGATGACCCACGTCCCGGTCGCCCATTGGAAGCTGTCACTTCTGAAATGATCCAACTTGTGGAATCTGAATTGCTGTCTAACCGGCGACTAAAAACCAAGGAAATAGCAGCGAGGTTAGGGCTTTCAAAAACAAGTGTTTTGAGGATCATCAAAGAACATTTGCATATGAACAAGGTTAGTGCAAGATACGGTTCCAAAAATTCTTTCAGATGCTTAAAAACAGGAACGAGTTCACTGCTGCGAATTTTTACGCGAGTATAATGCCGACCCAAGGAATTTTTTTGGACTCAATTGTCACTGGGGATGAGACAATGGTCCTATATTATGACCCACTCAGCAAAAGAGAGTCCATGGAATGGAGAAGACCAGGAGAAGCGCCTCCTTTAAAGGCAAAAGTCACGCAGGCAACAAAAAAGGTAATGGCCACAATTTTTTTTGGGACTGTAAAGGAATACTACTGATAGATTTTAAAGAAAGGAATACCACAATGAATGGTGAGTATTATGCAGCCCTACTTCACCGGTTACGAGACGCCATTAAAGAGAAGAGGCGAGGGAAGTTAAGCAGAGGTGTCCGCCTCCTTCACGACAATGCCTCTGTCCACACTGCATTGATTTCCAAGGCCGCTGTGAAGTATTGTGGATTCCAAGAAATCCACAATAGGGACTTGGCCCCTAGCGATTTATAACTTTTCTCAAAGTTAAAATCTGACCTTCGTGGAAGGCGATTTAACACCGACGAAGAGCTCCAAGCAGCAGTGGAAGAACATTTTTTTTAACAAAGAAGAAAATTATTTTTTTCATGGTATAGAAATGTTGTTCGTGGTATAGAAGCCTGGTATTAAGTGAGTTGAACTTAGAGGAGAATATATTGAAAAACGGTAAAACCAGTTTTTTTTTCTTTCACCTTTCCTTCTATCCCAGGCCAGAAACTTATGGACCTTACTACGTACATACATACGGTAGGCTGAGTTCTATTTGATCGTAAACTTTCATGTTACGGAGGTATTGTAGAATGGTAAGAATGTGTGGGCTTTTTTTTTAAGAAAATAATATGAGACATGTCATTTGGAATATTATGTAAGCTCAAGTTTTGCATTCTGTTAGTAAGTGTTTAATTGTTAGTTGTCTGACATATAAGTCTGTCTTGTTTTGTTATGAGATGAGAATGTGTTAAATGTGGATACCCATTCCTTAGTCTTGAAATTACTAGGTCTTGTTAACTGCGTATTAGCTTGTCATTCATGATTACTTCTTTTTATCTCCCTTAGGAGGTTATCTCTTGTACTGTTCCATGAGGCCTGCCATTCAAGACGGATATTTTCCGCAATTTATGCGTGTTACTCTTCTGTGGAGTTTCTCATTACTCTCTACATGCTTGTTTTGCTTCTTCGTCCGGTGTTGTTGTTTTTCAAATATTTCTATATCCTAATACTCACACCATTGCTACCAGTATCTTGTGCGTTTGAAGTCTCATAATATGCTCTAAAATATACTCCCTTAAACGTAAGAAATTAAGAACAGGTTTTTACTTAAAATCGAGTATCATTAAAACGAGAAGAACTGGAAAAAGTTGAATTTGAAATGAAAAAGGTTGAAGTTGACCTGGAAATGCAATAAATCTTATAAGAGTTAAAATTATGATTGATTGAATGTTTCGAAAATGATTGTTTCATTCTTCGGTCCGCATATAACGTTAAGATTGTTGTACAATCAGCTAGGTATATTACATAGCCAGTTCCCTAGCTTGAAAGATGTCTGGAATGATGGAGGCCTATCACGATCCAGCAATCTTTGCCCTTTCCTTTCAGTATTTCGTTCCAATCTCTGTAATTTAGTTTGAGATTATTAGCAATCAAATCGCCTTGTAGATTGGGGGAAAGCTTGATTGTGCTACAAGGTTGTTATGGAGTATCTGTAATTTATAAAAAAAAAGAAGTAAAATTAACTTTTTTCTGTAACAAATTAATTATATTTTTTTTATGAATAATTTTTTAATGATGTGACCAGAAATTGCTTTAAGCTCCTGAGGTGACACCAAAATGGTGTGAAACATGTGGAGCAAAAATAAAAGATATGGAGCGAAACCTAGCGCCCACGATAAGGAGCAGTTCTCTCTCTCTCTCTCTCTCTCTCTCTCTCTCTCTCTCTCTATATATATATATATATATATATATATATATATACAGCCCTGAAGATGGCTTTTAAGTCAAGCCGAAACGTTAGTAAATAAATATTACTCATTTTAGTTATAAAATGTAGTGTTATTTAACAAATGATGGAACCCCGTATGATTCAGGGATATTTCTCCATCATCCCCGATCACCTACACCTTCTCAATATCTCTTCACTGAGTTGTTTGTTATTGACTTTCCGCCTCATTTAAGTGAATTTAGTTCTAAAAAGGTTTTTTCTTCGTGTACCATCGTGAATTAACATTTCACGAATTATTCTTTATTTTTTAATTAAAAATGTAATAAACCACTTAACCAATCAATATGATCATTGATATTAAAGTTTATTTGACAGTTATTTTTATAATGTTGTCCGTTTAAAAATATTAACCACGCAAGATTTACTATATTGTCCGTGTTCGTTGCCAATACTGTTATTTGAATATTCCCCAACAAGTAAATATTTCACGTACAAATATATACTGTTTATGATTTACGCTATACCTTAATAGTTAAATGTATATAGTGCGACAAAGAGAGTTAGCCTATAGAATTATTTCCTAAATTGGATGTGGTTCGACCTTTTATAAATATTTGCCATATCCTTTCTTAATGTAGTCCACAAACAACATTGGTAAATTTATCTTGTCCTATATTTAAAGGTTAAAATAAGTAATGATTAAAATGAATGTACGTGCTGTGGTTCAACACGATAGCTCAAATAACCTCAAAAGCATAAATAAAACCACAAAAATTATGAAAGGTTGTGACTTTACTTTCAAAAGTAAATAGTTGCTTCAGCATAATGAAATAAAACGGTCAAGCCGCTTTCTACTGCAGTAACCTACAGAGCGGGGATTACGCATTTCAAGAACAAGAAATGATTGTGATATTTTTAACTCGATTCTGATTTCACTGATTTTTTTTCCTCTAGCAATTCTTAACTTTCACGTTGATGACAGCTCGTTATGATAACTGCCTTACAAATTGGTATTCTTGGTTTCTCTTCTTTCTATAGGTTTCATTAATGAAAATTCCATGCCGCTCGGTTTGTTAATCCAAAACGATTCGCAGCAACAGCTTCATCATAAGTAAGCTTAATGGAGAGGAGATCGTTGACGGTTGATGATGCGAACGTAGAATTTGTCAGCGCTCGGTTAGTTAATCGAAAACGATTCGCAGCAACAGCGTCATCATAAGTAAGCTTAATGGAGAGCAGATCGTTGACGGTTGATGATGCGAACGTAGAATTTGTCAGCGCTCGGTTAGTTAATCGAAAACGATTCGCAGCAACAGCGTCATCATAAGTAAGCTTAATGGAAAGGAGATCGTTGACGGTTGATGATGCGAACGTAGAATTTGTCAGCGCTCGGTTAGTTAATCGAAAACGATTCGCAGCAACAGCGTCATCATAAGTAAGCTTAATGGAGAGGAGATCGTTGACGGTTGATGATGCGAACGTAGAATTTGTCAGCGCTCGGTTAGTTAATCGAAAACGATTCGCAGCAACAGCGTCATCATAAGTAAGCTTAATGGAAAGGAGATCGTTGACGGTTGATGATGCGAACGTAGAATTTGTCAGCGCTCGGTTAGTTAATCCAAAACGATTCGCAGCAACAGCGTCATCATAAGTAAGCTTAATGGAAAGGAGATCGTTGACGGTTGATGATGCGAACGTAGAATTTGTCAGCGCTCGGTTTGTTAATCCAAAACGATTCGCAGCAACAGCGTCATCATAAGTAAGCTTAATGGAGAGGAGATCGTTGACGGTTGATGATGTGAACGTAGAATTTGTCAGCGCTCGGTTAGTTAATCCAAAACGATTCGCAGCAACAGCTTCATCATAAGTAAGCTCAATGGAGAGGAGATCGTTGACGGTTGATGATGTGAACGTAGAATTTGTCAGCGCTCGGTTAGTTAATCCAAAACGATTCGCAGCAACAGCTTCATCATAAGTAAGCTCAATGGAGAGGAGATCGTTGACGGTTGATGATGCGAACGTAGAATTTGTCAGCGCTCGGTTTGTTAATCGAAAACGATTCGCAGCAACAGCGTCATCATAAGTAAGCTTAATGGAAAGGAGATCGTTGACGGTTGATGATGCGAACGTAGAATTTGTCAGCGCTCGGTTAGATAATCGAAAACGATTCGCAGCAACAGCGTCACCATAAGTAAGCTTAATGGAGAGGAGATCGTTGACGGTTGATGATGCGAACGTAGAATTTGTCAGCGCTCGGTTAGTTAATCCAAAACGATTCGCAGCAACAGCGTCATCATAAGTAAGCTTAATGGAAAGGAGATCGTTGACGGTTGATGATGCGAAAGTAGAATTTGTCAGCGCTTGGTTTGTTAATCCAAAACGATTCGCAGCAACAGCGTCATCATAAGTAAGCTTAATGGAGAGGAGATCGTTGACGGTTGATGATGTGAACGTAGAATTTGTCAGCGCTCGGTTTGTTAATCGAAAACGATTCGCAGCAACAGCGTCATCATAAGTAAGCTTAATGGAAAGGAGATCGTTGACGGTTGATGATGCGAACGTAGAATTTGTCAGCGCTTGGTTTGTTAATCCAAAACGATTCGCAGCAACAGCGTCATCATAAGTAAGCTTAATGGAGAGGAGATCGTTGACGGTTGATGATGTGAACGTAGAATTTGTCAGCGCTCGGTCGTGGTGTCTTAATAAAACTACATTTTTTATAAGAAAATGAGTTTTATATTTTGCTGACGTTTCGGTTTGAAATTCAAGCCTTCATCAGGGCGATGAGAAGAAGGAGGATTTTGCCTGAGGGATGTGCAATCATTTCTGATAAGGAACGTTCTATCGATTGTACGCGAGGACTTTTTTCGTTGAGTCGTCACTTGTAAACAAGGTACTTAAGCAAAGGTATTTAGTAAAAAAATGTTTTTTTGAAATACTCCCTTAAATCCAAACGCAACACAAATTTATATATGTTAGTTTAAATTAATTTCAGACATTTTTAGCGTAATCTTTTTGATGTAACAACATTCCGACATTTCCCCTTAAAAAAAAAAAACACAACTTTTTTGTAAATAGCATAGAAATTTAAGAATATCCACGACCATTTTTCCCGTCAGCATTTCCAGATTGAGTAATAGAGTGGGTTATCCTAAGGAAGTAGGAAATACAAATAAAGTAATTAAAAAAAAAAAAAAAACCCGACTTGCAGGACCTGCTTCATCTTGGTGGTAGTAATCGAACTGCGTCCTTTCAAAACACACAAAGTATTTTTTTACCAATTTTTTTGGGCCTGCTAGAACGCGAGCTGACAAATATATATTATTTGAACCTCCTCAAATATTCTCCATTTCCGGGGCATGGAGTACTAAAAATCTAGAACTTGAAATAGTTTTAGACAACTAAAACACTATTACACTAAAAATAAAATATTTTTTATGTACTAAGTGATCTTATTTAAATTATTTTTAAGGGGTTTATGACGCATTTTACCGATCAAGTCAATATTTCGGGTGGGGGGCTGCAGCCCCGCCCCCTTATATACGCCCATGAGTCAAAGCCCTCAGAAGTGGTCCATGAGTTCTTGATATTGGGGATTGAGGAATTATTTTCAGCTGTCATCGTATATTAGTTGCCAAAATCAGTGTTGCTCCAGTAGAGCCTTCTTGAGTGATACGTGCCGACAGGAAAAGAAAAACCTCGAGCTACGAACAAAACCGACGGGAGTATCCCCTAAGAAGACCGGTCGGAGAACGGCCTACTTCCCATGGCACCACTGACATATTTAAAACTTCACTAGCAGGCAAGTTCTCGATTTCTATTTCCACCTCGTCGGCTGTAGCTTTTCATCACCCGGCAGGACGTCACGTTCTCCTACACGTGATGTACGGAGTCGTGAGATTAGCTGTCATCAGTCAGGTAGGGTCCGTAGACATGACGGATCGGGCTTTGAAGAATATTGCCTACAAGATGGTTGAAGAGATAGTTCAATTATGGATCATAAAAAGCGATCTTTATTTTTTATATGTAGGTTTGTTTCTCTATATTTACTGAGAAGACAGTTGTAAGGTATTGCTAGTTGGTTTCAGGGCAATATGTGATTAGATTAAAGGTGTTTAGTACTTTTTGTATGCTGTGGACCCCTCAAATAGATTTTCGTAGCAACAGATTCGACATTAGCGATTTCTGTTATTCAGTACTAAATAACTACTCTCAGTGACCCGAAGCATTTCCTAAATCGTACGAAGTAATGCGATGCCGTTTCTCATGAAACTACGGCTTTCCAATCTAGCTGCTTCATTTTAACTATATCTTTGTAACGAAATATAACAGTAAAGTGCGTAGGATTTTCTTGGTTGACTTTATGGGCGATTTTTTAATCAAAAACTAATTTTCATTCACGATTTTTGTAAAAATTCATATTTCTTACAATTTCTAGATACTTTTATCGATTTTTCCAAATTCTTTCAAAGCCAATTTGTTTTAGATTGCAGCCTGCAAGTTAGCGTTCATTTAATACGGGTGTTTTCGTTCGTAATATACTAATCTACCATTTTCTTTTTGAAGAACTAAAAAAAAAAAAAAAGATATGCACTTTCGAAACACTTGTTGTCGTCTTTGATGTCTCAAAGAATTAAAAAATATTGATTATCTTTTTTTTATAGTTTGAAGGGTTCCTTCCTTATTAACTATCTAGTGCTAAAAATAATACCCCCCCCCCTTTGTTTGGTACAAGAACGATGCTGCGTCAATAGTAATAATACCCCTGTTGTTTGGTACAAGAACGATGCTGCGTCAATAGTAATAATACCCCTGTTGTTTGGTACAAGAACGATCCTGCGTCAATAGTAATAATACCCCTGTTGTTTGGTACAAGAACGATGCTGCGTCAATAGTAATAATACCCCTGTTGTTTGGTACAAGAACGATGCTGTGTCAATAGTAATAATACCCCTGTTGTTTGGTACAAGAACGATGCTGCGTCAATAGTAATAATACCCCTGTTGTTTGGTACAAGAACGATGCTGCGTCAATAGTAATAATACCCCTGTTGTTTGGTACAAGAACGATGCTGCGTCAATAGTAATAATACCCCTGTTGTTTGGTGCAAGAACGATGCTGCGCCAATAGTAATAATACCCCTGTTGTTTGGTACAAGAACGATGCTGCGCCAATAGTAATAATACCCCTGTTGTTTGGTACAAGAACGATGCTGCGTCAATAGTAATAATACCCCTGTTGTTTGGTACAAGAACGATGCTGCGTCAATAGTAATAATACCCCTGTTGTTTGGTACAAGAACGATGCCGTGTCAATAGTAATTTCCTCGATAGAATGTGACGAGCGATTGTAACGATAATATGTTCTGTTTGTAAAATCAATAATTTTATGTTTAGTTGTCTTTGAATAAAAATACATTTAGTAATAAATTTATTTTTACATTTCTTTCCGAGACAAAGTATTATTGTATTTTTCATGCAGCTAGATTCCAATTTATTTTATTGAAGCATCTTTATAAAAACTTGTGTGCGCTATAAAGCTATCATTTAAAATATATACTATTATTTTTAGTACCTAAAAGTCCAATGAGTTCGATTTTTTTATACACCATGAACCGTAATATCGTATCTTGAATTATGTTAATGGAACGCTAGAGCCACACAGCAAGGGATTGGTCCAATTCCCAAGAAAGGAATAAAACGTGACCTCACTTTGCGAAATAGGTCAACACGTTCTTGATCCTTCTAGTAAAGAGCGTAAGATAGGCTTTTATAGCCATTCTCTTAGGCATAACTGTAAATGAAAGTTCTAGGATTAAAAAGAAATTATAGCGATTATATTAATGGTTTGGCGCAATTATGACAATTTGTTTATTACTAAAAGTAATTTGGTGTGCTTTGTAGGGGCCAATCTTTCATCGAAAATGAAAATGAAAGAGGTTCCAGAAATGTGCTATTATACAGTTTTATGAATTTATTGTTTTGAGCTGCGTTATTATCTACTAATTTATTTCGAATTTATCATTATTACCGCAAAAAATACTGAACGATAGTAGTCATTTACACTATTGAAATATTAAACTTTTACAAATAATCTTAGATTAAAAATATTATATAAATATAATGTAAAAATAATAGAACTAGTTGTTATAGAATTTTCGTTTAATAATAGTAATATCTGGATAACCTTTGAAATATCCCTACTAGGTTGATAGATTTTTAGAAAGAGAATTCAAGCGTGAATGTATATAGGTCTTCTCAGGATTTGCAAGTGTTACTTCGTCTCATTGAAGGTGAATTCCTGCAGCATCCATTCCTGATGCATCCAATTTGAAAAAAACAATATCCATACGTTTTTGAAAAACCTGATTGCTGGGGATGAAAAATGAATGGCTTATAATAACGTAAAATGCATGGAGATCGTGGGGACCTAAAGACCTTACCCGAAAAAGGTTCTGCTGTGAATCTGTAGGGATTTAAAAATAGTTTGCAACTATGCCTTTCTCTTAGAGAATCAAACCATTGATGCCATTAAATACGATGAGCAACTTGAGAAAATATCACTCAGAAGCGCCCGGAAATCTGTCAACAGAACAAGGTGTAAGTTTTCTGCAAGACAACGCTAGACCACATACGTCTTCACGCACTCATGAGACGTCTTTGGAATTTGCCAGGAATGTTTTGCCACGCCCTCCTTATAGTTCCGACCTTGCACCCTCGAAATACCACCTTTTTCGGTCCCTGAAAAACTCTTTAGCAGGACAACGTTTTCAAACATGGTAGCCATCAAACAGCACCTGGATTATTTTGTTTTTTTAGGAGAAGCCGTGCCTCTCTCGAAAAATGGCACCTCCGATCTCCCAATTTGTTGGCAGAAAGTGATTGAAAAAAATACATCACATATAAATAAATGTACATTTTTCTGTTGCAGGGTCAAATGAGGTATGCTGCTGGTAATATTGCTGACAGCTTTCCTCCATCTGGGAGAAGGCTCTACAAACAATGCTCCCTACTTCCTGCCAGGAGGAGACATGGCACGGTTCTCCCTGCCGGAGGGTACTCCAGTAGGCTCACCCGTTTACAGGATTCAAGGATCAGATCCTGAAGGAAGCAGAGTCCGCTATTCCATATCGGGTCAAGACTTCACTATAGATAGAGATTCAGGGATTGTGAGTCTCATCAGGCCGATAGATAGGGAGGTCACGCCCATCATTGAGACCATCATCAGCATAACAGGTAAGATTTTGTTTTCAATTCAGATAATATGACTTTCATCGCGTTTCCTCCCTCCCTCCATATGGAGTAAACCCGCTTATGAGGTTGTCCTCATGGCGCAATCTGGAAGTGCTATTTATGCATTAGCGCAAAGCGCTTACGACGACCAGCACCGTCGTCAGTGCCAGTACAATTGAGTCAGGCAGACAACTCAAAGGGTCAGCCTGACCCATCAATAGTGGCATTGACGATGACGCTTGCCGGCGAAAGCGCTTTGCGCTTATATATTATTCGAATGTTTTTAAATGGAGGTAAATGATCAATTTTGGTACTGAAGTTATGACTCGTGTTGATTCTTAGAATATTTATAAAAAGGTATCACCGATAAGACACCTAGGAAATTTTTCAGCAATTTAAGTAAAACTCCTAGCGGGATGATTCTTCAGAAATCTCTTGGTCAAAGAGTCTATTAGCAATTTTTTCCAGAAAATTCTATGGGGCGCTGTTTCGTTTTGTTTATTGTAGAGTGTTTAAAGTATCAACAATGCTATTGTTCATGGGCGTATATGGGGGGGGGCTGCAGCCCTCCCCCGGAATCGGTAAAAATGTGTCATAAAACCTTAAAAATAAATTAAATGGGACCACTTAGTTCAGAAAAAATATTTCTTTTGTATGTAATAGTGTTTTAATTGGCTAACTATTCCAAGTTCTAAATTTTTAGTATTCCATGCCCCCCAAATGCTCTCAACCCCCCCCCCCCCCCAAATTCTCCTAGCCTCTCCCGAAATTATTTTCTATTTACGCCCGTGCTATTGTTGGTAACATCACTAGTGAAAACATTTTTCGCATTATATTAACCATGAAGAATTATCTTTATTAAGAAGCATTATAATATAATGATGATATTATCACTAAATACCATAATTTGTTTAAAAAAAAATTAATTTTAGAATATAATCAATATTATTTCCTTCCAGATGAGTCGATTGGCGAAGGAGAACCCAACACCGTTTCCTTGAGACGGGAAATACCCGTTCTCGATGTGAACGACAATGCACCCGAATTTTCAGGGAGGCCTTACGCAACAGTGATTTCTGAAACTGCTAAACCAGGAACTGACGTATTCTCCAATATAACAATCACTGATATAGACGCTGCACATAATGCAGAAATTGCCCTGACTTGCGAGAGTGGAGGCTGTGAAAAATTCACTGTTACAGCCGAAAAGGTAAGAAGCTCTATAGTTTCTGAAATTAAATTGAATAACCTTAATTTTGGAAACGCACACATTCATAAAGAAAGAAGATAAAAGATTTTATCTTTCGAGGTTCGGTGTTGAGGTTCCAGAAAGTTCGTAGGCACGTCTAGCCTTTAATTTATTTAATGGTGGGTAAATGCAAAGGGGAATGTCAGGCTGCAGGAGCGTAGTACTGACCACACTGTCCCCCTAGTGTGCCGTATGGTCAAGAATCAGATACCTTCACAGTATCTACCCCTTTGTGGCCTGTTAGGGTTTGATGTATATATGTTCTTCTTTCTCCAGCGTTGATACTACGAAGAAGGTTAAGACCGTAGTATCATCCTATTTTCAGCTGACTAGGCCATTAAATCAACCAAAATGAGAGGACAACGTTTGTTCAACGGAACAAACCAACACATTCGAAAATGTAAGCCCAATTTTCTCCCGCCGAGATTACACTATCAGAATTTACTTCATGAATCTTCTGACAGAAGATATATCAATCTTTTAGTGGCCACCATCCAATTGCCTCGATTTCTTAACCGTTTTCGGTATATTTGAGATATCGTATAAAAACGTCAAAAGTACTTGTTCTGTTGATATATTATATAGTTTTGCAATACTTTCTTTACTCCAAACGTCATCAAAATACATACAGCTAGTGTAAAAAGTATTGGAATACCCATGAATATTTTACTTTGTTAACATTTGCGACTAAAATAATGGCGCTTTAGGTAAATAGAAGGCACCAATAACACGGTGAAGAGCTATATTTTAAACATTCCCTAAAAATCAACATAAAAAAAGGTATTTGTGTTATTTATTAACGTTTTAACAATAAAATGCAATATTCTATGCGTAAAAAGTATTGGAACACCTGTTTTCTTTACTATTGCAGCTGGAATTTGGACGGGATTAATTCCATATTATCGGTGAACTTTGTCCGGCAGGATGACCCGGTGTCTTATGTGTTAGAATCAAATTGTTTTAGTTCAATTTTTTAACATTAGCCAGAAAGGAAAATAAACCTAATTTAAAATATAAAATCTTATTATTTCGATTCATAATGAGCGCAAATTTTTCCAAGAAATTGGAAAAATTGTAAACCTTAGCTATGTTTACTTATCAAATATTTATAATCGGTATAGTATAACCAACTCTCAGGCAGCAAAACATCATATCAGGAGACCGAAGAGCCTCAATGTATATGATGAATGATCAATTTTAAGAAAAACACAGGCAAAACCACGGCTGATTGCGCCAAAACTTGCGACTGAAATCTCGAGAATCATCTGACGGGTCATAATTAGTACAGTAAGAAATGATCTCAGGAAAAATGGATTACGAGGGCGAACAGCTCCAAACCCTTACTCATATTTGACTGTAGACACCAAGCCCCGAGATTTGAGCTCTTCATTCGCTCTCCTTGACGCATATTGTCAACTTCTTTGCCTACAAAGTTCTACTTTGCACTCATGAATAAATTAAATTCACTTCCAGTATTCAGCAGGATGGTTAACACTTTATTTTGCATAGCAATGTATTTCCTATTTGATAACTTTACTTACAAAAAAGTTCTTCGGCACTATTCCACCGTGTAATTAATTTTTCTGGAGAGAATTTCTTACTGCACTGCTACTTATGTCTTATAAGATGATTCTCTAGATTTTAGTCGCAAGTTTTGGGGCAATCAGCCGTGGTTTTGAGAGTGCTTTTATTAAAATTGATGTTTCATCACATACAGTGAGACTCTTCGGTCTCCTGATATGATGTTTTGCTGCCTAAGAGTTGGTTGTACTATACCGATTTAATATATTTGATAAGAAGACATGGCTGAGGTTTACAATTTTTCAAATTCCTCGCAAGCATTTGCGCTCATTATGAAGCGTAATTATAATGTTTTGCATTTCATCAGAGATTTTTCACCCTTTCAGGCCAATATCAAAAAATTGAACTAAAGCCAACTGATTTAAAAATATAAGACACCAAGTCATGATAATATGGAATTAACCCCGTCCAAAGTCCAGCTGCAATAGTAAAGAAATCGGGGTTTCCAATACTTTTTACGCATAGAATATTGCATTTTATTGTTAAAATGTTCATAAATAACACATATACCATTTTTTATGTTGATTTTTAGGGAATATTTAAAATATAGCTTATCACCGTGTTATTGATGCCTTCTATTTACCTAAAGCACCATTATTTTAGTCACAAATGTTAAAAAAAGTAAAAGATTCATGGGTGTTCCAATACTTTTTACACTAACTGTACATACATCCTAGTCTGGATGAATGTGAACAAATTGACAATTTAATCTGTCGTTTTGGAGTGTTGGAAATTTTTTTTGTTTACTACATTATTTAAAGATGGTTTGAACGTGTTTTTATTCCATCCCCAAAGTCAAAATAATCTAAACGATAAAAATGTACTTCAACGTAAAGCCATAAATGATAGGATTTTGTTTGCGCGAACTTCGTCGTAAAAACAGTGTTCCGTTGGGTGGATTTTGCTGGTTAACAACTTAGACCTTTCTTTTTAAAAGTATTTCTGTACCTGCGGAAGCGGCTGTTTCTCTTATGCAATGGCAACTAAGAATAAATTGACGTAGAAAGTTGTGGTTTTCAGAGGCCATTAAAGGTTTCGTTAGTTATCCTCGTGTAGAGACCGATGGTTTCATCTCATAACCAATCATCAAGCTAATTAGTTTTCCTCATTTTTTTTTACCACAGAAAGTACTGATGAGGAAATGTGGACTTTAATGTCGATGGTTTGAAGTTTTGTAATCTCGATGGAATAAGGAAAGAAGACATAATATTTGTGTTCCTTTGTTTCTTAAAATTACCTCCCATCCTATTCTCAAAAATGAAATACATCATGTGCTGTTTTCTAATGACTTGCAAAACAATAAATTATTGTTTTATAAAATTCGATTAAATGGAATCCATTTGGTGGATGATTGGAATCAACCAATGGATTCTCATTCCACTTGGTGGTGGTTTGTATGGAATCCTCTTACTCTTTTGAAAGCTACTGCATGTCTCAGCTTATTTAAATGTTACTTCAAATTGGATTTTTCGTTACGTTTTTCTGTGTGACCATAATAAAAAAATTCCAAGAGCATTCTTTGTTAAGCAAAAAAACAAAGATCTGGTCCCAGTTTCCGATTTGGTCAAGGTTATTGATTTTTTATATTTAATTTTAACAGATTTTTGGATTGGGTTATCTATAGGTAACCACGTTTTTTTAGCCAAGATAGGGCTGTTTCTTTTTCCGGAAGTCACCATCCTTAGGAAAAATCGAACCCATGACCCTCGGCAAGGAGTGTTTTATTTTTATTTATTAATTAATTATAGGTGCTCCGACTGCCAGAGTCATTAGCACCTAAGGAGTGTTAATCCCAATTGTTGTTGGAATTAATGGAACTTCATCCATTTGCACCAGGATCAACTTTCTTTATATTTGGAGAACAGGAGAGCTTAAACTAAAATAAAAATATTGGCCGTCATGAGTCATTTTAATTTTCATATATTTTTTAAATATCTCAAAAGCAGTTGAGGATTCTGATATAGCGGAAAGAGACTATCAGATACCCTGCTATATTAACTGAGGCAAAAATTAGTTTTGAAAATAATTACAATATATTATTTATATTCTGTATTTTCTATATTGGGTTAATAAGTTTTAATAAAAATTCTATTAACTGTAGAAAAAAAAATAAAAAGAAGTTCTTTCTCTTAGGAAGCAAAATATTTGGAGTTTCTGTTCCAAGCTTTTGAAATTACAACAAGGAAAGTTATGTTACACAGCGGCATTAAGTTGATGCAGTTCCTGCAATCATTTTTTTAAATTCTTTCTTTACTGTCCAACCTTCAGATTTTCCTGGATAAAAACTATTGAAACAATGTTCAATCATCATTCACCATTCCAAGAAAAATTTAACAATAATCTTGTTTTTTTTAATATTCTTCTTGACGAGTCACTGCAAAATGAGGTTTCATTGAAAATCTTTTAGAATCTCTCAGTTATTTATAACAAAAGCCATCTGATTTCTTACCAGCTCTGATGGTCATGGTTAATAGCTGCCATAATTCTGTGCATTGGGCATAAATGTTCTGTGTTTAGCACATAAACTAGTAGGAGGAATAAGAAATTTAATAAAATTGTGAATACATTTGATTTTTCCCTTTTCCGAACAATTTATTAAAGTGGCATCAATTAATTGTCAGTTAATATATTTCATTATTTTCCAGGTTGGTGATGGTGTCTATAAGGGAATCATAACCCTGAAGGAAGCCTTGGATTTTGAATCTACTTCCTCCTACAGCTTGACAATTAAGGCAACTGATCTCAGCCCAGAGAATCCGCTTACAGCCACTGCAAATGTTGCTATAAACGTAAAAGATATCCAGGATCAGCCACCAATTTTTTTAAATGCGCCTTATTCAGCAACTCTTCAGGAAAACACTTCACCAGTGAGTTTAAATGTAGACTAATTGTTGATATAAAAAAAAAATCATTCTGGATTAGTATAATTTAATGCTCACAGATTTATTCTACAAAGTACAATTACCTTCATAAACATTGGTTCAAAGGATTATTTAATGGTAGCAAATAGTGACTGACAATTGTTTTGTAAATGATAATTATCGTGGAGGTCAATTATTAGAAATTGGTCTAGCTAGGATTATGAAAACTCATTAATTTATAAGCATGAAAGAAAAAAAGCAATGGAAAGTGGAGTGGTACCCGTAAATTTTAGAGGCTCTTCCATTTTAGTCCCAAAGTTCTTGTTATAAACAATATCAAATATCTATTTCAGAGAAACATGCATTTTATGATTAAATTTATACTGAAGTGAAAAAGGTTAAGTTCTATACACCTTAAAAAATATATTTAGAACTACAAATAATGAAGAATGTGCAGAGGTATTTCAGCAGGAGAATAATTTAATCTCAAAAGGGGTAGTTCCACTTCACTCTTCGTTAGGGGCTAATACAAAAAAACAACAACAAGAAAACCTATAATTGGCGTGTCGTAATAGAACTAAAAGAATATTGGCGATGATGCTACAACTTGTTTTCGTTAATAATGAATTCATTACTAAGTAAACATGTTTCCTACCTGAATACTCTCCTACGCTATAATGATCTATTCTTATCCAGCATTTGTGAGGAAGAATTATAACATCCTGGTTTTAGCTTTATTGAACGGCAATTAAGATTTTTAATGTTCTAGAAATATTTTGTTGTTAGTTGATAGCTGAATCTCTTTAAACATAATTTTTTAACTTATCTTTCAAATATTGGGTTTTATGATCAAAACAACTAAAATTAAGTACCATAAGCATTCTCCACCAAGTAAGCATTCTAGCGAAAATAGAAAATTATCAAGAACGGATCATAAGGGAAGCCATAGAAATAGTACGATGCCCGGAAAATTTCAACAAAGAAGATGGGTACAAGCTCAGCAAATTATGGCATCCGGTAATTAAACCTAGAGAAAAAAGAAAAAAACGAAAGTCAACCAATCAATGATCCAGATGGAACCCACCAACCAGAATCAAGCAAGACCGGGACCAACCAATCAGGGACATGGAAGAGCAGACTACGCCCGCGGATGAATACAAAGATAGGTATTTATACAGAAGAACTAGAAGAACATCCTCATTCTCAGACTAAGCCCTGAGGAAGCTGGCAGTATGACTAGCGAAACGTCGGCAAAGAAGTTTGTGACACGGTCAATACCAGAAGACTATAATATGTGTAATAAAATGAAGTGCCTATGTTAAATGTTATTAAGACTTAGTTTTTAATTTTGATATCATTTTATTATCACAGGGTTTCCAAGTTCTTCAAATAAGAGCAAAAGATGGCGATTTCGGTGATCCACGACCTGTAATGTTATCCATTGAGGGTGACACTCTAGGCTATTTTAAACTTGTCAAGAATACCTTAGTTACGTCACACATACCCATTGACAGAGAACACCCGGAAATTCTTCAAAATGGAGGAGTGTACACTTTTAATGTGAAGGTAATGATGTTCTTAAATTGTATGATCAATTTTAAGTATGTGCGCATAAAATTCCTGGGGTTTGACTTTGTTCTGGCTGGGACATACTGATTCAGTTGAGCATAGGAGAAGGCGTAGGGTTAGGAGGTTTTATACTTTAGCTATGATACATGTCCCCTGGGACATGTAAGATATTTTCTCTCAGTGCGAGAGAAATTCCTAGTGCGCACCCTTCCAGTGCGGGTAATTTGGGGAGGAGTGAATGCCAAAATGTTATTGGTATACCGTAAATATGTATAAAAGACTGATTATTTTAACCTAATATTTGTGAGAATATGTATTTTTGATACGTGTCTCAGAGGACATGTACCACACACTGGTCAAAGCAAATCAACCTCTATGTGGGATATGTCCCCGGAGAAATCTATCAAAACGCATGTTCTTACAAATATTGAGAAAAAAATATTCAATCAAATCAAAGAAATTATTCACAATTCATGTAACTTCTAAATGATTTGTAATTACTTTCTGACAATATGCTTTTCTACGCACTTAAGGTTTTCCACATCTATTTGTATTAATGTTTGACCAGAAATGTTATTAATAATGTCAACTTAATTTTTACTTAATGATTTGTTTGTGGTGTAAATCATTTATAATTTTAAAAAAAGTGGATTTGGGCTCTAACACAAATCCCTATTTTAATCTCTAAGTAAATTAACAATTGTATTTTACAATCACATAATTTCGGGAATTTTTCTTTATTTAAACCTATGGCTTAAATAATAAAATATTCTTGAAATAATAGTGAATGTTTAATCTAATAAAAACAATAAGGGGAAATTGTATATTTAAAATAATAAATAATTTTTGTATTTTGAATTGCAGGCTACTGAGTTAATCAACAATGAGCTTCCTGGAGATTTCGTCTATGAGAGAATAACAATCGTCGTAACTGATGTGGATGACCAGATACCACATTTTAACAAACCAGTTTTTCATATAAATGTATCAGAAGATATAGGTATGCTTTAAGAATTAACCTTCCTCATTGCAGTGTGTGTGTGGATTTGTATAAGGAACAAACAGACAGACAGACAGCTGATCAACGATTTTAATCTAGCCTATGACACTTCCCATATCAAGACCTACCTGTGTGCCAAGTTTGGTCAAAATTGGTCAAACAGTGTGGATTTGTATAAGGAACAAATGGGCAGACAAACACCTGATTTATATATATATGTAGATTTGTGATAAATCTTTTATTAATTTTCAGTATTTCTTATTATCTAACAAAAAATGTTGTTTGTCAAAAGGTTTGGGGACACCACTACCGGGCCTTAATATGGTTGTTTCTGATGATGACTTGGGAGACAATGCACATTTCAATCTGGGATTAAAATCATCAGATCGAAGAGCAATGGAATGGTTCCGAGTCGAGCCCTCGGTGGCTTTTGGTAGAACGCCTGTGGTTATTAGAGTACACAGCAATTCTGGTCTAGATTATGATTCAGGATTGAGACAAATACAGTTCACTGTGGTTTCCTATGTTCATACAACCAAGGTATTGATAAACAAATATAAATTATTCAAATTTAGCATAGAAATGTATAGTAAATCTGATTTCTGGTTGCATCTAATTAATATTTAAGAATATGTATGTATACCCCAATGATTTTTTTTTTTTATGTTCAAGGGTGAAGCAGTTGAAGTATCATCAAGTGATGTTGTTGTGAAAATAGTTGATGCTAACGATAATGCGCCAATTTTCAGCAAGCCTAGCTACAGTTTTACAATTCCTGAAGATACTCCACCTGGCACAAACGTAGCTAATATTTCAGCTACTGATCTGGATAGTGGCGAATTCGGGAAGATTACATATTCTTTGAGAGGCTTTGGAACAAATAAGTTTGGCACAGAATCTTTTTCCGGAAATCTCTATCTGACTGGAAGTAGGATACAATTTATTTTTGCTTTATACATTCATGTATATGATCCTTTAAGTCGTCAGTATAAGAATATAATTTATTTTTATCACTTAGAAAAAGAAGGAGTTCAATATTATCTTGTGCCTTTTTCAAGTCATTTAGGTGTTATAAATGTCACAATACATATAATTTTATTTCTAATGTTGTGCTCGGCAATCTGAGTAAAAGATATTTTCTGAGCAAAAAAAAAAAAAAAAAAAAAAAAAAGTGAAAGGACAAACACCTAGCAAAGAAAAATAAACATTTTAGCTTCCTTCCTTAGTAGTTCACTTTGGCATTTTTTTATTTTTATTTTAGAGCATTCTTCCTCTTACAATAAACTTTCATTAATATAAAAAAAAAAATAAGCTAATGACATAACTGCAGGTGCACCTTAAAAAAAAACAAACAAGACACTGATATTAAGACACTTCCCTATGTATGTTAAACATTTTAGATGAAAAAACTGTCAGGGTAGAAAAGTAGGGACAAAGACATTCTTGTGAAGCATTCTGTACATGCTTGTATGACTGAATGAGATGAGTTTCCCTGAAATGTTTTCTTCAGATTTAACATTTTGACCACTAAATTCAATGCAAGGGCATTGTGCGTGTCACACGGAATTCATTTTTACTGTAGTGGACGCCTCTCAAGTAGCTGATTTTGTATTTCTCTTCGTTCCTTTACTCATTTGTTAGCTTAGCCGTAATAGTGGGGGCAGAAGCAAGTTTTGCATCATGTTCTTTCTAGTAGTGAACTAGAGGGAATCACTAAAATAATAACAAAAATCCCGCAGCAGTGCCCGCAGAATATCAGCCCGCACCAGTGCGGGAGCAGCGTGGGGAGAGTGTCTTTGTCAGCCCGTACCAGTTTGGGAGGAGCAATGATATGTTTAATAATAAGTACAGTCATATGAAATCAGTTGATTATTGTTTCAACATTAAAACTATTAAAATATGATTTTATAAAAGTACAGAGAGTAAATCTGTACAAATAATACTTTCCAAAAGGTTTTTCAAAATAATTCTGAATTTTTAAAAATGTTATAAAAAAGAAAAAAGGAAATTTAATAACAAAGTCAACAAGCAACGTGAGGAATGTTGTACTCAACCTCTGAATATCAGAAAACAGAATTTTCAAAAGCAATATACCATCTTAATAAATGATCTTCCATTCTTGTCATGATTGGTAAAATACATCTATGTTTAGGTTCTGAGACTTATTGTATTAGTTTTTATTTATTTATTTATTTTATGTTAAAGAAACTTGAGACCTCTATTATTATTGTGTTATTATTTAAGAGGTTGACTACGAAAAACAGAAGTCATATTCGCTCAGCATGGAGGCTCGAGATGGAGGTGGCAAAGTCTCTACTGTTTCATTACTCATAAGCCTGTCTGATGTGAATGATAACCCCCCAAAGTGGGAGTTACCTCAATACCAACGAACAGTCAGGGAAGGTGCTACAATTTTTCAACCACAATTTGTCATCCGAGTAAGAAATCACTTTTCTTTTACATTATTTCTCTATATTTTTACTAGAAGACATTTGTCATTACTTCTTCAAACTCTTAACACATATAAAAATAATTAGCAACATATTTTCAAATAGGCTCTTGATGCAGACAAGGACGGAGAAAGTCAAGTAACGTATAAACTTCTGACAAGCAATTCCGATGTACTTAGTGTTGATTATCGCACTGGAGAGATCAAAATAAACTCACCAGTTAGTTCCAGCCATACCTCTAGAGGACAATATGAAATAGTTGTGAGGGCATTTGATGATGGTAAGAAGATATAAAAGTACTTTCGTCCTTTCTGTTTATTTATTTTTCTGTTAGTTAGAAATCTTGCTGGTCATTTGACAATATTTTCATCATTACCATTGAACAATGGTATGAAATAAACAATTTTGAAATTCGAAGTATCTTTTTTTCCAATAGAAGTGGTCCCATGGAAATTTACATCACAACCTATCTAGTAGGAAATTTGCTATGCTTTTAAAATATCCCCTTCCAAATATCATTATTTAGAATCCATTCATAAAATATTAAAGAAAGTGTAAGATATGTCTAATACTATTTGTGTCTGTTGTTTTTTGTATTAGAGCTTCCCTAGTGGAAGTGGAAGAGTCCTAGTGAGTATTTTCCGCTACTGCTGCACCTAAAGCCAGGCTTTCCAAATGATACTATGGATAAGAACATTATGAAAATGAAGATGGAGATAGTTAGCCGTTGCAGAGATACGAAGACAATATATAGTTGGGATTCGGCTAGGAGAAAAACGTCAGACTTTCAGGAAGAGATCTGTATTTGGACGTTTCGGCTGCACATTGGCAGCCTTCTTCAGCTAAAAAATGCAACTTATAAGTAAAAAAAATACAGATCTCTTCCTGAAAGTCTGACGTTTTTCTCCTAGCCGAATCCCAACTATATATTGTCTTCGTATTATGAAAATGAGTTAGGATTACACAGTGCTATCAGAGTCAGATTTATTTAGAATAAGGCAGGAAAAAGTTTTTGGGATGAGTAGTTATAGGATTATTCTGCTGTTAAGTTTATTTTAATAACTTAGTTTGAGAATAAGAGTCTGTGTTATTCTTATAAATGTTTTGGTTTTCTTTTTGTTTATATTTCACTTCTAAATGTAGAATTAGTATGCATTCTGCCATAGATCAGCTCATCATTTTAGATTCATTTATCATTAACTATACAATTACACAGGCCAACATTTGATCTAAAAAATAAACACTCAAAAGGGGGGGGGGGGGTTGCTGATTACAATGAGCGGGTTGGTTAACCTTGATCATATAAGATTCAAGGCCATTTGAAGGTCAAATAGAGAAAAAACCATAGGAAAAATCTAAAAACATTCATGCATATGTTTTTGAAATCCCTGAATCCAAATCCGTAGTTTGTTTGACCTTTAAGCCTTTTCCTAGAGCTCATTTCAAGGTCATTTGAAGGTCAAATAGAGAAGAAAACGTAGACAAAATTCATTTTCTGGGAGGCAGTGCAAGTCAGACAAACTACGAGTTCAGACACAGGGACCTCCGAAACGTAAGCATGAATTTTTCAGATTTTTGTCTACATTTTTTTCAAAAACGTAATCAGCGACCCCAAAAACCCACTCAGTGTTAGGTTTTTTTCAGATCAAATGTTGACCTGTATTATTAGATGTAAATATTTTCTGTTTACAGCTATTAATTCTTATGATTCCTCCTCCTAATATTTTTTGTGTGAATATATGTATATTTATTTGTACTTGGCAATTATTACGTTTACTGATTACAAAATACACTATATTTTTTGTAGGCTCACCACCACTCCATTCTGACACATCAGTTAATGTAAGAGTTGGTGTGCCTGGAAATCAGAGGCCCGTCTTCCGAGGAGTTCCGTACAACGTTACAATACCAGAAACAACTAATCCAGGAGAAGAAATATTGACAGTTCGTGCAACAGATCCTGATGGACCTGATACAGCCATTCAATACCGCATTGCAAATGGAGCAGACAATTTTCAAATAAATGAAAGGTAAAATTATAAAACAAAGAGCAAGAATTTCAGGTAACATAAGGAAATCAAAACTTTTACCAATGGACATTAATGACTAGTTTGCATAAACAGTTTAAAAAATGTTGATATTTAGTTTTAGTTTTACTTTTAATGCTACTTTTGGCACGGGTATGTTTAAAGGCATGCCTCTCTACTGATACTTATAAGGCTTTTACATTAGTAAAATAATTAAGTGGATGTTATTGACAGTTTTTAACGAGTTGAACTTTTATTTGTTTAACTTTAGTGTTAATATTTTTTATTTTAATAAAATGCCATAATAATGACTTAAGTGATTTTCAGTACGGGAACGATCGCGGTATCTGAAGCAGCCATCCTAGATCCTGACATTACTATGACCAGTCGATATAATGTTATAGTACTGGCAGTCGATAGTGGCGGACCTGTGAGAGAAACTGCTCAAACAACTGTTAATGTTAATATAAAGGATATTAACAACAAACCTCCAGAATTTCTGTCAAATGCTAACTACGTCAGACATATTTCAGAAAGATACGAGATAAGTAAGAATAATTATTTTATTCATTCTTAACAAATTTGTTTACGGAAATGTAATATTTAATTGGTAACAATTCTCAAATGTAGATGAAAAGTCAATAAAACTGAATTAACAAGCATTTGTTTTTTTTAGTGCTTCAACTTTTAGGCCATTAGCACCAGTCAGTTTTATGGGTTGCCAATCCTTTCTAAACGTCCATGGTGAAGTATGCATTTTTTCAGCAAGCTCTTCTCTGAAAAATTTAACTGGCTTCAAGCATAACTCAAACTTGTATTTATATCATTTTAGGGGGTGGAGGCCCTCGGTGGCCATGAATGGTAAGGCATGAGCACTTCATACTTAGTGTCATGTATTTGTTTCCCACGAGAGGTAGTTGATTTTCTTTCAGAAAAAGAAAAGGCCTTTGAGGCATCGGCCCTTCCTGGATAGAAAAGAGTTTTAACCTACCCAAAAAGAGTAGATAACTTGTCCCAATAATCTGTGTTAAGTATTATTGGAGGTCAAAATTTAAATTAAAATAACATTTCAGCAAATTCATCACTAATGTGGTGTATATATATTTGGAATCTATCGATATTTCCAACAGCTGACTACAAGCATGACATGACCCTTGTTTTAATAAATTACTTGATCTTGTTAATTCAGTTTTATTGACCTTATGTCTAGATAAGCACAATTATTGATATCTAGAATGGAAAATATAAGAAATATTGAATTGATTTCTTATTATGGATAATACATTAACTTAGTAAAAAGAGTTATTAAGTTTTTTGTTGTTTTTTTTTAAATTTAATCTGTTGGTTATCTTACTCAATGTACACAAGATTGTTATCTTCTTGCAGTCAAATTTTGATATACACCACTTAGTTTTTATATTTTTTCAGATAAGACAATACTTACTGTTGAAGCTTATGATCCTGATGAGGATGCAGATTTAGAATACAACATTATTGATGTTCGAGCAATGCACAAGTCAGGAATTCCAGTGACAGACTCACTTGTTTATGACTATAAGAAAGCATTTAAGTTAGTAGATTTTCTTAATTTTGATTTAAAATTATTGTTGAAAGCATAGTTTAAAATAATGTTTTATTATTCATTTTAGGATAGACAAAAAAACAGGAGAAATAAGGGTAAATTCCCATCTAAGTCATCAGTCCGCAGCTGTAATCATACTAACAGTTGAGGCGGTTGATAAAAATGCAGAAATAAATCCTCAAAGTCAAATAGCAAGAGGTAAAGTTTCATGTATATTGGAATAATGAATCGTGAATGAATTTTTTATTGTTTAATTATTCTGCCTCTACCCTACTGGGTCTGGCACCCGTAGCTCACAGAAGGGAGAATGAAGCTTTCGAACATGATCTTCTTGTTATTCAGGCTAAATTTACCCTTCATTACTTGTTTTAGTGACCAATACTTCTGCCGACCTCTAGTAATTCTTCTTTGCACTTCTTTACCTGCACGATTATTAAAAGATATAAGTTGTCCCAAGTAAACAAATTCATCTACGTACTGTAGTAAGATTCCGTTGGGCTTATCTCCTTCTTCAAGCTATTGGTCATCAACACGGTCTTAGTGAAATTTGGGATTGGTCCTACTTCAGCGCTATGGTTTATGAGATCTTTCACCATTATTCTTATCAGGCTGTACCATATGAAATGTTAGTTTTGGACTTGCCGATTTCCTTCAAATGTCTTGAAACTGTCGTGGCTCCTACTCCGAGATCTTTGGCATATTCCCTAGTGCTTTTTGAGGGACAAGCTTCAACCCTTTCTTTCAGGTGGTCATTGTCAAGCTTGGTTTCTGGCCTTCCTCGCTCCTCGTTGTCAAGGTCAAAATTTCCACTTTGAAACCTGGAAAACAAACCGGTAAACAGTTCGTTCATTCACCGTTCCCTCCCCGAACGCCCTGTTAATGTTCATACACCCCTCAGCAGTGCTATGACCGAGCTTAAATTCATAACAAAAAATAATACGGATTTCCGTTGAAGTCATAATTTAAGTTTTATTTTTTTTTCTCAGAGGATCGTTCTCACAACACAGTACGCAAGTTACTGATTAAATAATAGGAATAAAAGACCTTTAATTCTGTATGAATAACAATGATGTTTTTAAATAATGAAATAAAAAAGGGAAAGGATTAAATCGCAAAGTAAACAAAACTGACATTTCATACGCTACAGCCTGATAGTTCTTCAGCCTTTTCTGAGATCAAGACAATGTCGTCATCAAATTTCAAATTGTTCAGTTTCATAAATTAATGTTGACACCCATGTTGAACCAATCAAATGCTTGGAAAACCTTTTCCAATAATATTATAAAGAGAGTTGGGAGAGTGGGTCACCCTGCCTTACTCCTCTACCTAAAGACAATTTTTGACCATCTCTTTCTGCCTGAATATAAGCAGTATTCCCAGCACACAGTTTCCCTATAATTGAAATGTATTTTTCTGGTAGGCCTATTTCATTCATTGCTTCAAGAATGCTTGTGTGTTACACAAAAGTCCACAAAACAAAAATATAAAGGAAAGTTATACTCTCTATTAATTGGTTTATAACGTGCAGATGGTCTGTGACTGAGAAATGTTTCCTGAAACCAGCTTGTTCTGTTGACAATGTAGGAGAGATGTAATGGGCTTGATTGATATTGATAATAGTAGTGAAAAGCTTAGCTATTGTCGAGCAGGGAGATATGGGACGATAATTTTCAATTTTAGTTTTTACAAATATTATAGTCTTCTGGTATTGACCGTGTCACAAACTTCTTTGCCGACGTTTCGCTAGTCATACTGCCAGCTTCCTCAGGGCTTAGTCTGAGAATGAGGATGTTCTTCTAGTTCTTCTGTATAAATACCTCTCTTTGTATTCATCCGCGGGCGTAGTCTGCTCTTCCATGTCCCTGATTGGTTGGTCCCGGTCTTGCTTGATTCTGGTTGGTGGGTTCCATCTGGATCATTGATTGGCTGAATTTCGTTTTTTCTTTTTTCTCTAGTTTTAATTACCGGATGCCATAATTTGCTGAGCTTGTACCCATCTTCTTTGTTGATATTTTCAGGGCATCGTACTATTTCTATAGCTTCCCTTATGATACATTCTTGATAATTTTCTATTTTCGCCAGAATGCTTACTTGGTCGAACTGGATAGCATGATTAGTGTTATAAAAATGTTCTGCTACCGCGGATTTTTCAATGTTGCCATTCTTAACCGTCTTCACATGACGCCCGCGGATGAATACAAAGCGAGGTATTTATACAGAAGAACTAGAAGAAAATCCTCATTCTCAGACTAAGCCCTGAGGAAGCTGGCAGTATGACTAGCGAAACGTCGGCAAAGAAGTTTGTGACACGGTCAATACCAGAAGACTATAATATTTGTAATGACTCGGACCGTGGAAGCCTAAGAGTTAAATTTTAGTTTTGTTGCCTTTTTTATGTAATAAAATTATTTTCACAATTTTCCATTCCTCTGTCATAATTAGGTTGAATAATGTGCATAATTCTACTGCAAGAATTTCCACTCCTGCCAAAAGCATTTCATTTTTCACCCCATCTGGGCCAGGTTTAAACACACACACATACATTATACAACTTCATAAAAAAAGATAAAATTTAATCAAAAATAATATATGTATTACATTTGCCTTTTTTATTTTCATTATTTCCAGGTGAAGTGACTATTTACATCCAAACTTATGATGAACAAAACCCAAAATTTACCGTTGGCAATTGGTCTCCTTTTGATACAACTATAAAACTGTCTGTGCAAGAAGAAAGGCCGATTGGTAGTAAGTTGCTCGCATTAACAGCTATTGATCCTACAACAAGCGAACCGATCACAAGGTTTAGTCTCATTCCACCGTTACCATCGATGGTCACAATGGACAATTCTGGAGTTATCACTGTCGCTAAAACAATCGACTATGAATTCATGAAGGAAAAGGTAAGCACATTTTGCTAAAACATTATAGAAAAAGAGAGTTACTTTCTGACCATGTTCAAAAATTGTAATTTGAATTTTTGAGAAAAATAAGAATAAAATTGAATAGTTCTTTTGCTGCAATATGATGTATTCTTTGTATCTTCATATTTGAATTTTCACAATTTAATTTCTTTTTTCAAGTTTATTAATTACGTTGCAAATGACCTTATTTTACTAATTTTGCTCAAACTTGAGCATCCATAAAACCCAATTTTCTTGATTGCCCTTCTCCCTATATTTTACAAAAAAAGATTTTATTAGTTCATTATTGGTTTTCTTAGAGTGTATATCTTAATTTAACGAGCCCCGCAACAGTTTATTGAGTTTTCTCAGGATTAATTGCACATTGGTAGACCATATCCTTCCAAAAACCTCCCAGGCCCTTACAAATTTAAGTTCTTGTGGTTGAACTTTTGTATGAAACATTTTTATATGACTACTTTTAGGATGAGGATTATTGTATTTTATTGCTTTATTTTTCAGATTATTTCTTTTAGAGTTGAAGCTTCCTCCCATGATAATTTGAGAAAAAGCGAAGCCCATATAATTTTCAATATTGATGATATTAATGACCATACTCCAGAGTTTAAGAAGACAGTACGTATGCTTAACACAATATCATTTCTATATACAATATCAATGTTATAATGTACATTTAAAATATATTAAGTTGAATTTTCCTATTGTTTTATGACTGATAAAATGTAATTTAAAATATTTTATTTCTCATTTAATATTTCGCAATACTATTTAAAATATATTATATGTTATAAGGCCTACCATGGTAAAGTAATCGAGTCAGCCTACAAAGGCACACCAGTATTATCAGTGGAAGCGTTCGATGCAGATGAAGCAAATACCACTCATGGATATGGTGATGTGAGGTATTCATTGTCAGGAGAAAATGCTGTGTACTTCTCCATTAATTCAACGACTGGTGAAATTAAAGTAAAATTTCAATTCTATGTATATGAAAGCCAATTTCTAAATTTATTTAATGTAATCAAACTTTTTAAATTAATACATAATATTATGTAGAAAAATGAAATGCTTGTTAAGAAGGAGCTGGACAAAATTAGCACATTACTCATTAGCAATGAGAAGGAAGTACAATAAACATTAATCATTTTGCTATTTTATATTTGTTTTAATAGTAGACTCAATTATTGGAAAAAAGTAAATAAAAGCTTACTTCCTCTTTAGAAGTTTTTGTGAATAATTGCTTTGCATTGCTATGCCATACAAGAAAACTAAAATTACAGATTACTAAAATTACTATGCACGCATTTGTATTTATCTGTAGAGAGGGATAAACCACCACTCTTAATTGCTTATTTTCACAGCACAGTATGTTAAATCACAGTTTTACATACTTTAATTTTTGTTTAGTTACAACAAAATAAAATTACAGGTTCTAGGGGCTCAACATTTTTTGTTCTAGAGTAGGAGGTTTCGGGTAGACCCCCTACTCCCGATGTGCTGCTGTTGATTAATTTCGAAAACACACATTCTATCGTCTAGTTTTGTATGTCATAAAGCAAGGTTTGTAGGAATATAACAACAATTATTACCTGAAAACTTAACACAAACAACTTTAACAAAAATTGCAAATTCATTTTTGGTGGTCTATTGCTCATAATGAATTCATTAATAGTTATCAAATACAAATTATTTCAAAATATACACCAAATAATTTTGACATTATTAGTTTTCAAAAATAAATCATTAATAATAATTTTTCAGCAGGCTTGCATACCCCGTGGCCTGATAGCCACTTTTGGGACAAGGTCATTTCTTTGCTTCGGAACTGATACACACCTAAAAGCAATTAATAGTTGAAGCATACACTTGTAAGCCAATAAACAATTTATGTAGGGAGCAGTATTCGGATAAAATTATTTGTTAGTCTATAGTTTTAAATTAGTGGAGTTTTCTATGTATTGCTTCATGAACTTATATCTCTTCAGGTTTCTGGGAATGGAACAATAGACAGGGAGAAAGAATCAGTGTTGAGATTGGTTGCAACAGCTTCCGATACACCACAGGGAGGATCAAATCAAAGAAAATCATCAGTTCCTGTAATTTACTAATACATTTTTTTTTTTTTTTCATAAAATAAAAATTGTATTATTGTCATACTAATATTTCTAGGTTATCATAGAAGTAGATGATTTAAATGACAATGCTCCTGAATTTAGTACTTCCGAATACACAGCAGTTGTATTAGAAAATGTAGTGGAAGGCACATCTGTCATAAATATAACTGCTACAGATGTAGACACAGGCCTTGGTGGAACAGTTGAGTATGATATAGTTCAACAGCCAGACATATCAGGTACTAAAATATTAATATATCGCTCAAAAAATATTTCAATTTATATCAGCATGAACCTATTTTTATTTTATCTATTTACCGTTTCTCTCTGGACGAAACAACAGAAGACCTAATAAAATTAGTTTAAATGAAAGAATTTTAATAGGAAATACATTTATTTTTAGGGTTATTTAAAATAAATCAAACAACAGGAGAAATAAAAACTAGCACTGCCTTGACGGGCAAAGGAAGAACAGAACCATACATTTTGACCGTTCGAGCACAGGATGAAGGAAATCCTAGTCTTTTTACTGATGTCTCTTTGAAAATTTATATTGGAGATGTTGTCTCAAATGATGGAGTACCATATTTTATCCATCCCACATTAAATGAAATGGCTTACATATCTGAAGTAAGTATTAAGCCAGTGGGATGCAAAGAAATTTCATTAATAAGCACTTTTCTTTATAAATAAATGTAAACGTTTCACTCTGTAAACACAGTCATTCACTCATTTCCTTGATTGGAAGGAAGGTTGAAATTGCCAATATTATTCTGATATTCCACAGCCTCTGAGCTAATGATAATGTCTCTATAATATTGGCTTGTCAGCTATAGATAGAGGCTTGGCAAGATCTAATACCATCCTCTTGACACAATTTATCCATTTAGTTACTAAGAATAGAACTGGAGTTTTGATAGCATAAAATAAAAAATGAAGAGAGGGCCTCTCAGACAAATCGAGAAATTTTTACCCTTGCACTTGAAGTTTGATCCCAAGGGAATCATTCTTATAAATAATGTATTTATCTGTATAAATATAATAAAGGATTTGTCAATTGCTAATAATCAACACATTTCATAAAGTCTTCTCGTTTAATACATTGAAGACACCGAACCTACCCTTAAAATTTCTGTCAGTCAGTTTATGCCTCCAACAAAATTTTGTCTGCTACAGACTCAGTTGTGAATAATGGTATACCTCCGAAATGTTACCAGTATTTCTAACTAAGTGTTTTCTTAAAATAAAGGCTTCAATGAAAACAAAATATTGAGTAGAACCAAAATTATGAATGCTTGGGTAATTTGCAACAACAATCATGTTATAATGTGGTTGCTGTTGTGCAAACATCGACTATGATTCTCACTGCTGGCTGGCTTTTATAATTAAAATAAATTCAAGACAGATTAACTAATGCTATTTATTTTTTTTCTAGAACTCGTCCATTGGAGCTCCTGTCTTTCGAGTAATAGCTTCAGATCCAGATAATCCTAACTCACCAGAAGGGCAAATCAGATACAACTTTCTTGAAGACGAATCAGATTCATTAGCTTTCAAAATAGGTATGATTGGCATGAACATACTTAAAAAATGTTTTAAATTATTGCACAATGTTTATGGGATATGTATGTATGAGAGTGAGAGAGAGAGTGAGATTCTCTCAGGTAGCAAAAGAGTCCGATGACAAAAGTAAGATATAAAAGTGCTTTTATCACAAAATTAATATGCAGTGTCACTACTAGGGCAAAAGGAGGATGAGTATTAACAATCACTGAACTGTTCACAAATCATTGAAAGTGTACAAGTGCCAGAATAGACCGCACAACGTTGGTATGAAGATTGATATCCATGAATGAACAATATTAGCGAGCTTTTTGTGGGAGTGATAATGTAGGGGTTAAATGACGACGTCAGCTAAAAAAAATTGATTTATATCGATTGAGCTTGAAGAGAAGTATAGAACATGTGCCAGATGCAGGTGGTTCAAACCTGATTTAATAATTATACTCTGGGGACACAGATGGTCTGGCTGTCGGTAAACATTTCTAAAAACTTACTATCTGCAATGATAATATAGCAGGTGTGGGGTGCAGGTGATGGATGCATAAACAAATCTAAGAACTGACAGTACACCTGTGTTGATATCAGGCACCTGGTCGTGGAAGTTGGGATAGAGGGATGACTTATCCTCAAATTTAAGGATTACGTTTACCTCAATTGGTCCTCTCTATCCTAATTAAAAATTCAGACATATACCATAAAAAATGTGTCAAAGTTGTCCATTAGCATCAGAAGAACAACGATAAATCTTTCTTGGGATAAACATTTCATTGGGAACTTGGTATTTTGACAAATCATGAAACGAAGAACAGAACAAGTTGAGGTATTGCTGGATAATCACTTTGCTGGAGCAGCATAAATGAAGAAATGTGCCAGGCTCCTGATGATGCCAATGATTTGTCAACTGTCTTAAAATATTTGTGCCCAATAAAATATTTGTTCGGAGGCCTTGTAGCCATGAGTGTTAACACGTTCGGGCCCGGCGTCATGGCATATGCATCTGAGAGATGTGTTCTGCGGGCCCAGTTCTGTGGTGTGTGCATGAGCAGATAGCTTGGCTTTCTTTCTAACCCTACTACTCCGGGCCTTGTCCTTTACCCTTAGTCTTTGGTTTGGGACTTCATTATGTTATTTTCGGTTAGGTTTGCGGGTCTGGTATTAGAAAATCCTGAATCCGCCAAAAAAATTCCTTCAGAGGGCCTACTGCGCAGGTCTTATTTATTTACTTTTTTAAGCCATTGGTCCTGAAAGTCTTAAAGCCTGAGCACTTAACACTGCGTGCCTAGGGTCATGGTTTCGATTCCCACTAGGACTGGTGGCTTTTCTTTGGAAAATATAAAAGGCATCAGCCCTATCCTGGCTAGAAAAGGATGTTGACCTGTTGATAACCCGTCTTAAAATTCTAAAGTAATTATGATGGACGATAAAATTTAAATAAATAAATATTTGTTGGAAACACTTATCTTTGTTCTTCTGAGCCTACTCGCAGTAATACAGAAAATGAAAAAAAATTGACTAAAATTCTTTGCTGGAGGTGAAAGCCATATGCCATATTCATTACGTCCACAACGCATGTCGGCTTGAACATCGTTACAACTGTAATTTCTCAGCTTTTGGTAAACAGGATTTTAAGATTTAGTGATTCTTAAAAGAAAATGATGAACATGAATATTGATTAATGTTCATTGTTTACGATAACTGTGATAAGCTCTTCTTGTTCATAAGGAATTCCATTCTTATTTATTAAGTATTTTATTTATTTAAAATATAATTTTCAAGAGATTCCGGCAAGATTGTGGGCCCTTAACATAAAATTATTGTCTTCATCAAAAGGAGCTTATTTCTTTCATAGGCTAATGAATTTTACTCAAAATTGACACATTTTGAGTTTTGGCAGTGTTCATTCCAAGGTGCAATGATGTGAGTGAAAGATATGTATATGCAGAAGTACTAAGATACGACATAAACATGTGGGGGTGCTAGGTTCTACATGTATTCACGTCCAATGGACTATATTCATCAGAATGAAAACCATTATCTTATCACTGGATAAACCACTCATTTGGATGTTCATTAATTTTAAAAGCAGAAATTTGGTAAGCGTAAAAATTAGAAGATATCTACAAAAAAATGTTCTCCCTTTCTAAAAGAAAAATTACGTGTAGAAAGTATGGGGTTTCTTGAGAAGCCCTCCCAATAACTGCAGCCACATTTTTTGAAGAGTTTGATATGGAAGTTGAAAATTACGTGTAGAAAGTATGAGGTTTCTTGAGAAGCCCTCCCAATAACTGCAGCCACATTTTTTTGAAGAGTTTGATATGGAAGTTGAAAATTACATGTAGAAAGTATGAGACTTCTTGAGAAGCCCTCCCAATAACTGCAGCCACATTTTTTTGAAGAGTTTGATATGGAAGTTGAAAATTACGTGTAGAAAGTATGAGGTTTCTTGAGAAGCCCTCCCAATAACTGCAGCCGCATTTTTTTGAAGAGTTTGATATGGAAGTTGAAAATTACATGTAGAAAGTATGGGGTTTCTTGAGAAGCCCTCCCAATAACTGCAGCCACATTTTTTTGAAGAGTTTGATATGGAAGTTGAAAATTACATGTAGAAAGTATGGGGTTTCTTGAGAAGCCCTCCCAATAACTGCAGCCACATTTTTTTGAAGAGTTTGATATGGAAGTTGAAAATTACGTGTAGAAAGTATGGGGTTTCTTGAGAAGCCCTCCCAATAACTGCAGCCACATTTTTTTGAAGAGTTTGATATGGAAGTTGAAAATTACGTGTAGAAAGTATGGGGTTTCTTGAGAAGCCCTCCCAATAACTGCAGCCACATTTTTTTGAAGAGTTTGATATGGAAGTTGAAAATTACGTGTAGAAAGTATGGGGTTTCTTGAGAAGCCCTCCCAATAACTGCAGCCACATTTTTTTGAAGAGTTTGATATGGAAGTTGAAAATTACGTGTAGAAAGTATGGGGTTTCTTGAGAAGCCCTCCCAATAACTGCAGCCACATTTTTTTGAAGAGTTTGATATGGAAGTTGAAAATTACATGTAGAAAGTATGGGGTTTCTTGAGAAGCCCTCCCAATAACTGCAGCCACATTTTTTTGAAGAGTTTGATATGGAAGTTGAAAATTACGTGTAGAAAGTATGGGGTTTCTTGAGAAGCCCTCCCAATAACTGCAGCCACATTTTTTTGAAGAGTTTGATATGGAAGTTGAAAATTACATGTAGAAAGTATGGGGTTTCTTGAGAAGCCCTCCCAATAACTGCAGCCACATTTTTTTGAAGAGTTTGATATGGAAGTTGAAAATTACGTGTAGAAAGTATGGGGTTTCTTGAGAAGCCCTCCCAATAACTGCAGCCACATTTTTTTGAAGAGTTTGATATGGAAGTTGAAAATTACATGTAGAAAGTATGGGGTTTCTTGAGAAGCCCTCCCAATAACTGCAGCCACATTTTTTTGAAGAGTTTGATATGGAAGTTGAAAATTACGTGTAGAAAGTATGGGGTTTCTTGAGAAGCCCTCCCAATAACTGCAGCCACATTTTTTTGAAGAGTTTGATATGGAAGTTGAAAATTACGTGTAGAAAGTATGGGGTTTCTTGAGAAGCCCTCCCAATAACTGCAGCCACATTTTTTTGAAGAGTTTGATATGGAAGTTGAAAATTACGTGTAGAAAGTATGGGGTTTCTTGAGAAGCCCTCCCAATAACTGCAGCCACATTTTTTTGAAGAGTTTGATATGGAAGTTGAAAATTACGTGTAGAAAGTATGGGGTTTCTTGAGAAGCCCTCCCAATAACTGCAGCCACATTTTTTTGAAGAGTTTGATATGGAAGTTGAAAATTACGTGTAGAAAGTATGGGGTTTCTTGAGAAGCCCTCCCAATAACTGCAGCCACATTTTTTTGAAGAGTTTGATATGGAAGTTGAAAATTACATGTAGAAAGTATGAGACTTCTTGAGAAGCCCTCCCAATAACTGCAGCCACATTTTTTTGAAGAGTTTGATATGGAAGTTGAAAATTTGGCCATCCTTGCCAAAAAAGTTAAGTGTCCATGATTTAAGACTCCTAGGCATTTTAAATGAACATGTTTACAGCTGACATGTATTAGGAGTGGAAGCGAGTACAAGGCTATAAGAATAGGAAGTTTCAACATAATTTTGCAGTGTCGCTAGTAAATTTGAAGTGTAATTATTTTTTTATTTATTATTAAAAAAAATGCCTGATTCGGACTGATTGACAAGCTGAGTATTAGCAAGCCATTATATTTCAACAGCATCACATAAATAAATTATGTTTTATCTCTATCTCTCATAACAGTTATTTAAATGTTTAATATTTTAGGAGACCAATTCACTGCAGGCTTTAAATCAGTTGATCAACATTTGGATTTTCCTTTCACAAATATACCGTTTTGAGCAACTACAATGAACACAGGCTCCTTGCCTGGAATGTATTTCTCCCCAAAATATTGCGTTTATATCTTCATTGAATCTGACTTTTTTAATATACATTTTAGATGCAGTAACTGGATTAATAACAACCAGTGAAAGTTTAGATCGTGAAAAAAAGAGTAATTACACTCTTATACTAGTGGCTCAAGATTCAGGAGCAGTACCTCAACGTACAACTCGTCAATTACATGTCAGTGTTACTGACATTGACGATAATAAGCCTGTTTTCAAAAGATCAATTGTAAGTAAACAAATATTATCTCTCATACTTTTGAAAAGTTGTGATTTAAAAAATATTTAACATAAATATATTACAGTGCCCATAATACATACATAAGCCAATGAGAAAAACATTTTTCCCCCACTTTTTCCCCCCAAAAGTGGTAAATATATTGATCTTAAACCAATTTTGTTCAACTTCCTGCATACAACCTCCAACACAAAGAGTACTCAGAAAATTACGAATGAAATAGTTAAATTTCATTGAATGGTATTTGCTGAAAAAAGCATAAAAAAAGTAAGCCATCAATATTAGAAATATCAACGGACAGTATGTTGGGAAATTATAAAGAGAAGTACCTTGCAGAAGTAAAATTAGTATTGAATTATTTTTTAAAAATTAAAATGATTTGTATATAAAACAAAGTAGATCAACTAATTTTCTTTATTCCACTTTATAGGCTGCACTTCCTTTGGAATTCAATGTCAATGAGGAAATACCAATTAATTCGACAATTGGAATGATAGAGGCAATAGATTTGGACACTGGCGAGAATGCTAATATTGGATATCTAATATCATGTAAGAGTAATTGTATTTTGTTGAAAGGCAATCAGAGCTAAAGTGACTAATGGGGAATATTTTAATACACATTTTGAATGTTTGAATTTTCATTATATTCAATTCATTAGATTGACCTTACATAAAAAATTGATTTGTTCCAAAGTGGATGAATTTAACCAAATTCTGATTTCAAATCATCATGCTACATTAGCTCTGAAAACCTCATATCATTTAACACCTTAGTAATTTTGTAATTTCTAAATATTTTTTTTTTTTTTTCGCAGTCGGAAATGAGGACAACTTATTTTATATTAAACGATTATCCAATAATTCTGCCCTCATCATTACTAGTGGGAGGTTAGATCGAGAAAGCAGTAGTGAACATGTGTTAACTGTCAAATGCTTTAAGTTATCTGCTATGCCCCTAAGTTTAAGAAAAAACTATAATCGACAGGTTAGTTTAGTCCTCTGTACATTTTAAGAAGAGAGAAAAAAAAAATTTAGGTAATATTGACCTTTCAATTTTTAGGATCTCAGCGAAATACAAATAAGGATAAACGTGCAAGACATTGATGACAACTTACCAAGATTTATTAATAATAATATCACACTGGGTGAGTTAAAAATATTTTATTTTAAATACATAGATAGATATTTATGCCAGATTCACAAATAAAGGGCAGTACGCAGGGAATAGGAGTCTACAAACTTAGAAAAAAAATTTGCCTTTAAAAAATAATAAAAAACATTAACATTTTTTAAAAAAAATTAGCTCTCTAGGGTAGAGATTGAACTTAGATATTTTGTTTAATTTATTAATACCACAATAATTGTAATTCGGGGTGCTTAATATTTTTTTAATAAGTTAACCAAAGTTTCTTATTTTAAATAATAAAGTTCTGGTCTAGTTTTTTTCTAATTATAATAAAGTAGTAATCAATTGTTCCTGTTTCCTTCTCAGTTATTTGTTATTTTATTACAATAACATCCAAAACTGCTTGTACTTTTTCAAAAAAAAAAAAAAAAAAAAAAAAGAAAAACAAAACCACAGTAAACTCTTAATGCATTTTCAATTTACTAAACATCAAAATGTGTGGATCAGTCTAATTTTTATTACAAGTTGAATTGTGATAAATAGGACTTTGTAAAAATATTTATCTACATTTAAAATATAAACATGTTGTTAGGAAGGTGGTAAAGCTTAAATAATAATTGTAAAACAATAGTTTTTTTTATGTTATTAAGTGTTATAAACATATAATAAATAATGATAATTAATTTTATATTTTAAAATGAAGAAGTATATACGACCTTAGAAGTGTCTCTGTAATGCCAAGAAATATCTCCAAGCGCCTAGAGCAATGAGAACGAATCACTTCTGAACTCTCTCAAGGATGCTAATTATAACAGTACCAAGAGGTTATACAAGCTCAGTTTATGATATTGTAATTTTCTTCTTGCTCTAATGAAGAGGGGCGTGTTTAATTTATGTGGAGGCTTTTTGAATTATTCTTCCTTTGTCCGAATTAAAGCTTTACACAAGAATCCTCCTGGTAATGAATCTGCATCGGTTAGAGGATGGATAAAATCAATCAGAAAATTGAAGAACAACTTATTCATTGATGTCAGTGATGGTTCTAGCTCTAAAGTCTTACAAGTGGTTGCCCCAAAGGACAAATTTGAAGGCTCCCTCTCATATGGATCTTCCGTGATTGTTCATGGAAAAATCACAACAAACCCTAATAATCAAATAGAGCTCTTAGCTGAAGATATTGATGTTTTAGGAAAATGTGACTTGGATGAATATCCTTTTAGGCCTAAGAAGGCTTATTCTAATGAATATATTCGCCAGCATTTGCATCTTAGATTCCGAACAAAGGGGTTTTCATCTTTACTTCGGGTAAGAAATGAAGCTGCAAATGGTTTAAATGATTTCTTTCAGAAACATGATTTTTTAAATATCCATACACCCATTTTAACTTCCAATGATTGTGAGGGTGCAGGAGAAGTCTTCTCTGTAGTTCCTGATAGTAAAAGCATGATATCAAGTATGAATGAAGGAAACTTATCTGCTGAAGAAATTTTTTTTGACAATAAAGTTTACCTTACTGTGTCTGGCCAGTTGCACTTAGAAGCAGCTGCAAGGGGACTAGGAAATGTGTACTCTTTTGGACCAACATTTCGTGCAGAAAATTCAAAGTCTCGTCTGCATTTATCGGAATTTTATATGGCTGAAGCAGAAACTGCATTTGTTTCTAGTGTAGAAGAAATAACCTCTCTTGCTGAAGGTTTGATTAAACATATAACTGAGTTCATTCTAAATAAATGTTCAGAAGACGTTCATTGTTGCAGAGAAAGCGTCAGCGACAACCAGAAACCCCAAGAATATCTTGAAAATTTCATAGATCAAGACTTTACAATTATGTCTTATAAAGAAGCAGTAGACATCATTCAAAAGAATAATGACAAATTAAGTTCACTGTTTTCTCAAAATGATTCATTTTCAAAGGAGCATGAATTGTTTCTTGTGAAATATAATTCATACAAACCAATTTTTATTGTTGAATGGCCTTCCAGCTTAAAGCCTTTTTATATGAAACAGCATCCACGGGATCCGAATAAGGTTGTGGCCTTTGATCTTCTTTCCGATGTTGTAGGAGAACTATGTGGTGGTAGTGTTAGAGAAGATGATTACAATATACTTCAAAGTTCCTTGAAGAAAAAATTGTTATTAGATAAATTGAAATGGTATTTAGATCTGAGAAAGTATGGCAATGTCATTACAGGTGGATTTGGTCTGGGTTTTGAGAGATATTTGCAGGCTCTTTTAAATATTACTAATATTAAAGATGTTATTCCATTTCCTAGGTGGCCTCACAATTGTAAAATGTGATTTCTGCATTTACTAGTTCTAGAAATATAATTTTTTTTTTTGTAATTTAAAAAAACATGACCTTCTTCCCCAAATGCATGCAAGTATATCTATGAACGTAAGTAAGTGCATTCATTTTAAAAATATTCCAAACTAATTTTAAAATTTTACAATTATATGAGATGAAGAGACAGTCTTCATAAAAATACCACTAATAATAATTTTATTCATAACTTTTATAAAAGTGTATAAATGTAAATAAAATATTATACTTTTTTTAATTGAAATTGCTAATTGTAATTAAGTTGAGTTGTTTCTACAACGATATATTGAGTTTGGCTTTCCAATAAGGAGGAAGCCTGGTTATGAGGTTGTCATAGTTTGCCTTTTGTGATAGATTTTGTGTGTAAATTTAAATAAATTTTGCAGAAAATTATTTTCTCCATTTGTCTGCCTTATTATTAATTTATTGCTTTCATTAATCATAGAAAAGAATTAGTTATTATGACACATGAAATAGAAAGGTTTCAAACATTGATTCATTTTCTGATGAATATCTGAAAAGTTTTTCTGGTCTTGGGTTTTGAATTAAATGGATCAACACAACATTTGTTTTTAATAGCCAGTTAATATTCTAACTAAAGGATTTTATTCCAATTAAAAAGCTACAAAGTTATATATATATATATATATATATATATATATATATATATATATATATATATATATATAAACACACACAAACTTTCCTTTAATAAGTACCCAGTCATGGAGAAAAATAGGCTGATGGAGGACTCTTCTACCTCGTATGCCGTATCATCAAGAATTAGATACCTCTAAAGTATATTTAACTCTCTGAGCCATTACGACCTGTATGAGATGGATTTAATAAATAAATATAATTTATAAAATACATTATAAGAGTATGAATACTAATAATGTTTTATTAAAAGTTTCTCTACATATCCAGACTTCAATGTTTATAATAAAGGAATAATCTTAATCTTATAATAAAGGAGGTAATCTTTTTTCTAATTCATTCAGAGGGAAAAATTAAGAAGAATTAAATCAATCAGTCTTTTAGAAGAAGATAGAGAATTATTAAAAACTATCCAAAAAAATAAAATAAAAGGAAAACTGGATAGGGCACTGTAAAAGAAAGAAGTGTTTTGTGAAAGATGAGATAAAAGGGTGAAAAATGAATAAAGAAAAAAAAAAAAAAAATGGTAAGTGAAGTGCATCTTAAGAAGTAAATCTTAAGAATTCCTGGTATATCAATGAACCTTGGTGATTCCTCTGAGACATTGATAAACATCTAAACAAACACATTTTTTCTTTTCAAATATCTCATGATGAGAATGTAATTGTAGAGGTTCTACTCCTGGGTATAATATGGTGGTGCCCATTGGAAATCCATCCCAAAATTATTAATAGAAGTATGTTCAAATAATAATAATAATTTCTTGACATTGATTTGGCTGGACGGTGGTGTTTCTGCATCCAAATAGGAAAACCAACAAACTCCAAGGTCTCCACCACAAATGAATTCATTTGTGGTGGAGACCTTGGAGTTTGTTGGTTTTCCTATTTGAATAATAATAATAATGTCAGATAGTTGCTTTTTTTCCTTGAACATACTTAATGAAGGAGGAAAGTTTTCAATGACCCTACTGAACAAATTCATTTGATCATTCAAATGCCCTTATAAATTTCTTACAAACTAGCATCAGGTGTAAATTTTAATAGGACTATCCCACAAGGGGAGTACACGGTAGTGGGATCACTGATCAAACCCATTTTTTTCTGGTGATTCTTTATCAAAAAATAGTCGACATTTATCCGAGCATTTCGTCCAGTGGGCCTTAGGAGCTGAGAAATAAAATAAAATATGTTGAAAATTATTTATTTTATATCTTGAGTTTGAGATATCGTCATGATTCTTTGACCAATTCATTTGTTTTGAAGAGCAGATTAAAGGAAAAATACAATCGTTAAACACTTATTTATATATTTCGTCAAATAAATTCAAAAATGTTTTCACGTAAACTAGCATTATACATTTTTTTACACCAAAAAAAAATAGCAGATTTAAAAATCCTAATCTGGTAAATATAACAGAAAACCAAAACTAATCATTTTTCCCAGTTATTCTCTCAGAAGGTACTTGTAAGAAATGGTTTTCCAAATAAAAATCAAATTTAAACTTTCTTGCGTATAATATTGATTCCAGAACACAGGAAGATACCGATTGGAAGAAGATGTATAACTTTGGAGCCTTTATCGACCCTGCAAATTTGGCTTGAATCGGTTAAATGTTCTTTGAAATGAGGTCGTACTTTTGCATTTTTAACACAATTTTAAAGGTCTAGCCTTAGGGAAATGTTAATACATTTTTTTTTATTTTTGGAATCTTTCCAAAATTTGAATTAGGGGATTTTTAATGTGCTAAAAACAAATCTGACACGCTTTGAAATATAAAATTATTTTAAATTCTAAATTCTATAGAAGCCATTATTTTTCCAAAATATTCCTCTTACCTAACTTTAAACAGTTGTTCATTATCTCCATCCATTCCACGATGTTTTTCTCCCGATGTAAATTAATTTTATGAGGCCCATTTTGTTGTTTCTTTATATAAAATAAATCATTATCAGCCTATTTTATTTTATTTCTCAGTTCCCAAGGCCTCTTGGTAAAGTGTTATCTGATTCTATTCTAGGATCTCCAAAACACAGCAGATATAACATTGTATGGAAAAACAATAAAAGGGTGCACTTCCAAGGAGTCTGACTATGAAAATTATATTATTTTAATGTGTTATCATTTTTTTTTTTGTTGTCACTGAAATGAATATTTTGGTACTATTTCAGGTGTACATGTAAATGTTCCCTATGAGACTCTTTTACAAACATTGACAGCAGTTGATGATGATGTGGATGCCTTACCAATAGTTTACTCTCTTGACTCGATTGAATTCACACTTCCACCATCTCGTTATAGAGGAGACACTGAAATAAATGTTCAAATGCACAATATTTTCTCTTTTGACAATACCACTGGTGAATTGAAGACAGCAACTGGTATGATTGATTTCTACGATGGGTATTTTACTATTCAAGTTTCAGCTTCTAATAGACCGAGCGGTGAAAAATCAATTGCAATTGTTAAGGTGAGACATTTTCAAAATTATTTCTGTCTTTATAAATGTGTTTAGAATTTACAGAAGTATTTAGATGTTAAAATTAAAAAAAAAAAAAAAAAAAAAAAAAAAAAAAAAAAAAAAAAAGTAGAAGAAGGAAAATAGCTTTCCATAAAAAAATAATATCTATTTTGTGTGGGTTATTTTTTTTATTATTTGACTTCAGCTCATGACTTTTCTTAATAGTATAAAGAGATAATGCTAGTCTTAGTTTGCTTAGGTTAGTAGCATATAGCACGATGATTTGGACTTTATTAACCTTAGAAAGAGGTGACTAGGTATAGGACAGCCTGCTCCTCGCCAACCCTTCATGCTGCTTTTCCACCTTCTTTTCAAAATTGTTTTGTGGGAATAGACTATTAATAGTAGTTGTTGATATTGGCGGTAATTCCCCATATATATTTGCTTAGTATTGTATTTGTTTAATATTATGTATGTTTAATATTGGTACTGATTATTATTTTGTTGGCATTGTCAGTAATCTAGTTCCCTGAGAGGTAGTATGGTGGAATGACTTTACTCTTGTTTGTGAACCCTCAAAGTTGCCCCAATATATCTCTTTTTATCCAGTTAGTCCATTTTGTTTTCTTCAATTGAATCTTCTATTTCAATGAGTTTATTGTAATGGAATGCAAATGGCGGAACCGTCGGCAATATTTCCCCCAGAATTTCACACATACGGGTTTAGAACTACTAAATTTAACTGAACGGGCTATAATAAACTGTGCTCAATGTTTGTTTTTCTTTTATTTTTTTTTTAATTGTATTAATTTAAGCTACTTTGTTAGTTAATTAATGAGCGGCACATAAGAGCTCACTTTTCATCAAAAACATATATTGGTCCATAAAAGGTTACTACTCCCCCCCTAAAAAGGCGATTCCTGTGTTATTTTCTTGTATTTAACCATGTATAAAATTTCAGGTGTTTGTAGTGAGAGATAGAGGATTACTGAAATTTATTTTTAATTTGCCTCCAAATGTAGTCAGAGCAAATTTAGACGAATTCAAAAGTGATGTAGAAAAAGCTTTAGACCTTCCAGTGTTATTGTTTATCTACGATACTCAATTCCTTGCTAAACCTGACGGGAGTCTAGACTTTAGTTCCACCAGGTAAGAATATTCCATTAGAAACTTTTTTATTATTAAATACAAGCGAGTGTAGACATGGGCGTATATAAGGGGATGGGCTAGCCCCCCCCCCAAAATTTTGATTTGATGGTAAAAATGTGTCATGAAACCCTTAAAAATAAATTAAATAAGATCACTTAGTTCATAAAAAATATTTTATTCATATGGTAATAGTGTTTTAGTTGCCTAAAACTATTAAAAGTTGTAAACTGTTAGTATTCCATACCCGGAAATGGTCCCAGCCCCCTTTCTATATACGCCCATGAGTGTAGAACCACACAAACATATTTACCTGAAGATGGAATTTTGACTTGCATAAGCACTTGGCTAATAACGTAGAGCTCAGTCATATTATATTTATTAATTTATTCAAATTTAAACTTCCATTATAATTAACTCAGAATTTTAGGACGGATTATCTGTAGGTTACCACCCTTTTCACGCCTTAACACTCACGGCTACCGGGCCTCCTGTATTTATTAATATCTGCAATATTAATATTTGTGTTAATAGTAAGTGGCCCACACACACTTACTAAGAGGCTTACACACTCCGACATGCGACACTTGCCATGACAACATAGCTGTTGAACATATCCTACTCCACTGTCTGTTTTTCAAAAAGATAGAGAAGCCTACGGGATCCCGAAGATATTTCAAGAAGCACTTGGACAACTTTGAAATTACACAGAAGATAATTGACATTTTTAAAACTATAAAATTACAACTTAAAAAAAAAAATCACCGATCTGCCAATAACACTTCTAGAGGGGGTCTCCCCATGGTCGAGTGGCTAGCGCCTTAGATTCATATGCAGGAGATGGTGGGTTCGATTCCCATCGGCAGCAGGAATTTTCTCATCTCGCGGCTCGTTGGGAAAATTCCTCGCTGCAACCTGGATGTTGGCGGCCTAGATCTCGATGGGCCGAAAAAAAAAAAGAACACTTCTTGAGTAGAGAAAAGTTAACATTAATATTTGCATTTAATATAAATGAATCTAAGCTTAATTTTTATTCTCGAATGATTTTTTTTTTTTTTTTTTAGCTCCTGTTTTCAACTTGTGGGCGCTCACATTTATGATATAAAGGAAATGGAAAAGCTTATGTATCCACTCACAAATCCTAAAGTTGAAGATGTTTATAAAAAGCATAATGTTCTAAAAGTCCAAGTAAGCTAATTCATTAAATCTGAATTTATTTAGAACCCTTTTCACTCCACTAATAATATGGAATTTCTATTGCAGCGCTGTGCTCCAGTATTAGCAAAAGCTGAAATTACTTGGGTGCAGATGTGTCTCTTGGGAATTGCTTCGTTTATAGGATTCTCATCTTTTATTTCAGGATGTGTTCTTTGTTGTTCATATAATGCGTAAGTTTTTATTAATTTATTTAATATGAAACTTCATATGTATAATGTTAATTCGTCTGGAGAAATAGAACTTATAGATAAATAACAGAATGCTAATTAGTAAATAAACATTCTTATAGAAATATATTGCCCATGTCAAACTATCGAATATGAAAATCGGAGCAAACTAGCAAACAAATATATTTGATACATTAACAAAGTAATTAATATTGAAAAATGGTCTTATTCGATACTTTAAGGCATTTCTGGCTATTCTAAAGGGATTTGCGACAATTTGCGACTAACCGTATCGTCCACAATGCAAGAGTAAAGTATCAAATCTGAAAAACAAGATTTTACATATTCGATAGTTCAAGATGGTAGAGACAAATGTGTGAGTTCAGAAATTTGAGATGTACCAAGAGTTGGACACACTCCATCGGGAGAAAATTATTAAAAAAAAGTATACATTAAGCACAAATGTGCAATATTTCATTTGAATAATTCTATTTTTCTGCAAAAATGTTTGACAAATAAGCAAAAACATTCTATACTTAAGACTGTTCAGTGTACTTAATTCAAACTTTTTTTGCTCATGCTAAAATGGTATCAATTCTGAAAAAAGAAATGATTGAAAAATAGATGCTGTGCCAAAAATCTCAATAGGTACCGTGTTTATTTGGTAGTCATGGAATAATCTTTCAAATAAAAACGGTTCTTCGTTGTTCTCAATGTACCCTTTTTACTTCTTTTAAGTCGTTGAATGTTGATTCAACAGATTTAAAGAAATTTAATGTATGAGCTTAGTTAAATTTTTTAAACACACCTCACTCGACGAACTCCTTTTAATATCGAGGGATACAAGACATATAGGACTGACCATTCAGACGGGACTACTCACGGCGGAACAGCAATTCTTGTACGCTCTTCGATTTCTCACTTCCAAATTCCAAATCAATTCCCACCAAATATCCTACAGAGTACATCAATTTCACTACAGTCGACCTTCCAATTTCCCATCACAGTTGCAGCTGTATATTGTCCTCCAAATAGATCTGTTTCTGCCACCTCCTTTCAGAACTTCTTCCAAAATCTTGGTCCACGTTTTTTAATGGCGGAGACTTCAATTCAAAACATCCCCAATGGGGTTGTCGTGTCGCTAATCCCCGAGGAAGAGCTTAATTACAAACTCTTTCTACATTCCGCGCAGAAATAACCGCTCTCTCTTCACCAACTTACTGGCCCACTTCTCGCTCAAAACGACCTGATATCCTTGATTTTTACATTTCACACGGTATTTCTCAAATCCCTACTTCCATCTCCCCCCTGGATGATCTTTCATCCGGCCATAGTCCAATCCTCCTGTTTTTCAACTCCGATGCAGATTCCTATTCTTCTCCTCCACGACCGACACTCATACATGGTCCAGTTGACTGGCAAGCCTTTCAAACAATCCTAGAAAATAATCTGAACCTAAACATATCCCTGAAAACAAATGTAGAAATTGATGAAGCTGTTAATTGCTTTAAAATAGCCATTCAGCAATCCTTATTCAACTCCACAAAACAAAAACCTTTATCTAACTCAAAAATACGACCAGCTGATATACCAACAAACATACAACAGTTAATAATGGAAAAGAGAAGAGCACGCAAACGATGGCAAACTTCCCGATATCCCTCAGACAAAAGACGACTAAATCACTTGACAAACAAACTCAGAAACGAACTAAAAAAATATAAAAACGAGCAATTTCAATCCTACACGAAGGAACTGACTACATCTAACAACTCACTCTGGCAAGCCACTAAAAACATTTTATCATACAAATCTTCCCACCACCCCATTCGTAAGAAAGATGGCTCATGGGCCAAATCTGATGAGGAAATTTCTACGACCTTCGGCCAATACCTTTCCAATGTTTTCACCCCTCACCCTGATATTAATGATCCTACCCACTCCCTCCAAGTCTCAGACAAACTGGATGAGCCCCTTCCGAACACCTCCCAAAAAAAGCTGTCCTATTTTTAACTGATATTTATATCGCCGTTCTTAGAACAACTTATTTTCCCATCCTCTGGAAATACTCAATAGTCCGTATGATACACAAACCAAAAAAGCCCGTCCACGACACTACTTCTTATCGACCTATTTCCATCTTACCCATATTAGGAAATATTCTTGAGAAACTCATACTCAAACGCCACTATCCAATCCTTGAACCTGTAATTCCCGCATCCCAATTTGGTTTTCGTCAATTTCATTCCACTATTCATCAATGTCACAGAATTGTGGACTTAATTTCAACAGCCTTCGAAAACAAACAATATTGCTCAGGTGTCTTCCTCGATGTAGCTCAGGCTTTTGACCGTGTGTGGCATGCGGGATTACTGTTTAAGTTAAAAAAAAATACTTCCATCCACATACTACCTCATATTAAAATCCTAACTTTGTGACAGATTTTTTCAGGTCTCAGATGGTACTTCATCCTCACCTACTTTCCCCCAACTCGCAGGTGTTCCACAAGGTGGAATTCTTAGCCCAGTCCTTTTCCTGGTATACAAGGCCGATATTCCAACTTCTCCTGACACAACTCTCCATATGTTTGCCAATGATACAGCCATATTTGCTTGCAGCCAAGATTCGAGCCTTGCATCCAGGTCCCTTTAGGCTCACCTTAACATCATCAATCCTTGGCTTATCAAGTGGAGAATTAAAGTTTTGCCCTCAGACGATCTATTTGTCCTCCAGTGCCCCTTAACGACTCCTTTCTACCTCAAAAATCCCAAATCCGCTACCATGGACTTATACTTGACAAACGACTAACTTGGAAACCACACATTACTCAGAAGAGACAAGAACTCAACCGACAGTACAGACTTTTACTAAACTTACTCAACTGACGATCACACCTTACACTTAAGAACAAAAGACTCATTTACAAGACAATACTCAGACCAATTTGTACTTATGGCATAGAACTCTGGGGATCCACAAAGCCCTCAAACTCCTACAAAATTCAATCGTTGCAATCTACAATCCTCCGTAAAATAGCCGACGCTCCATTCTTTGTCTCCAATTTGACTCTTCACAACGACCTCCATATTCCATTTATCCAACCCTTATCAAAAAAATTATATCAAAAATTTCATTCAAAATTACACGGCCATCCAAATTCTTTAATTAACTCCCTATCATCACATCTAACCCCGAACAACCCCATTCGCCGTCTGAAGCGTAACTGGCCTAGAGACCAGCTCCAGGAGTAGTTACTACAATATTACCACTTTGCCTTGTGGCTACTGCAACTGTGCAGCTTCCCTCCTCACAAGCTTCAAGACACATTCAAATGTATCTTTTTACTGGAAATGTATTTTTACATTGTTGACTAAATAAAAAAAAAAAAAAAGTTAAATTTTTATTGCAGTTTCTTTAATATTTGATGTTACGTTTTAATGAGGGTATTGAGGTTGCACTAATGACAGAATTTTTGAAAAATGTCTTCAAGTGTTCATCGATCCTACCTATTAGACACCCAAAATGACGCCCTGTAACATTTATATATATCAATGTATATGTCTGTGTTAACGCAAACACATCAGAGTTTTTCTATTTTTGCCAGGAAACCTGGTATGTTGGCATTCTGTTATCAAACGATTGAGCAAGATAGTTAACCATCAATGGTCAACCAGGAGGCGTACTCCGGGCCTAAATTTCTAATTTGTATACATCGGCCGTAATTTTTTATGTTTTGCAACGAAATACGAAATAAGCCATGGATATCCAAAGAAAAAGATGTGTTAGAATTTGGGTTTGCTAGAATTAGAAGTTGGGGTTTAATCTTCATAACATTCGAATTTAATTAATTTTTGAATTAATTTAATTGAGTGGCTTTAATTAAGAAAAAATAGAAAGATATTATTTTATAATAAATTTTGATTTTTTTTTCTTTTAGGTTGAAGAAAGTGCGATGATGAGAATGAAGACTGTTCTCTTTTTGCCATGAGAATTTGTTTCACCAGTAAAAAGGCTTAAAATCAAAGTACCTTATGTAAACTAGAAAACAATTCTGTGATAATTATAGTTGTTTCCAAATGAAGTAAATTTAAGTCATTAATATAAGATTGTATTAATTAAAAACACTAAGATTTATTGATAAAAAACAAAAACAAAAGAACTATGCTGCCACCGGAAAAGCGACAAGGAAACATAGTTTGAATAAATGGACACTTTAGAATTAAAGTCATAATTTTGTTAATAAACTCATTCAAAAACAAATGTGTACAGAAAAAGTTTTTTTAATAAATTTATTCAAGAAATGAATGTGTCAACAGAAAAGTAATGTTATTATTCATTTTGCTTCAAATAGTATTGGTTTTTATTCTCATTTCAAGTGCACATTTCTTTGATGCGTGGCCTATAAGGGCTTTAGTCGTTTTTTGAACACAAAATCACAGCTACTTAAGTTATTAAGGTCTTAAGCCAAACTTTAAAAATGGGTCAGCTGTACCAATTGATATTATAGCCTTAAGTCAAGTCTATAACTTCCCTCCTGGTATTAAGGTACTTTGCTTTTGCTCTCCTTAAATATTCATATTTTTTAATTAAGCCTTTATGACCGCGCATCAATGATTTATTTATTTTATGATGAGCTTCGTAATGTTAGCAATGAGCTCGTGATAAAGTAACACAATTAATTGATAACACATCAATGATTTAATGTGTTATCAGTGCTTTTGACCCAGTAGTATTATTTTTGTAAAATGAAGGAGAGAAATACCAATGCAAAGCTAGTGTATATAGTGTTCTATATTTTGTATATACACATTGTATTTCTATTTTTAGGCAAAGAATGTATAGTGTAATTTTTGTACTTCTATTTTAATTAAAAGCCTAATTATTGTCTTATACTTGCTTCAATGTTTTCATATCCTCTTAGTCCTCTGTTATCATGCTGAAAGCTGGAGTGGAGGTCCATTGTAATGAATAAAAAAACTTTTATTTTTTTTTTTTTTTTGCCTCTGATATTTAAAAAAAATGCCAAAATTATTTATTCTTAATCTATCGATGTTCCGAGTTCTTTCCCCGAGGGTATACTTTAGTTTGGAGTAACGTCTCATCGGACTCCTATTGGATGTAGTGGGCTTTATCAGACACAATGATCCTTTTCAGAGCAGGTAGGCAGCTCCTGTTTAAAGCCGCGGTCACACTAGGCTGTTTAGCAGCCTCTACTAACGAGCCGCTGGTACTATTGCCAGTAAGCAGACTAGTCTGATCGAGAACGAGCGGCTGGTAAAGGCCATCGGGCAAGTGATTACTAGCCGCAATCAGAAGTCGAACATGTTAGCACTACCCCCACTGGCAGTCACGAACCCTGAAATTGAGTTATTAAGAACTCTAAACAGGTAGGCCAAAGACTTTAAACTCTCTCCAGCTGCTAGATATCTAAAGTATTTTTTTTTTTTTGTTTTACTTACAATCACCTGACGAAATTAGTTGTCTTTTTTTCTGAATAAGCATTAGTCATAAGCTAGATGTCTTTGATGTTTGGCGACTCCCTCTTCGATGATCGCTGCAGGAACAAGCGACAAACCCCATCCAACTTAATCTTCCTCATTTGGAGTGAGTGTGAGTCAGTAGTGTAATATTTTTTTTAAATTGGGTTTTTAAAAATGTCGGATCGAATTTTTGACAGATCCGCCCACGGGCTTGTTGTTGTTGCCCACATATGCTTTAAAGGAACCATTTGAAATAAATTAGACATCAAACAGGTAAAACACATTTAATAATAAGTTGAGAGTACATAAGTGATATTTGTGAAAACATTTATAGATTTCAAATAATTTATATTTACAATTAGAATCCGCCTAGGAATAAATGGCCAAAGACTACTACAATTATTCTTTCATGAACTCTATAATATTAAATTTAAACAGTATAATAATATATGCAATAAAATCAAAGCATGTCTACACTAATATTTACAATTTATTCTCTATATTTTGTTTAGACAAAACACAACCTTATGACAAGTCAATTTTTATTTACACTAAGACATAGGTCTCATTAATAAATTTACATCAATAAAAAAATATCAGAATATACTTGCTTATATACAATCTTATCTCTTATTATAACTTTAGAAATGTACAAGTTAAACTAAATTAATACATAGGATATGGTTTTTGTAAATATAAAGAGTAAATGAAGTTTAAAAATTTAGAAGTTATATTTTAATGATTAAGAAAAGTTAAGATTACACTAAAGGAATAAACAATTCCTTGCTGAAATAGTGATTTTTCTACTGGAAAGATGATTTTAAACAATAAATATTCTATACAACGAGATCACTTTATCAAAAACGTAGTAAAAAAAAAATTTACATTAGTTTATCTTTAATATATATTTATGAAGTACAAAGCTAATAGTTTGTTAAATACAGTTTTATGGGTAACTCAATTGCAAAAATGAATTATATTGTTTAATAAATTGATAGTTTTTTCATAAATACATGTATGTATATGTACGTGTATGTATATATATATATATATATATATATATATATATAGCTATTTTGCTATAGTTTGGTTGCCCAACTAAATTTGGTTGCTCGATAAACAACTTATTATCAACCTTATTACTTTAGGTTTTCCAAAGAAAAAGAAAAAATGATTAATAGACATTATATAAATTAATTAATTAAATTAAATATAATGATGAAATTTGTTACAAATATGGATTAAAAAAAAACAACGATATAATATAAAATGTTACTTATATAAATATGTGAGTTTGTGTTTGATATTGCTTATAAATGAATATATCTTTGCTCTCTAAAAATAGATTAATTATGTTTCTTTATATATTCTTCCAAATAAACAAATCAATTCTGTATCATGTTTTTTTTCGTTTATTTAAGATTTTTTTTTTATTATAAAAATATCTCAAATTAATGTTACAGTTATTTATAAAAAAAATATGAATTTGTATTTATCAAAATAATGTAAAATACCCATGAAGGAATACACATTCGCTGCCAGCCTCCTTATTTGAGTCTGCTATCATATATTTTATGTATTATTTTATATCTTATGTATTTTTGATTCAAATTCACCAGAAAATTTATTAAAAAATTTATGTATGATAATATCCCCAAGATATTAGTTTTTTCCAACTCTATACATGCTACAGACCCGGCACCCAGGCAAGACATGGCGCTCCGTATATGCCAAGGAGCCGGCAGCGTATGTGTTAATGATTTAGGAAAATGCCTTGTTCATGATCTCTATTTTTTTAAAGTATGGAAGACCAGGACTAGGTGGCATAAAAGGAACATACATATTTTCCTAATGTTGAAAGTACTGAGGGCTGAAACCATCACAACAATTCTGAAGCTATTACGATGAGAAAATCACTAATAAAGCACTAATGAGATACTCTGTAATCTGTTGGTCGATTCTGGGTTCAGTCTTTGCTAGAGCAATGATTAAATCGCTATCGACGGCAAAACGATTGTGCTGTTTAGTTTTTATTAAAACTAGAGCTGAAAAACCTGTCTCGCATAAATAAGTGGATGGAAATGGAATAAGTATTTTTAAAGCTAGAGAAGAATCTTTCGGATTAAGAAGGAATCGTTTGATCCAAAACTTCTCTTATGTGAAGAGTTGAAGGTCATCTTTCATGGTCGAGTCAGCCTTCATTTCTAGAAATTCTTCTTGAACTTCTTCTGACTTTCTATTTCAGATTATAAATCTTAATCCATTTCTTGATTATTAATTGCTTCAGATAGCCGTGAAAAAGGAAATGCATTTTCAGCAGATCATTTATTTTTCCAAAGTCGAAACCTTAATATATAACCTTGAATATGATCATAGTTACTGTCAAAGTGCTATTTGTGCCCTCCTGTGACTTGTCGAACCTTGTAAAGCAGGGATTGAATGGCAATTCAAAACAGTTAATGTACCTACGTGTTAAATCATTTTTTATTTTTTTGGGAAATTTCTATGAAAGCATAATTCCCCCTATGACTGGTGGGGCTTGCCCCCCTGGTTGGGAAGTCCTGTTCTAGAAGTACTTTAGGATAGCAAAGGCGAATGTTTACTCTATGGAATGCTGACTTATAAACGTGATTGAAATAATATGCAATTGAAATTAATTATAATTTGTATGAGTGATTTATGGGTAACAAAATGCTAGGAGGGGAGTTTCTGATCCTAGATTCGCCCTTGGAAATCTACATTGAATTTTTCATAGGTGATGGTGTTATTCACTTTAACTTGAAACTCTGAGAGAACTAAAGGTCAACCAGAGAAACAAGGCGAAGCGTCGAGTTACCTACATCTTTCCGACTCAGAAAATAAAATAATAAAAAAAGTAGATTTTTCAGATTCCCTCTTTCTCTTCAAAGGTCCTGGTATATAAGAGAGAAGTATCGCTTATGGTTAAAAATTGAAAAATCATAAACTGAAATTTATGCCAACTAATCCTTGGGCAACCCTAAAAAAGAATATCATAATTATAATTTCCTTTGATAATAATACATTTGTTCAATATCTCTCTCCTATTCCTTTAATTATTGGTGAAATTTTGACTGACCACACCTGTCATTTGTTCTACCATGGTGGTCATTAACCATGGTAAAAGTTTACTGTATTCATTAATTATTACAAATACTATGGGAGAAGCATTGGTCATTCAGTTTTAGCTCTATTCATCTTCAACAAGACATACACTGAACCAACATATAATTATTTGGAAAAAAGGCTTCCATTTGGATATGAATTCTTTATTCTGTTTTTGAACATTTGTATTATAGAGCAATAAGTTTATGTTACAAAATTACCTTTTCTTGTAATATACAATGAGAATTATCTACAAACTGAGTTTGTAGTGTGTTCTAGCCTTGAAGTCTCAAGAACATCTAACTCGCTTGTTAGTCCCTCTTCTCTCTGTTTACCCTTGGCCCAGTAAGCTTGTAAGCGTATTCGTAACTCCCGTTTGAATTTTTCCTGTACACAAGTAGAAATTCATTACTAAATCTTTCTTATTGAAATTTTTGATATTTTACACTAAAAGGAAACTGTTTGAAACAATTAGTTAGGACTTAAAGAGTTAGTACTTTAGGAGACTTCAAGGCAGAAGGTGTGTTCATAATCTAATAAAATATCTATATACTTTAAAGGAACCATAAAGGGCTTAACTACACGTACAGTTTAATATAAAAATGATACATATTACATAATGTTAAAACTACTATTCTAAAATTACATGATGGATAAGGTAACATTTTTTTACATTTAATGAGTCTTAAATTTATAATTATCCTCCAATTTATCTACATAATGGTAAAGAAGCTAGAGATTCTAAAGACTCGGGGGACTACATTTTTAAAGAAATATCTATTGATTTGATTTTAGAAATACAAAACTCTGTGATTTAAGTATCATTGCATTAGATAAAGTTTGAAGACATGTTTATATTCTGTCATGAGACATGTAATGAATCATCGGTTTTTGATTACAACTTTGAGGCAAAGTGACAAAGTCAGGAATGGAACACTGAGGCATCTCCCAAATCAATGTATTTTTTAATGTTTTTTTTTTTTTTTTTTTAATTTTGTAATGTACGTTTTTAATAGATTTGTTTGACCAAAAGTCCACTTATTGAGATTTAATATAATATATTATATATAAATATATATATATATATATATATATATATATATATATATATATATACTTTGTTTGTGGCCTTGTATTAATTACAAAAATGGAATATTTTTCTCAGCACCTGCAAAAATAATATATATATATATATATATATATATATATATATATATATATATATATATATATATATATATATATACTTTAAATAACAATCTGGACATTGATTTTGGCAGAAAAAAATAATTTGTGAAAAAATTAGTATTTTACATTTATTCAGCATAAGTTTTGAGAAAATGTTTATAAGCTAATCTAACAATAGGTAATAATCAAGGATTTAATTATTTAAAAAATTATGTCTTTTAAGAAAAATTACAGAGTACATTTATGCTTTGTTCATCTTAGAATGATAATATTATTTTACTTTGACAGAGTATGTTTTTCCATAATATTTGATTTTAAAACTTAATATTAATTAATAAAGATTGTTGCTGGTTTTCCATTTTTCATCGTAGACGCTCTCTTCCAGTCAAATCTTGAGCTTTCAAAACCACTCATTTCTCTTGCAAGAGGATCCCCTCTATGTTTTTTCTTAATACAAGGTGCTTGCAAACGCAACTGAAATTCTCTTTTGAACTTTTCCTAAACAAAATTTTAATGATTGAAAATGTATTACCTCAAAGTTTTAACAAAAAATGGATATAATAAATATTTTGATTTTATTATTGATTGTAAAAAAACAAAAAAAAAAAAACCAAGTTGGCTTTCAATTTTTAAACATAGGCATTTTTGAAAACTAATAATTTCTGGTCTTTTTGAAACATAATCGTAATATTTTTAATCAGAAAAAAGTCAACATCTTTTTCATTTTTGATGACTAGCAAAAAAGACAAGCTCATTTTACCGTTAAGGGAATTTTAAATTTTTAATCGAATGAAACCAACACTTCAAAAAAAATCAAGCGACCCTATCAAAATTAATGTTCATACCATTTTGTTAGGAAACATATTAAACCGAATAGCCACCTTCAACAATTTCTAAACTGTTTTTGAGATAATTAACAAAATGTACTATAAATCGAAACTGCTCATGCCAGTTGATAAAATATTTGTTGTAATATTTTCTCTTTTCCAAATGTAATTAAAATGTGTATTTCTTATGGAGCACAAGGAAATAATGTCGATTTTTGTTAGTTTTTGAGTAGACAAGAGCAACATCATTATCACAAGTTCCTTGAAGTTATCGAAAAGGTTAGATATATCACAGTGACAGTCCTTTTCGTTCTATTTCCCACATATATCGATTACAACTATATCTTGAAGCCTCTAACCCTGAAATTGTAAGCAATATGAATTTTTTCTATTGAGTTTTGCAGAAAAAGTATAAAATATTGCCATCTAGTTTGTCATCAGCTTTTAGCCAATTGCTTCTCAAAACCCATATTGAGAAAACTAAAAGATTTCCATTATTAATACTAATCCGACCCTTTACTCAAAGTTTGGATTTTTGTTATAGGCCCTACTAGCGGGAGGTTCTCCTCAGCAAGTTGAGGCGGTAAGTTTTATATTTTAACATGATCCCCTGGAGAGGCACCAAAAAGTTGCGAAACATTATTTAGTGAAGTATTAATTTTTGACCTTCCACCTATTCTAAGTTAATGGATTTCTTTTATTGTATATCCTATTTCTCTAGCATTCTTGTAACAAAGCTTATTTCAGTTATTGAAATGTAATTTTATATTTATTTTCCACGTATATGTATATGTTAAAAGCGGTATTTTTCATTTTCCTCAATCTATCAAGTTATGGAAACAATGGGATTTCATGCTATTATTTTATGGAAAAAGTATACTTACATATACTTTTTACATGTACTTTTGTACTTACATTGTAAATAGCATAGACAAATGGATTGTAGCAACTGTTGCTCATTGCCAACCAGTCAAATCCAAACCAGAAGATATTGATGTATTTGTACCTAAAATAAAAACATGTTCAATAAGAGCTCAGTTAATTGGGAGTATTAATTAATTTTCAATTAATTGGGATGTTTATTATTTAATAATAAGTACTGTAATTAAATAAACAAAGTATTCTGATGCTTACTCATTGATATCTGTGATATTTTGAAGAATGTTGTAGGTTTGAAGCGGAAGCCAGCAGAGGGCGAAAAGGACCACAACTATTACAAGCATTTTAATTACCTGAAATTATATAAATATTATGTGTTATTTAAAAACGGTCCCACGAATAAATTAGTTTTTATAAAATTTAAATACATTTGACCATTTTATATGAAGTGTAATTTGTATATTTTTAACCCATTCAGGACTTGTAGCCACTTTCATTACAAGGCAATTTCTTCGTTTTGGGACTGAGAGCCACCGCTGTGACAGCTTTTTGCAATATCTAGCGGTAAGTTTTGTAAGCCATACTCACTCTTGTATCAGCTAGAGTTCATAAAAATGTATTTCGAGCTTATTTAAGCCCTCTACTACCTGATTCTTTTGCATAGTTTGTGTCACTCTGAAGGGTCTTATTTGTGTTTTAGCTGTTGGAGTACCTATAAATCATGTTCCGTAGATATTATACCCACTCCCAGATATTTGAATTGACATTATTTTAAAAAATAAATAAATAAAATAAAAACAATTAAAAAAAAAGTTGTTAAGACAGCCCAAGATGAGAAAATTGTGAGGGGGGGCCTTTAAAATAAATAAATAATGAAAGAGTGTTAGGAGAAACGTGAAGAGATGAGCAGAGGAGGCTCAGCTATTTTAGTGCCATCCTATGGAGCTAGAAGGATGAAACGGGCTCCGCTCAAAGGGCATATAAGGCTTTGCGGGTTGCCATCTTGTAAGGATTAAATAAATTAAATTATACATTCATAATAACAATAGATTAAGATAGAGGAAGGGGTTACGACAAGGCCTAGGATTGGCCACTTATTCCCCGCTCACTCCTTTTTAATATTCAGAATGGAAAGAGCAATCTGTGCAGACTGTAACATGCAGCTAACTATTGGAATAACACGTAGGAAAGGTGTCAAATTACCCATCCTGCATGACTTACACAGTTAACTCGCTACAAGGCAGTCCAAGCATTATGTAAAACCCTTAAGCACATTAAACTATTTTCTAAGGGTGTCAGAGAATTAAGTGGACTTATAAATACCTCTAGGTGAGACATCCCACCCCATGGGTCTCTGAAGTAATTGTTTAGGGCGGAAATCTGTTATTATTATCTATTTTGGGTGGAATCTCTTTAGTATCTAATACTTGTTAATTTTACTATTTAAATAAATAAAAAGCAAGGCACACGGGTACAATTTTTATACCCCTTTGCAGCCCGTTACATACAGAAAAATATTAGAAAAAAAATTGCAATTTTAGTTTTGTTTAGAATCACAAGATATGTTTATTTAAAGGTTGAGAGTTGCTTAAATTGTCTATATTTATTCACTAATTTTTTCTTTCTTAGTAACTATTCTGTTACTAATAAATATAAATTTTGTGATTATCTTTCCATCTACACCTTAATTTTTCATTATTTTATAAATGATCTGTATTTCAAACTTAACAATGAATCGCCTGTACAGTGATGCCCATATTAAGATAAGTAAATAAGTAAAATACAATAAATGATATCTGTTCTAAAAGCTGTCATCAGTTTTACCATACATAATATTTGATAAATTTACCTTCTTTTTATTTCTCATTATGTTGGAATCCCTGTCTGACTGAGCATTGCCAGGCGCAGTAGCTCCCCATAGTGTAAATGCAACTCGTGCGTAAGCATAGCTTATTACTACCAGTGGGAGGAAATATTGCAGTAATACAAGAGTTGTTCTGTACCACTCGAACACATCTGCTCTCATATTTACATTATCGCAGTAATTTATCTCAGGTATTATTGCTAAAAAAAGAAAAAAAAAATATTAGTTTTTCAAATGAATTAGTGCAAAAGTTTATTGTTAAGTAGGTGTTGGGCCAGTTGTAGGAACGTTCATAATTTTTGAAGTAATTCTCTTGTTTAATTTAACTTTTATGTAAGACTTACTATAATCATTAAATGTAAAATCTTCACGAATAATTTTCATTTATTTCTGATAAGATCACGAAAATAAACGTGATATTACTTTTATTTATTTGTTGTTTTTTCACCCTAGATTTTCAGATTACATTTGGAAATTGAGAGATAATCTCAGTTCTGAGTAAAGCATTGGAAAGGTAATTAAATTTTACAATTTTTGTGAGCTTTGGCAGCTTACAACATTTATTTTAGGAAGAGTAGTAATTTTCAAAAATGAATTGCTAACTAGACGTTTTTTTCCTTTTTTTTTTACGGTGCATCAACATCTCGGCCATTAGTACCCACATCCATGGTGCAGCGACAAAGGACATGGTGCTCGTTGGATAGAGAAAGTCTTTCTGAACAAAAGTCTCAATGGGCACAAAACCCAAAAGTTGGCACTTTTAGTACTTTTGGGTACCTGAAGTTTTCCATTTTTGATTTTAGCAAAATCTCGAGATCTCTGGTTGGAAGGTTTCCTAAGCCATTTGGCCAGTAAAAATAAATACTTATCAATTATTTTTTGAAGACCTTTAGAACGACACAACATTCAACACTTCTACCCTCCCCCCCTCCGCCCTTGGGAGTGGGGGGGAGCTTTTTTTTTGTTGTAATTATCGTCTATCCATTATCATTTGAAGATCTTTTCAAAGGCAATACACTGAAACCTTGCCTGGCACCCTTACCCCACCCCACCCCCAACTCCACCTCCAGCTCATATGTTTCAAAAAAAGGCCTTTTTTTGCAAAAAAAAGTGTTCCGTTAGCAGATTTTAGCATATGTAGCCCAGAAAAGGGCCAATTTTTGTCTCTTTAGACTATTGTCAACTGTTTTGACTTTTCGTTTGCTATCGATCAGCTACATCTAACGTATGATTCAGCAAGTAAGAAGTCGCATATTTGATGTTTTGATGATGACGAGCATGTCCTAAGGGGGTGGGGGTGGGGTAAGGGTGTGAGGCAAGGTTTCAATGTATTGCCGTCGAAAAGATCTTCAAATGATAATGGATAGACGATAATTACAAAAAAAAAAGCTTCCACCCATGGGTGGGGTAGGAGTGTCAAATGTGGTGTCGTTCGAAAGGTCTTCAAAAAATAATTGATAGGTATTTTTTTTACTGGCCAAATGGCTTAAGAAACATTCAAACCAGAGATCTCGAGATTTTGCAAAAATTAAAAATGGAAAACTTCGGATACCCAAAAGTTTCAACTTTCGGGTTTTGTGCCCATTGAGACTTTTGTTCAGAAAGACTTTCTCTATCCAACGAGCATAGTTTCGTTCAATTTGACCGAAAGCCATTTTCCATTAGGAAAGGGCGGGGTCCTTTTCAACGAGCCATGAGATAAGAAAATTCCTGTTGCCGGTGGCATGGGCGTATACAAGGGGGGGGGGGGGCCGAGGGGGCTGCAGCCCCAGATTTTCATTTGGTGGTAAAAACCTTAAAAATAAATTAAATAAGATCGTTTAGTTAATAAAAAATAGTTTATTTTAGGTGTAATAGCGTTTTAGTTCCCTAAAACTATTTTAATTTCTAAATTTTTCATATTCCATGCCCCGGAAATGGTCTCAGCCCCCCCTCCGGAAATTATTTCCTATATACACCCATGGCCGGTGGGACTCGAACCCACCGTCTCCCACATTAGAATCAGGTCTTAGCCATTAAACCAGGGGGAGATTCCTTATCATTTAAATGTTTTATTTTCTATAATTTTATTACATAATTATTTAATTTGCAAAATTGTTCTTGTAACTCTAAATAATTGTAAATATTTGTTGATGAAATAAAAGGCTATTTCATTCATTAAGAATTTTTATTAATATCATTTTTTTTTATGAATATGAATTAGACTTAAAGAAAATTTAATGGTTATTTGAAAAATTAATATAACGTTGAAAAATAATGTGACAAGCAGAGAAAATTTTGCGTATTCTTCAAAAAACACATTTTTTTTTTTTCTAAAAAATTGTTAGAACGGCATAAGTCTGAAACAAAAAAAGATGGAAACTTGGAGCATTAAACCACATATTTGGTCTAGTTATACTCCCCCCCCCCCTGAGTAAGTTATATGCATACAAAACTTGGTATTATATTTGTAATGAACAGCTCACTGATTTTTTTTGTTGGCTTTTTAGCACTTTCCTCCGAAGGAAAGTAGCTATTGAGGTTGGACTCATGACGGAATTTTTGAAAAATTTCTTCAAATCTTTATCGATCCTACCTAGTAGACACCGAAAATGACCCCCGTTAAAATTTATATATATCTATATATATATATATATATATATATATATATATGCATATATATATATATATATATATATATATGTGTCTGATAACACGATAGCGGCCAGAGTTTTTGTTTTTTCGTCACGAAACTTGGTATATAGCATTCAATTAGCAAACGATTGAACGAGTTCGTTAACCACCAAAGTCGGTCCACCGGAAGGGGGGGGTTTACCCCGAACCCAAAACACTTATTTGACTATGTCAGCCGTAATATTTGTTATATTTCAACGAAACTTGGCATTCGTAGTGTTAATATAGAGAGAAAAGTGAGATATAAAAATGAACTAAATCGGTTCATTAGAAGGGGGGGTTTACTCCGGACCCACAATACCAATTCGCCACTACCAGCCGTGATTTTTGGTATATTTCGACGAAACTCGGTATTCGTAGTGGTAATCTACAGGTAAATATGTGTTGTAAAAAGAAACTAAATCGGTTCATTAGAAGGGGGGGTTTACTCCGGACCCAAATTCCTAATATACTCATACCGGTCGTAATTTCTGCTGTATTGCAACGAAACGCTGTATACGTCGTGGGTAACTCATGAGAAAGAAGTGTTGTAAAAATGAGCTGAATCGGTCAATCGGAAAGCGGGGGTTTAATTTGTAATATATTTGAATAGAAAAGCCGGCAGACGTAGGTTCACAAAGCCGCCGCAAGGAGCGCCTTCTACCACTAGTGTGACTGTATCCTGTTCCTGCGTTAGATCAAAATACGATAATATGAGGATTTTTGTATTTATTACGTAGTGTAGTAGGTACCATGTGTAAACATAACTCTGGATGCAAATTAATAATTGATCAGTTACTCATTACAAAATGAGAACTATTCACGTTTTTATTTTATTTATGTAGGATATTTTAAGCAAATTGTTCTGGAAAGCAGTCTACACTACCCAAATTCTGAGGAAAGTGCTTAGTTATGCAGCTCCTGCGTGACGGACTTTTTTACAATGCTCCTCATTGGTTGGGCTTCATGTCTACTGAGTTTCGTTGTAAGTGTAAATATTGGCTGATACAGGAAAATTCATTATTTGGCTCTGGGGTAAAACCCCGCCCCTAATGGAATGATTTAGTTTATTTTTAAAACAAATCTTTCTCTTAAGATATCCACGATGCATGCTAAGTTTCATTGCAATATAAGCAAGTAGTAAAACCTTTTCGAAATAAGATGATGCAGTATGGTTGAAGCTCATTTGTGGAATTTAGTATCAAAACTAGAAATGACTTGTGTGAAGAACATTTCTTTGTTATTATTTGATAATTCTTGGTGGATACAAGCATGCTACGTAGCAATTTCGAACAAATCCATCTCAATCTGCTCAAAAAACGCTGCCAAAAACCGGTATTTTTTTCAAACTCTGCTCAATCCTAGCTTTGGTTGTATGACATCAAAGTAAAAGGTGAAACATGGGCGTATATATGAGGGGGCTGCAGCCCCCTCCCTGAAAATTTGATTTAATTGGCAGAACTGTGTCACTAAAACCTTAAAAATAAATTAAATAAGATCACTTTCACTTCAGAAAAATATTTTTTGGGGGTGTAATAGGATTTTAGTTGGCTAATTATTCCAAGATCTAGATTGTTAGTTTTCCAAACCCCCGAAATGCTACCAGCCCCCCCCCCGGAAATTATTTTCTATATTCGCCCCTGAGGTGAAGTATGTTATAAATAAGATGTTCGTGCTTTCGAGAGTTGATCAAAGAAACATATAGATAGAAAAAAAATCATGGTGGTATTACTTTTAAGACTATATTTAAAAGATTTTTCTTGTAATTTTTGACAATTTATTTACGGGATTTTTAACGTATTTGTACAGATGAACAATAAATCATCACCAATAACATGATGAATTGATTAATCAACTCATCTTTTTGATTTTAAAGTCTAAGGCCGGTCGTCCAAAGGATCCGAAAAGCTGCGAACTGCGAAGCAACGAATTCGGACGATCGGCGTTCGTCCGAATTCGTGCGAATGCCTCTCGCCCATTGGATCAGTATTCGTCCGAATTTGCAGTAGACTTGATGGCTCGTACTCATAGTCCATTTTCAGCTATGACTATTCGCACCTTTTCGCAACTATAAATCCCAGCAGGATGGGATCGGTTCGCACTTCGGACCAGTTCGGAGGAATTCGGACGAACGATACGGCCCAATGGACGCGGTCCATGATGGAGCCTCGTGTTTGAATTGTTCGTGCGTATTCGTCCGAATTCGGACGATTTCATTTCGCAGCTTTTCGGTTCCAGTGGACGACAGGCCTAATACATGACTGAAAATTGAGAAAAAACACGGTTTTAATTGAAATCTGAGATGAAAAAATGAATGGAAGGGGGAAAAAAACATAATTTTTTCAAAACCACATCAATCCAAATTATTTTTATTTATAAATAATTAGGCAGTATTGATAATATAAATAAGAATAGGTAACAATTTGGAAACAAAGGCTCTCAAAACAAAAATAATTGTTTTCCGAAAAATTGAATCGAAAATTGGGAGAATGTGAAATGTTTTTCGTTTCTTCTTCAAAATTTATAAAACTGGATTGAGATTGTTTAGATTTTTAACGCTTCATTTATTGCAGTCTTTGCTGGATCATGAAAACTAGAAACTAGGCCTGAAAGTTTCTAGTTTTCATGATCCAACCTCACTGTACTTCGGAATAATTCATGACTTCCTTTCTTGATTAGAGGAATTGCTTTCTTGATTAAAGGAGGGAAGCCGTTCATTTAAATAGAATTAATTCTCTGAGTAAACCCCTTAATCTTGGGGGGAAGGGGTACACTGAAGATCGAGTCTTGTTTCGAGGCTCTGAAGTTGTGTACAAAGATATTTAAGACATGATGGAAAATACAGAACAACTAAAAAGATAAATGTATAATAATAAAAAAATGTGTAAGGTTAGTGAGAATGTCCGGGCAGGTTCTGTTATTTTTGTTTTGCCGGCGCGTAATAATATCTTGTTTACAAATAATAAGAATGGGATCTTAAAGAATGCTTCAGGACGGGTTTAGTTTTATTCGCTGCATGTTGTCTCTTTTGTGCTTTAAAAAATTTACAAATGAGACAAACAATAACAGCTGAGCGTTATCGACATATGCTTTATCATTTTCAAGCTGGCCTGCTGCCGAAACAGCTCCGTAGGGTTTCAGTTTATTATGCCATAAAAGCACGTTTGCAAAATGATTTGTGCGATTCCGCGATGGGATTTGGTCGCTCTTCGAGGGTGGATATAGAAAGCATTTCGGCTTTGATAGACATAAACATACCTAATTTGAGAGTCGTGGATATTTGACCCCAGGCCTTATAGTCCATGCACAATCGGTCTACCACCTTATTCGGTCTGTGCAAAATTTTTTAGGAACAAAATTTTTCAAATATGGATACCATCAAACAGCGCCACAATCGTCTTTTTGAAATGAAATTAATTTTTTATTCTTATTCCGGGACACATGTCCCATAGGAATAATTTTCAGTGTACAGAATAGTGAGCAATTTAATATATAAAATTATAAATAATACAGCTTGTATATAAATTAGGGATTGGGTAAATCTTGCAGGGATAAAAAGTAGTAGAAGAGTCGGAATTTAAAGGTTTCTAGGTTGGCAGAATGGCGGACAGACAGAGGTAAGGAATTCCATAGCGAGGTGGCACGGGTGACGAATGATTTTTCGAATTATGCAGTACGGTGGGAAGGAATATAAAGATCAGAAGGACGAGATAGGGTGTTACGGGAGTAAACAGTGGATTTAAATTTAAGGAGTTGAAAAATATAAGGTCTTTGGGATTGAATTACTTGGTAAAGGACTGAGTCGAGGAGGTACTGTCGACGATAAAGAGGGAATAGCCAATTTAGCTCCTGGTAGAAATGTGATATGTGGGAGTCTCTGGGGATCCCGAGTATAGAAACAATTCATGAGTCGTTTACGTTTTGACTCGAGGTCGGCAGAAAGTCCACCGTACACCAAAAAACCATAGTCCAACTAGGGGAATAATAGGGAGGTTACAAGGAGATGACGGGTCTTTGTTGGCAGGAGATGGCGGGAGAGGTTGAGCTGTCTGAGAATAAAAAAAAAAAAAATAAATAAAAAAAAATAATGAATAGGTACATAATTTAATATTAATTCAGGTGATAAAAAGTGATATTTAATTTTATGAAAAAACCTCACAACGTTGAAACAACATAAATGTTTTTGGAACGGGTCAAATATAAGTTATAATTGTTATTTATTATTAGAAGTGTAATTTAGTATTGGAAGTAATATATCTACGGCCAAAGGGAATAAGTCGAAAAATGGACAAAATTAGTTAAGTCCATAATGATTATTAGTAACATGAAATACGTCCATATCCTTCACAAAAATCCTTTTTGGACGTACTATTTCATTTTATTAAAGATCTACCTTCTCTGCCGGCAACTTCAAAGTACTTTCACAATCTATGATTATCTTTTAAGATTCAAGCTTGTAAGGAAGACAATAACCTAAAGACTTGATTGTATGGGACTTATACAAATTTACTTTACATCTCCTAAAATAGCGTGTTTTCTCTGTTGATTCTCTGCTAAGGAGCTGCTCTGAAAAGTTGAAATTTTGGACTTACCAATATATTATATTGGATTGGAATTGCACTCCTTGAAAACCTCAACATAGGATTGATACGACATATAATTTTTATAGAATGATACACTATTTAACCATTACGCCATTTGATTTAACTGATCCTCATCAAAAATAATGTTGTTGTTTAGAAGGAGGGGAAAAGGAATTAAATGTACAGTGTTAACAAAAGTCCGTCTCGCAGGAGTGCATCATCTTAGCGCGGTTCCGTTCATATCCCTAGTCTAATTTGGAAAGATTAAAATAGAAGCAGTTATTATTTTGGTTCCACCAGTCTTTTTTTTAAAATTAATTATTATAATGGCGTGTCAACCCTTAAGGTCACTAACGCCATTCCTGTGAGTAGTAAAGTCTTGAAAGGTCATGATTTACAATCTTACCTGGAAGGGTCCGCTACACTAGAAACAGACCCGCTAGTGACAAAGTCTTGGAATCTTGGAAATCTATATTTCTAACAATAAATTGTTTTTGTTATTTTACTTAACAAGTTTTATTGTCAAATACATTATCCAACTATAAGCAATTAAAAAATAACAAGAAATAAAACAGACAAAAAGAACCATTGGAATAAGCGAAATCAATTAATTTAAACCTTTAAGCACTTTTTTTTCCGATTGACATCGCCTAATTAAAACTTTCTTCAGAACCTTTTAGCGCGGTTCCTCCCTCCCCCATAGGGAGGAACCCCGCTTATAGGGTTGATACAATGAAACAATCCGGAAGTGCCGACTAGAAAATTTCGCGTTTCAGAACCCCTAGAGACCGAAAATAACGGTGGTTCAAATTTGTATATATATATATATGTATATATATATATATATATATATATATATATATATATATATATATATATATATTTGTCTGTTCGCTCTCTAGATAGAAGACGAATGGTCCGATTTTGATGAAATTTGGTACAAAAATCCTTCGTCCAATTTGAAAGGTCAAGTTCGTTAACCAGCAAAATCCGCCTACTGGAAGATGGCGTTTGGGGCGAAATTCGCGCAAAAAAAATCGTAACGCTTACGTTTTTGAGTTCATAAGCTTCTAAGTACTCGTTTTATATGATTCCTGGGCTAGGAAAACGAATGAAACCATTTTCAAGGCGATAGCTTTAACCGTTTTCGATAAAATTGGAAAAATATTTTTTGAATACCGTTTTTGGTTTGGGTACATAGAATCATGGGATTCAGTTGAAACATTTTCTGCATGTTCTACATTCATCAAAACTAATATGTTGAAATTTTGGTTACGTTTGGAGTTAAGGAAGGATTAGAATAAAATATTTTATTAACAGACAATAAAGTTTTAGTAACTTTGTTTACTTTCCTTAATATCTCGAAAAAGGTTGAGAATCTTGGTAAACGGAAGAATACCATTAGAAAGCTTATTAAATGCTCTAAAAAAAAGGTTCTAATGAAAGTTTTGATTAGGCGATGTCAATCGGAGAAATAAGAGCTTAAAACTTTAAAGTAATTGATTTCGCTTAATCGAACTGTTCTTTTTGTCTGTTTTTTATTCCTTGTTATTTTTTAATTGCTTATTGTTGGATAATGTATTTAAAAATAAAACAGGTTAAGAAAAATAAGAAAAACAATTTAATGTTAGAGATATGGATTTCCAAGATAAAAAGCTTTTTAACTGCCTAGCGTCCTTCCTAGGGAGGGTTCTTTGTCTTTGATTTTGGTACTTAGAATTATGGGATACAGTTGAAACATTTTCTGCATGTTGGAGTTTCATCAACACTAATATGTTGAAATTTTTGTTACGTTTAGAATAAAGGAAGGGTTAGAATAAAATATTTTATTAACAGACAAAAAAAGTTTTGGTAACTTATAGTTGGTATTTGGTTGCTTATAGTTGGATAATGTATTTGACAATAAAACTGGTTAAGTAAAGTAACAAAAACAATTTATTGTTAGAAATATAGATTTCCAAGATTCCAAGACCTTGTCACTAGCGGGTCTGTTTCTAGTGTAGCGGACCCTTCCAGGTAAGATTGTAAATCATGACCTTTCAAGACTTTACTACTCACAGGAATGGCGTTAGTGACCTTAAGGGTTGACACGCCATTATAATAATTAATTAAAAAAAAAAGACTGGTGGAACCAAAATAATAACTGCTTCTATTTTAATCTTTCCAAATTAGACCTGGGATATGAACGGAACCGCGCTAAGATGATGCAGTCCTGCGAGACGGACATTTTGTAGAGCATTTAGTAAGCTTCCGAATGGTAATCTTCCGCTTCACAAGATTGTCAACGGTTTTCGAGATACTAACGAAATTATACAAAGTTACCAAAACTTTTTTTGTCTGTTAATAAAATATTTTATTCTAACCCTTCCTTTACTCTAAACGTAACAAAAATTTCAACATATTAGTGTTGATGAAACTCGAACATGCAGAAAATGTTTCAACTGTATCCCATAATTCTAAGTACCAAAATCAAAGACAAAGAACCCTCCCTAGGAAGGACGCTAGGCAGTTGAAAAGCTATATATCTTGGAAATCCATATCTCTAACATTAAATCGTTTTTCTTATTTTTCTTAACCTGTTTTATTTTTAAATACATTATCCAACAATAAGCAATTAAAAAATAACAAGGAATAAAAAACAGACAAAAAGAACAGTTCGAATAAGTGAAATCAATTACTTTAAAGTTTTAAGCTCTTATTTCTCCGATTGACATCGCCTTATCAAAACTTTCATTAGAACGTTTTTTTTAGAGAATTTAATAAGCTTTCTAATGGTATCCTTCCGTTTACCAAGATTTTCAACCTTTTTCGAGATATTAAGGAAAGTAAACAAAGTTACTAAAACTTTTTATGTCTGTTAATAAAATATTTTATTCTAACCCTTCCTTAACTCCAAACGTAACCAAAATTTCAACATATTAGTTTTGATGAATGTAGAACATGCAGAAAATGTTTCAACTGAATCCCATGATTCTAAGTACCCAAACCAAAAACGGTATTCAAAAACTATTTTTCCAATTTTCTCGAAAACGGTTAAAGCTATCGCCTTGAAAATGGTTTCATTCGTTTTCCTAGCCCAGGCATCATATAAAACGAGTACTTAGAAGCTTATGAACTCAAAAACGTAAGCGTTACGATTTTATTTGCGCGAATTTCGCCCCAAACGCCATCTTCCAGTAGGCGGATTTTGCTGGTTAACGAACTTGACCTTTCAAACTGGACGAAGGATTTTTGTACCAAATTTCATCAAAATCGGACCATTCGTCTTCTATTTAGAGAGCGAACAGACAAATATTTATATATATATATATATATATATATATATATATATATATATACATATAAATAAATATAAACATATATATATACATAAACAAATTTGAACCACCGTTATTTTCGGTCTCTAGGGGTTCTGAAACGCGAAATTTTCTAGTCGGCACTTCCGGATTGTTTCATTGTATCAACCCTATAAGCGGGGTTCCTCCCTATGGGGGAGGGAGGAACCGCGCTAAAAGAGAAAAAAAGAAATAAAATAAGTAATACTTTGAATAGCAAGAAAGGCGTTTGTAAGTCACATCCCTGTGTATTTTATAAAATAAAACGAAAATTGTCCTCATAAAGAAGATAAAAAAGAAAAGTTCCATTCTTCCCCCTTCTTGCTTGGCCTGGTATCAAGGCGGATAAGTGGATTCGCTGATGGTTCCTACCTCCAAGATAAATTTCTCCAATTCTTCTTTCTGACAGATCCTACAAATGAATCCTTGAAGGAGAAAAGACTCCTCTGTACTGTCTTCTGGATTTTATATTCAATCCGTTCCTGTCCTCAAAGAGATAAACAATTTCACAAATAGGGCCAATGCGAAATTTCTAGGATTTTTATATATTTAATTCCATACAAATAGTTTTCTGAGACCGTCGCCTCTGCTCGGTTGTGTAAAAAAATAAATAAAAGAATTAATGAAAACCATCCATTCTGAAATACACTTTTTATACAGAATCACATTTTTTGTTTTGTTCCGCGCTTCAACAACTAGGCCATTAGCGCCGACATCCAGGGTGCTGCGAGGAATTTTCCCAACGAGCCGTGAGATGAGAAAATTCCTGCTCCTGATCGGGTGGGGATCGAACCCACCATCTCCAGATAATGAATCCAAGGCGCTAGCCACTAGACCACGGGAGACACACTCACACAAAGCGCACTGTAACAAATTGGCTAGTTATGGTTAATCGGGTCATTTTCGGTGTCTGTTAATTAGGATCGATGAGGATTTGAAATTAAAAATTCAAACCTTCTTTCATTAGCTCCTTCGGAAAGTAAAATAAAAAATTAACTACACGAAGTCTAGGATAGCAAACAATTTGTATTTGACCATAAAATGTTTAGCATATTATGTCTTAGAACACATTGTATTTTCGGGGACTCGATGGCCTTGAGAGCTGAGGCGTTGGTTTTGAGTTCGAAACACACTAGGGGCGTTAGCTTCTCTTTGGAAAAAACCTATAGCATCTGGCTATAATAATGGATATCACGTCCTAAAATTCTGTTTCTATTATAAATGGACATTAAAATGTAAAGAAATAAACGTCTTTTGTTTTCAAGTTTGAGTAACATGATAAATTAATTTTGTAATAATGTCAAATGAATTATTTTATTTATTTATAAAAAAATCATCTTGTAGAATGAATGAACTCCTGTAAGATAAATTGAAATGCCTTCTCCTTAGAACCCAAAGCCCTTAAAAACATCTAATGGTTGGCGTCTTATCTCATTCAACTCAGGATTATAAGAGAGAATTTATTATCAAAACAAAGGGTTGGGGCTCGAGGCGTGATGATGTTACTTCCTTTGTAAGGAATGCTCTTTATTTTTTAAGTCTGTATCATAGCTATTGTAAGAAAAATATCAATAAAACATTACTAAATATATTTAAGAATTTAAAGTTTGTTCCACAGTTAAACGTTTTTGACAAGAAAATTTCATATGATTGGGTACTCCAAATGTCTCAGGTGTTGCTAAAGGGTAGCGAATTAGAAACTGGTGCCCGGAAAAATCTGGATAAACCTGGAGGCCTAAAGGCCTATTGTGCCTGAGGACTGTTAAACCAACAGACCCGTATCAGTCGTGAACCTTAATATAGTATTAAGGTTCAATTCAGGTAACTTCCTAGGATCATCGATGAAGGGTAGTGAAATTGAAGCCATCGCTCACGTCACTAGAAACAGACATTGGTTGGAATTTATGACAGGAAATAAATAATTGGGTTTTATTCACTTCGCAAATGACATTTACATGTTCAAAATTATTTCCCTTTAGGAGAAAATTACTTATTTTTTTTTGTTGTAGAGAATGCAGGAAAGTGACGTTCCACCAAAGCGATTTATATTGGTGTATATATCTGTTCGTGTATGATTCTCCTTTTATAAAAATATACTTTTCAAACTGTTGCTCTTTTAAAGTACCTAATCATATTTTTTATTTGTTTTTAAAACCTTGTTAATTGAATATACGCTCGACATGGTTTATAACTTATCCATGACCACCTAATAGTTATCGTGCTCTTCCTTCATCCACTAGTCTTTTGTTGCATAAGAAGGTTCGTCATATAGATTTTTGTGAAAATATGACTTTTTCTCTTAGACGAATCCCCAAAAAATCATTATCTTCTTATCATCCCAACGGCTAAATATCTGCATCTCGTTATTCTGTTCAGTTGGGGGTTTGCCACTGTGAGATTTCAGGTTGCCGGGTGAATCGGATTGAAATAAAAAGCCTAGGTCTTCGCAACCTATTCTTTGACGGGCTGTATTAGGACAAGAACTCGTCGACGACTTCACGTCGCCTGGACGACCAGAGTGCTTGCAAGGACCAAAAGAGTGAACATGATGAACGTTTTTGTACAACACTTCTATTATTGGTGGCTTGCTTCTATTTTTGGTAAATCTCCAACAACCAGGGTGCTTGAAAGGACCAAAAGAGTGCGGATGATGAACATCCGCAGCCTAGTCACAGTGACATACTTTCATTGAATTTCTTCTTTCTCTACTCTCATGCCGTCTTTAGTTTTGCCATCTCCTGCAACAGCTGTGATCCGCATAGCAAGATGAGTACATAGCTCCTGGCCATGGTGTACTTAGCTTCTTCTGATTAAGGTAGCCGACATTTCACACACATTCTACTTTCAAATACATTCATCGAGAAGTAGGTAGCAAAATCAGAAGTCATTCCCCTTCACCTGGAGCCCGTAAATATATCTACAGTAGATTAGACGTTTTTATTTTCTTTTGCTTCCTGTAAATTTTTCTATTTCCTAATTGCCTTCCTTGTATACCTTTTATTTCCTCGTTACACACATGTGGGGTTTAGGAAACGAAAGGGTAACCAATTTGCAAAAAGTGAATTGGCTCCCAGATAAGTTTGGGCAATCAATGGTGTAAACATTTTGTCATGATTCGGCTTAGGGAAAGAGTTTCAACTCGAGTGATGCATCATTGTTCAAATAAAAATATTTATCTTCAGTATATTCATCCAATAGAGCGATATTTTGAACAAATTAATTCATAAAGTATTTAGGAAAAAGTATTTATAATTGATATTGACACAAACGCAAAGGACAAGCTCTATTTTGGATGATAGAAGCGACTGTTTGGAGTGTTGTTTAGATCAAAATAGGTTATCGCTGTTAAAGCACGTAGTTACATATATACACTAAAGGGAGGGAGAATTTACAGTAGGTTCTACATGACGGAAATTCAGTGTTGAGTGGATTACATCCTTAATTGGGAAATTGTGGATTGTGTCACGAGTTTTCATAGGACAATAATATTGTTGAACTAGGAAATAATTTTGGATTGTTCTCTTGTGAGCAGACTGAAGTACATTGAATTGCATTTAAGAGGATGGTAGAAGTGAAATTTAAAATTTTATGGGTTATTATAGAAATACGGTGACAGGCTTTGTTAGAATATTGAAAAACTGGATTTTAGGAGTGAATTCTTATTTCATAAGGAGGACTGTTCGTAGTGATAAAATAGTGCAGAACTCAGGTTTCTACCCGTTAAGAAGATAGATTATATATTCTGGAGACGCATTTAGCTGAGGGATCCTTCAAAGAGAAATTTGACTAGTTTAAAGGTAAGAGAAAAGGATGGAAGTTCAGGTTCCGTTTTATTCAGGAGGTGAAATAGGAAGAATTTATTGGCTTGGAGAAAAGTAAAGGGATCGTTGAATTTCCTATTTAAGCATACTGGATGAAAGATAAAGCCGAAGAGGGCTGGAAGAACGGATTGGAATGGTGCTATGGATAGTCTAATTAATGGATTGATTTTGGAGGATGAGGTTGATTTGCCGATTCAATCAGACACAAGAAGGGCAATAAATAATTATTAACCGGAATAGAGTGATCAGTGGAGATGAGGATCCGTTTGACGCAAAGAATAAGAGAGAGGATATGGGAAACATCCTGGATGGGTTTGGATTGCATTTTGTTGGTTAGATTTAGTTAAAGGTTGAATTCGCTTGGATATGTATTCCCATAAGTGAGTATAGTGTTTTTGTTTTCGTTTGCATCCCTAACAGATCTCTGCTCTGAGTGAATCTCTGTTTCGGGAGTTATGTTTTTTACTAAAAGTTATTAACAAATTATATACAAAGAACTGGTTTTATTTTATTTGTCTAAAGGCTCATATTTTGCGTGCTAGGTCCCAAAAGCGTGAGCCTTTGGGCGGTTTTGTCGCTCGCATAGGCAGGCTATGCAAGCTACGTAAAGGCATAGATTATTACGGAAGAGATCGTAATAATATGTAAAGATGGATTTCTAAATAAGGCCGAGAGAAGGCAGATTTTGGACGTCAAGTGAAAAATTACATAATGGAAGTACTCGGAACGTTCTGTTTGTCACGCACAGTAATCTGTTCTGGACCTGATCGGAGGCCGTGTAAGGTATCAAGTTCAGGTCAAGGTTGCCTCTTAGCCTTTTTAGCGTGTTTCTTCTCTCCCTACATAGGGAGGAACCCCGCTTATAAGTTTGATCTCCGGAAGTGCCGACCAGAAAATGTCTCGTTTCGAAATCTATAGATAACTAAAATAACGGTGGTTCAAATTTGTATATATATATATATATATATATATATATATTTTGTCTGTTCGCTCTCTCACACTCTTAAAAATGGTCCGATTTTATGGGGGACGACGTTGCGAAAAATAGTTGTTGAATAAAGTATTTGGGATAAGAACGGAACCGCGCTAAGATGATGCAGTTCCTGCGAGTCGGAATTTTTAGTCTCCAAGTATGCTTTCCAAATCCATACCGCAAATAACTTCAATTTACATAGACAAAGCCCGCTACTCATTTGGGTATGGGTTACCATGAAGAGAAGGAGGAAGTAAGGAAAATTGTGTTAAGGATACGGTGCTATCTCATCCTGTAAGTCACCAGGAGATGACGGTATGATGATACTCAGTTGATATAGTGATCGTGGTTACAAACTTCATCAATACCTGCCTATTCATTTGGGTTGTGGTTCGCGATGAAGCAGGCGCCCGTTTTCTAGTTGCTCCAAGTGTGTCGATTAAGCCCTTAAAATGATTATGATGAAAGCTGGCTCGTCCTCGATACAATTAGTGCAGTCGGAGGCCTTGGGGAGAGATGGTTAGGATAAATTATTTTCTAAGCTGATAAATAAACGCTTAAAATGAAATAATTACTTACTAGCCAACGCCCACCCTTGGCTTTTCAGCCATGAGATGGCGCGCTGACCAGTAGAGACGAGATCTCCTTCGTGCTTCAGGATGATCCAGAACGGAGTGGTCCAGAACTGAACAAAACTTCAGATGATCAATAAATTATAATTTGTATGGGAAATATGCCCACCCATAAATCCAGTTAGTTTAATTTCCTATTATAGTTCTTATAAGTGTTCTCTTCCGCCCTATAGGTAGAAAACCCCGCGTATGCTGTAAACCCGATGACGCAATTCATAAGTGGTGACGAGAAATTTCGTCTTTTTATGACCCATGAGCTACAAAAAAAAAACAGCCACATGCAAATTTGTATGATTATTCTTAACCTGTTCGTGTGCAAGCATTTTCCAAAAAGGTCCCATTTTGAAATTTAGCACATCTAAAAGTCTAGAAAGAAAAGTCAAGTACCACAACTGGCATTATCTGCTTTATTGGTACTTTAATGTGAGGAATCAAATTAATACAATAAGAAGACATTATTCAAGAAATGTGCAAAAAACTTTAATTTAGATTTCGAATATCCCGAAACGATGCATTGAGGATATACGTTTTGGTTAGGTCTGGAAAAAATTAGGTTTTGCAGTTTATTTTTTATTATAATAATCTGTTTAAAATAATATCCTTAATTGATAAACTTCTGAAGTGAAAACCGTGTAAACTGTGCGAATTAATTATTCGTTTGATCTCTAAGAACGCAATTCGATCAATATCATCTGATAGAAATTGGCTTTAATAATGAGTCCGAGTCGACTTTGAGCCGAAGACGATTGTTCCAGAGAAAATGGAACAGGAGCTCTCAAAGGGAACGGAACACTTTGTGTTTCGAGCAGGTTCTGTTTGTTCTTATCTGGGAATCACTTTTGAGGAGGACAGCAAAGGCCAAGTCGGTATCTTGGTGAATTTCGTTTAGGTACTGCTATCACCAAACCTTAATCTTCCATCAGAGGGATAGTACAGAAATGAAAGAATGTTTGCCTCATTCATATGTGGTCTTAGTACTTGTATGTTTATTGCTGATTTCATATTGCTTTAAACAAAAAAAGGATCATTTAAACTTCCGTTAGATATCCTTTCTATTGCTGAGCCCCTAGTTTATTTTGTGTGGACTAGTCCAACAAAGTGATTTCCAGTAGCAATCAAACATATTATTGTGTAGAACTTCCCTGATATTCAATGCTGGAGAATAATACTTAGAGATTTCGTAGAAAGCAAATAATGTTTGGGATCACAGACCGATATTTAGGAAGATCACCCAAATCACACACTCTTAAAAGGATCAGAATACTAAAAATAATACACATGTATTTAGAGTATCGGAGGCTAGAGTAAGGTGCATGAATATGCTCTGTGAGATTCCCTAAAAAGCATCCACAACAAGCTTAAATAATGGCCTAAAGATTAGATCTATTGTAAAATAATTGAGTGGAAATTTTCCTTTGGCCAAAACAGAAATGAATGCACTTTGATACGTTATTGGGAAATCTAAATCGAATTTTGGTTTTCTCATATACAGGGTGTACCACAGGTTAATGACAAAACTCCAGGGGGTGAAATTAGACAACAATTTTAATTCAACACCACAAACCACACATTTCTATCTCACTCCGTTCCAGACATATGCCGTTCTACAGCTGCTTTAGAAAAAAAAAAGCGTTTTTTGTAGCACAACTCCAATGTTCTCAGCTGAAGAACCTTCAGAAAGGCATATTTCTGGAACGGAATGAGATAGAAATATGTGTTTGGTGGTGTTGAAATACATTTTTTGTCTAGTTTCACCCCCTGGAATATTGCCATTAACTTGCCATACTCCAAGTACATCAAATATTTGTGTTATGGCGAAGAGAAAGTTCGAAAACATAGTTGTTCACGTTACTGTACCATTAGATTATACTTGACTCCAACCTTCTGGCATCCTATACTGATACATCAAACATTGTCAATCTTACCTTTAACTCCTGATGAAATTCAGCTATTGTCTGACTTCAATTGACCTCATGATCTTATCTTCATTGTGGCTTCAAAAATGTAGGACCCTCTTTACCAACTTTACACATTAGGTCGTAACATGCATGGTTGTCTGATTCTGGTTCCTACACCCAGTCCGAAGACTTGTGATCACCTCACCTTCATAATATACATACAATTTTGTTTTAAGTTTATTTGGGTACAATGGAGGAAGGTCATAAAGTCCTTTCTGTCCTATACCCAAGAAAATTTCCTTCTTACCTAAACTTCTGAGGTCTTTCTTTTCTTTGCCTTTTGCTATTATTGCCACTTTAGCACAGCCACATCAGACAATCCGACAAATGGGAGTGGGCTTATAGGTGTCGCTTCCGAACCCTTTCCTGCCAATTTGTCTGCCTTCGCGTTGCCCAGGACAACTTTATTATTCCGGGCTGGTTCATTTAGTCTCACCTGGCACGGTTCTACAATTTGTAAGTTGATTTCATCGCGTTAGTCTTACAGACTCTTGCTGTCAGTTAGGATATTTATTCTGACCATGCTACGTGCTATTTATTGCTGCCAAGTTACGTGAAAATCAATTTATAAATGTCTTTTAATTTCGTCATTATAGTAAAAATGATTTAATTAAGATATTTAGGATAAATGATTATTTGCAGGATCAATGCTATTATTATTTATTTTTGTCTTCTTGATAGTGTGATATTTCACCATCTTTTAAGACATTCGCTCTTTATACTAAATTCGATCCTGATAATTTGGTTAACACATTTAGTGAAGGAAGTATACGATTTTTGATTGAACTACATGAGAGAAAATCGTTGCTCTTTGGTACAAGGAATACTGAGTAGAAACTTAACATTCAAATGAGTATGTCAGTCGATTGAATGTTAGCTCTGAATATTGAAAATAGATAACATACAGAGAGAAAAAAAATCTATTTAACCAAATTAATAATAATGAGTTAAAAGTATTATTTTCAAAATTAAACTAATATTTACAGATGGCGAATAATTTGTCGGGTAGTCGATGATGGAATAAACTTATAATAGTTATTAAGATGGAAGAATAGCTTTTTCAAATAATATGCATACCTTATTGCCCATGGACGTCGATGTTCCATTTAAATGAATGTAAAATTTGTTTAAAAATCATAGTTTGTGATACCACAGTTTTATATCTAGAGACGTAAGAAAGATGGTTGTTTTTAAAAATGGATTGAAGATTTCATGGTATTCGATATGTATAAAAATGTCAGATTATGAGTTCGTAGATTTACATAATTTGGCTAAAAAATTCTTGAAAGTGGAGTAGAGATTTCTATGTATCTTCGATTTGTTGTCCATTGGTCAGGAATGGAAAATCATGGAGAATTTCTAAGATTTTTTATTTTTCGATTTCTTAAAGTTTTCCAACACTGTGTTTGAAATGAAAGTGAGCGAGAAGATTAAACTGCCAATTTCCTTGTACCCCCTCTCCGGTTCCATACATGGCTTTCCACTTGCCCAGCTATTTACTCGCTTCAAACTCCTTTTCAACAAGGTTGATAAGTTGCAAAGTAATCTGTCGTTATATACTTCAAAACTTTCTTCGAGACTTCTTTGCGTCTTGAAGCAAAAACATTCTATATTTATTTGTAAGCATAAACATTCATTTATTTAAATATTAACGTACATTTACACATGACAACTATTTTTGGGACGGGTTTTCTGCAAATAATCACACTTATCGAGCCCGATAGGGTTGATGCGTTTTATTTATTTATTTTTTTTTTTTTTAAGAAATGCCATCACTCGTTGTGGGAATGGAACCCAAAACCTTAGGAACGAAATGCTCACGCCTTAGCTTTTACGGCCACCGGTCCTCCATGGGTATAATAATTACATGTAATGAATGAACCGAACAATGCAATGGGCATGTGTTAACATAATTTCACTTTTTGTAGGGTTATATAAAGACAAAAAAAAAAAAAGACAAAGAAAACAACAACAATTTTTTGCTAATTTATTTTTCAACATAAAACAATTTTTATGGGTTATCTCTCTGGTTGAGTAATATGTTGATTTTGGGATTGTCAGCCCATGTGGGACTGAATGAACTTGCATATAATCAGAACTGCTTTGAATGTAAAGGAACGTAAGATTTAGGCAGATAATGGCCAAGGAAGCTGCTCTATCGTTAAAAAGAAGTATTAAAATCATAAAAATAAAAATAATTTTGAATATGATTTTTCGTTGAATAATTTGTGTTATATAGTTTATGAAGAAAGCAATCTATCAAAAATGTTGGAATTGTTTCATCAAATGATGCATTGGACAGACATATTCCGACCAATGTGTATAAAAGTATAAAACCTGAAGTCCTAATAGGCCATAGAGAAAGTTGTCGGGGATGGCAGAAGCGAGAACCAATTCCCTTAGACCTCGCTTTAATGGAGTACCAACTCTACCGTACTCAGATTCAATTATCAAACACCTAATTCACTCAGAACGAAATAGATGCTACAAAAATGTGGAGAAATATTTCCTGAACATTTGTCAGAATGAATAAAAGTATAAAAACTGCACTAGACTCGACCTAGCTTCAAGCTCATGAAACAATAAGCCATGCGATGAAAATTCAGAAAGGATTATATAAAGCGCAACATAATCGCCCTAACCAAGAAATTAGAAAGTGCAGCACAATGGCGGAAGCCTAAGAATGAAGTAAGAATTTAAAAAGTGGAAATTAATGACCCTTAGCTAAGAATTTAAAAAGTGCATCACGTTGACTCAAGGATAAGAATTTAAGAAGCGCACTATAATTTCCCTAGCCTAGGAAATTAGAAGGGGCAGCACAATGCACTAGGCTAAGAATTTAAAAAGTATATATTCATGATCCCAGGCTAAAAATTTAAAAAGTGCGCCATAATGGCCCTAGGCCTAGAATTTAGAAAGTGCACCGTAATGACCCTAGGCTAAGAATTTAGAAAGTGTATCACGTTGATTCAAGGATATGAATTTAAAAAGTGCACCTAGGCCTTAGGAATAAAAATTTAAATTGCATCATAATGGGCCTAGGCTAAGAATTTAGAAAACTTTTTAATTGACACCAGGGATAAGAACGGAAACGCGCTAAGATGACGCAGTTCCTGTAAGTCGGATTTTTCATCATTGCTTATTGATTTGCTATGACATTCTGTCTCATATATGTCTTTGTTGCTAAGCAAATTTTGAAGGAACATAAAAACGCGTCAGCATTACAGATTTTCTACAAATATTTTGACATTTTAATTTTTTTTCTGAAATCAACCACATGGGTCATGGTCACCATTAAACGAAAAGAGGGATTTAAATAACTTAAATAACTTTAATAATTTTAAGTGTACGAATTGAAATTTTTGAAGTATGCATTTATTACGGAAAGGATTAAGAGAATTTGGAAGAAATGATGAATAGGATTTTATAGTGACTAAGATTAACAGCTGAAGCAAAGCAAACCCAGCATCACAATGCTACGCACATACTTTTTGACCATTTTATATTTTGTGGACATGTCCGGATAGTTTACTTAAGCACTTAAATCACGAAAATACCTCTCCTGGTCCAGATAATATCAGTAGCTAATATCAAAAATCATCAAACATTAGAAAACAGAGAATACATTCTCCGTTTTTTCAATAAAACATTTAGAAAGATGGAGATTCATGCAATATGGAGCCAATTTCAATACCTTTACTAAAGAAAAATAAACCAGTTGACCAAGTATCCAGCTACAAATTAATTTCCTTAACATGTTCCATGTGTATGTTATTTGAAAAAATAATCTTAACATGCTCCAATGGTTTTTTTACGGTTTTAACAATTATGGCAAAGCGGATTCAGAAGATGTCGAAGTACGCAAGACAATATAATAAAACTAGAGAGTGATATTTTAATAATATATAATAAAACTTGAGGGTGATATTTTGATATTGTGGGATATTATTAAGGAAAAAAAAAAAAAAAAAAAAAAAGTGGTTGCTCTAGTGAGCTCGGATAGAATCAAAGGAAAAAATATGATGAAATATGGGTACAACCCAAACATATTCTGAAAATAATAATTAGCCTTACCTTCAGGGCATCCACCTCCAGGTATACCTCATTGAAAGGTGAGAAGAAAGGAAACAGGGTTTAGGAAAAGAATTGAGGGAATTATGGAAGTATCTCACCATTCGCCGGGTAGGTAGGCGTCCAGAAAGGTCCAATATAACAAACATGGACCGGCTATAGGAATAATAATGCCAAGAACAACTTATAACGCCAAGGGAAGCGGAAAATAAACCATTAAAAGCCACTGGCATACACGCACATAACGAGAGTTGCTTGCGCATGGGCCGGCTATAGGAATACGAATGCCTTTTACAATTGATAGTAATTCTAACAATAATTAAACTTAATAATGATAAATTTTAATAATAATGAAACCTTAGACTAATTAATTTTAATTATGATTAAATACCATCAAAAATAACGCACAGACATTGTTTGGAAAAAGATAAGATATTCCCGTGACTATACTAATAATACTACTAGCAAATGTAGATTTCCAGGCTTAAATTTATCCCTGAGGACAAAGTTAGTTCCTCTCGGTCCATTTACTAAGACATTTATCTCCATTAATGTTATAACTAGAGCTTTAATAACTATTTTCGGGTGTATGAATCATTAACTTGTCATTATTATCTCCTTTATCGGAACTTCCAGACAAAAGGGAAGCCTTAATGAGTTCTGTGGAACTCAATGACCGGAGATAAAGGCTAATCAGGCTCAATCGATAATTTTTGTCCGTTCTTCATTATACTTCAAAGGATCTCACCTTACCCTAAGAAGTCCAATTCGCAGGACCTTCGTAATTTTAGCGCGCCTCCATAACATTCCTAACCCTAGTGTCATTTGTGCGGCTTGGAATAGAAATGGATAACAATTGGTTTATATAAGTCTTCCAATTTTCGTGGAAGATGGACATTGATCAAATAATACTACTTTAAAAAAATTAAATACCTACTCCAATCAGAAACTTTTTGTTTAAGCCCCGCGCCCCAAAACTCATAATTTAGGATATTTTAATTTACAATATTTGTATTGAAGTTGTTAACCAAAATAAACCACTATTTCCTGTTTACTACCTTTTAGTGCTTAAAAATAATAATTTTTTGAAACCTCAACGAACTCGATTGGTCTATTTGGAGCGAAGTCACAGCCCTTGAAGTATATGACTTTTCTAAAACATTTGCGTTTTTGCTTATATTGTTGTATTTAATATGTTTTCTAATGCATATAATCTTTGAGCTCTTCCACAAAAATTGACCCAAGGCCTTCGGAGGTAATTCTAGAACTTATGCAATCCTTAAAATCCCAAAATACAACTATTAATAGAAAACTTGGTAAAGTTTATAAATATAAATTTGCCTGCAAGAATAAACATTGGTCGGTTAATAATTATATTGTATTCGAGCAATGTATTCGAGCAATGTATCAATTGAAGTAAATTAAAAAAGCCACCTAAAATCAATTAATTAAGCTTCCATTTTGAAACAATTTTTTTATAAATTTGCCTAGATGTTAATTAAGGTGTCCTCTACGCATTGGAAGAAGATAGGACCCATGAAGCGGTACTCGTTTTCTAGATATTGAGCCTCAAAGATGCACTTCTTAACATGGAAGACAGAGGCAGGGTGTATCCATGTTGAATAAATAACAAAGCGAGTTTCCTTACTATTTTTCTGGAAAACTAGTATATGATACATAATAGCAAACCTAACCTTACTGACAGAAGTTTTATTAGTGCAAATGGTACTTGTTTTTGGGATATAAGCTCTCGAAGTTTAAGTCCCGTGTTGTTAGTATATCTCATTCAACATATATCACTGCTGGCAATGTGTTGATTGCTCGGTAAATAATTATTAACCGAGCAATGTTTATTATTGCAGGCAAAATTTTGCTTTATATTTATAAACTTTACCAAGTTATCTAAATATTCTTATTAAAATTCTCATTGCTAGCCCTGTAGAGCATAATAATAATATTATAATAAGGTTATAAGACTATGTACTCACTGCTATTCTCCGGGAAGTATGGATACGGTCCCTTAGCCACCCTCAGACCGTAGGCGAATGGAGCAGCCATTATTCCTCCTGCCAACCATATGATGGATATCACCAAGCGGAAGTGTACTCTAGAGGCTCGTGCTCTGAAATATACAAAAGGAATAATCATTTGTTATATTGTTCATGTGCACGCTTGTGATTAGCTATGACTCACTCCTAGTACAACCCATAAGAATCCGTTCCCTAGTGATCAGCTATGACTCACTGCTAGTACAACCCATAAGAATCCGGTCCCTAGTGATTAGCTATGACTCACTGATAGGAAAACCCATAAGAATCCGGTCCCTAGTGATTAGCTATGACTCACTGCTAGTACAACCCATAAGAATCCGGTCCCTAGTGATTAGCTATGACCCACTGCTAGTACAACCCATAAGAATCCGGTCCCTAGTGATTAGCTATGACTCACTGCTAGTACAACCCATAAGAATCCGGTCCCTAGTGATTAGCTATGACTCACTCCTAGTACAACCCATAAGAATCCGGTCCCTAGTGATTAGCTATGACTCACTGCTAGTACAACCCATAAGATTTCGAACCTTGCGACACTTACCTTCGCTTCACTAATATATTAATCAGTTGTTCACCATTTCCAGAGGAAGCTTTTGCCATTAAAGTTCTAATATAATAAAAAGGACAGGTGGGGATTAATCCTTTGCATTTTATTATAATTTTCTTCTAACGATAAATGCTTTCATTGGAATCGATCTAAACACGAAAATATCGATTTTAATCAGGTGACTGATAACTCGTTTCATTATATTAGTCTGGGGCCATACACGTGAAGGACTTCCTTCGTTCAGGTTAAAATGTTGTATTTATTATGTTAGCCCGCCGTTGGTCGCGCCGTGAGCATTTCCCTCGCACTTGGCGAAAATTTCTTTTAATGGGAATAATTCATTTTATTCAATTCTGATAATTTTTCTATTTTTTATTTGTACATTCACAGAGCTTACGAAATGATTTTCGAAGAAAAAAGTGACATGCTAACCCTCTACAAAACGTTTTGTTCGAAAAAAACGGGAGCGTGAGGGAAACCCTCAGGACACGACCACTCGTGTCACTCCAGTGGGCCTGCACGGGGGGAGTTAGGAGACCTTCCCGGACTCCTTTATCTCCGAGGTTTTCAGTTTAACTCAAGTCAATACACGTTCCTCTTTCTGTTGTGAAGTATTGTGGCTGTTCCGTTTATAGTTTGGTTTGAAAAATGTTTATTAAGCGACGTGCTGAGAAGATTTTACGGCTTTTGAAGAATCGGCCAAAAGGAAAAAAAAAAAGAAAAACTTATATATGTTACGAGCATTGCGAGTTCACTTGCTCAAATTGTATTATGAATTCTGCTGATCTTGATTCAAAACAATTTTATTTCGTACAATTCATGCATTTTTATATTATTATAGACATTTTTTCTATTCGAACATTACAAATATTTTTCTAATTTTCATATTTTTTTTAATTCATTTTTTTACTCATCTAAAAATGTTTTACTTTGGTTTGTGATTAAAAAAAGATATGATACTGCGTTTGTCACTCAAAAACTATTTTTTGTAACCCCCAAATGAACTATTTATTGTTTATTACCCTCTTCTATTCATTTCACTCCAATAATTAAATAATAACCTTTAACTCTTAAAAGAACCTTGAATACATTGATAAATTTAAAACAAACAAATACTAAATAAAAAAAATATGGTGAATAATGCAGCTAAAAAATAATAGAATTGCCAAAAACTGAGGGAATTGCTCACGGGCAACGGTGTGAGGGACGCGACCAGCGCGCTGGTTAAAAATGACTGGTTTTTCACACCTAATAACTCTACCTCTATACGTCTATGTGTGCTCGAGTGATGAAATGTTAACAATACGTAGTTGATGTACAGTGGCGGAAAAAAGTATTTGCACTTCATGTTTTTATGAATAATTGAGTACAGGGAAACAAAAAACTTCTGTTTACTGTACAAAAATAAAAATTACATTTATCAAGAACTAAATTAAACCTATTTATAAAAAATAATAATGATTCATAACTTAACAAAAATGAAAGCTTTAAAAGTGATTGGAAAAAAGTATTTGCACTTCATGTTTTTATGAATAATTGAGTACAGGGAAACAAAAAACTTCTCTTTACTGTACAAAAATAAAAATTACATTTATCAAGAACTAAATTAAACCTATTTATAAAAAATAATAATGATTCATAACTTAACAAAAAATGAAAGCTTTAAAAGTGATTGGAAAAAAGTATTTGCACACTTCCATAATTACAAATGAAAACTGTAGCTCTCAAGCTTTAATATTTTCTAAAGAGGCCATTTGCGCCTAGAATTGCCTCTAGACGTTTGGGCATTGAATGAACTAGGGTTTTAATTAAATCTAGGCTTATTGTTTCCCATCTTGCACCAGAAGTTGTTTAAGATGATGACTTCCAGTGGTATGGAATTTTCTGACATTTTGATCTAGGGTGTCCGATAAATTTTCAATTATGTTTATATCTGGTGACTGGGGAGGAGTGTAGAGCTGTTTAGGGAGGTTAAATATCAACCACTCCTTTGTTATCCTCGTTGTATGTTTTGGATCGCTGTCCTGCTGTACTCATTCTGGATTCCTATTTTTGCGACACTACACGGAGAAAAAAAACAGGCTGCCCGCAGCCTGTTTTTTTTCTCCGTTTACTACGCAAATTATGGCGCAAAACGTTCACGTAGCCTTGAGTATTTAAATTACCTTCCATACTTACAAGTTTTCCCACTCCATGATAGGAAACACCCCCAAACCATAACATGGCCTCCACCATGAACAGTCACTGAAACATTTTGCTTCTTTAGGTCTTCATTACGACGTATCCAATTCGTTTTCCGACCATCTGAACCAAACAAATGAAATTTGCTTTCGTCACAAAACACGACATTTTCCCAAAAGCTTAAAGGTTTCTGTACGTATTCCCTAGCAAAAGCAAGCCGCTTTTTGCGGCTAGTTTTACTGATGTATGGTTCTTTCTCGGTACTCTACCGTGAAGCCCTTCCGAATTCAGGGAATATCTTATTGCTCTGTCACTAACCTGGACTCCAGATGTTAATTGGACCATGGCAGCCAGCTCTCGAAAGCTTATCGTGTTTTTTTAAGGACTTCATTTTTAATTATTTCCCTTCAACCTGTCAGTTAATTTTTTGGACACCCTTTACGCTTACCACGTTCCGCATACCTTTTTATGACGTATCTGACGGTAGAAAAATTCACCCCTAAAAAATCAGCGATCTGGCGATACGTTTTTTGCTGATTCCTCAGTAAAACAAATGTTTCAGACGTCGCGGAACTCAATTCACATGTCTTTGGCATGATAATTGTCTATTGTCTGAAGCAAACTGATTCAAACACTAGAGAATACTGCTAATAAAGGATTAGTGATAAATTCAGGAACAAACGAGTGGACCCAGAAGGATTAATGCAAAAGTAAACTGAGAATCTGAGTCATAGTAGACCAAATGTGCAAATAATTTTTTCCAAGCACTTTTAAAGTTTTCATTTTTTGTTAAGTTATGAATCATTATTATTTTTTATAAAGAGGTTTATTTTAGTTCTTGATAAATGTACTTTTTATTTTTGTTCAGTAAAGTGAAGTTTTTGTTTCCCTGTACTCAATTATTCATAAAAACATGAAGTGCAAATACTTTTTTCCGCCACTGTAGTATATAAACGGTGAAAAAACAGAAATAAGTAAGAGGGTATTCATAGGTTCTTGAGAAGGAATTAAGGGTCTAAAACTTGGCCCAATCTATAATATCATCAATCTATAATATCATCAGGCAAACTGTTTTTGGGAGTTCAACGTTAGTTTTTTTGGGATATATATATATATATATATATATATATATATATATATATATATGTATATATTACATATATATATATATATATATATATATGTATATGTATATATTACATATATTCGCGTACCTGAAACATTATTAGTTTTTAAATTAATAATAATTCAATAAAAATCCGATACTTTTAGAATTAGAATTTAGAATGGCTCCACCCAATGATGCGGAAATGTGTTTAGATGATTCCTCGTTAGGAATTCCACTGTTTGTTTTTCATCGAGGGCGGATGTAGCTTGGCTTTATTTTACATTTAGCAGCTTTAGCAGTGCTTTATGACTGGGTTAAGCTGCTTCTCTACCGTACTGCTTTGATCTCTGCCGGGCCAGCTGGGGGATAATTTACTACCACAGATTTTATGATTTGGCCGCGCACACAGAAATATTTCCACTGGCGTCAAGTAAATAGCTTGTTTCCTGGGTCTTATTTTAATTTGCTATTTTATTCATTTAAATTGAAGCTGCTTTGACTTAGTTATTTTTCACTTCAGCTATAATTGGCAAAGGTAGATAAATTACGTATATATATTACCAGAAAAAAAAATGGACCAGATCGGTGACCCAACCACTGTATACTACCCTTGTCAGTCCCACAGCGACCAAAACATAGACAGCTACGGGAAGGGTTTGAGAGAGACCGCTAGTCGCTTGTGGGTCGCCATTACTCGGAGAGCCGCCAAGTCGCAACTGGTGACCATGTGCGTAAACACCTGTTTAAACTATAGAAAGTCACAGTCGACAAAGTCGAAATAGCTCTCGGTGTAGCTTAGCGTAATATCTTAGTGCTTAAAGGCTGGGTGTACCCAGCGACTATTTTACTTCGATCCCCAAACTGACGACTTTTGATTACCGGCAGACATTTATTTCTTTCGATCGGAGTTCCTCCAACAAGAGAGGGGAGTTATAGTTTAAATGTTAGTTGGTTTTCAGTTGAAGAGGATCTGTGGGAAAAGGAAGGAACGGGTGTAAATTGAGGCGTTATCTTAGGAGTTTGTTTCAAAATTGCTTGCTGACTTTTCTGCTAACTTTTCTAGTTCCACAAGCACATATATTCCAAAGTTTCGTAGACCTATCTCGACTCTTTCTGCCACCAAGGTGGTGACAGGAGCACGAAATACACATCACACAATAATATATGTTTTGCAGTGGTTCTTTTAGCGCGGTTCCTCCCTCCCCCATAGGGAGGAACCCCGCTTATAAGGTTGATACAATGAAACAATCCGGAAGTGCCGACAAGAAAATTTCGCGTTTCAGAACCCCTAGAGACCGAAAATAACGGTGGTTCAAATTTGTATATATATATATGTATATATTTATATATATATTTGTCTGTTCGCTCTCTAGCTAGAAGACGAATGGCCCGATTTTGATGAAATTTGGTACAAAAATCCTTCGTCCAATTTGAAAGGTCAAGTTCGTTAACCAGCAAAATCGGCCTACTGGAAGATGGCGTTTGGGGCGAAATTCGCGCAGAAAAAATCGTAACGCTTACGTTTTTGAGTTCATAAGCTTGTAAGTACTCTTTTTATAGGCTTCTTGGGCTAGGAAAACGAATGAAACCATTTTCAAGGCGATAGCTTTAACCGTTTTCGAGAAAATTGGAAAAATAGTTTTTGAATACCGTTTTTAATTTGGGTACTTAGAATCATGGGATTCAGTTGAAACATTTTCTGCATGTTCTACTTTCATTAAAACTAATATGTTGAAATTTTGGTTACGTTTGAAGTTAAGGAAGGGTTAGAATAAAATATTTTATTAACAGACATAAAAAGTTTTGGTAACTTTGTATATTTTCCTTAATATCTCGAAAAAGGTTAAGAATTTGGTAAACGAAAGAATACCATTAGAAAGCTTACTAAATGCTCTACAAAAAGGTTCTGATGAAAGTTTTGACTAGGCAATGTCAATCGGAGAAATAAGTGCTTAAAACATTAAAGTAATTGATTTTGCTTATTCGAACTGTTCTTTTTGTCTGTTTTTATTCCTTGTTATTTTTTAATTGCTTATAGTTGGATAATGTATTTTACAATAAAACAGATTAGGCAAAATAAGAAAAACAATTCATTGTTAGAAATATAACTTGCCAAGAGAAAAAGATTCGTTGACGTCTTTTGAATATTTTTAATTGCCTTTATGCTGTTGTTTTTTTTATTTTATTTTTTAATTGATTTTATCTGTAGAATTATTACTATAGTAAAAGAACACAGGAATGTGTGAAAATATTTGATATTTTCCAATTCATTGAAACGTATGAAATGAAGTATCGGAAGAAGAGGATTCTAGGGTCTTGCGGACGTGACCCCAGGTATAGCCAGCCATAAAACCCTTTGAACAAAGGCAGAGGAAAATATTATCTGTTTCTATTCTATGCTTTTCAAATGTGAATAGGGATATGAACAGGAACCGGGGTCTCCCGTGGTCTAATGGCTAGCGCCTTGGATTCATAAGCGGGAGATGGTGGGTTCGATTCCCAACCTCCGGCAGGAATTTTATCATCCCACGGCTCGCTGGTGAAATTCCTCGCTACACCCTGGATGTCGGCGCTAATGACCTAGATGTAGATGTGCCGAAAAAAAAAAAAAAAAAAGAAACTGGAACCGCGCTAAGATGACGCAGTCCCTGCGAGTCGGACTTTTAAGAATCTGACACGGAAGCTGAATTTTCTTTCAACAATTTAGCAAATAATGATATATATATATATATATATATATATATATATATATATATATATATATAAACATATTTTACCGTTCGCCTATTACCGTCTACAATATTGGCTCTGTCAATTAAAGGAATGGCAAGTTCATTAAGTGCAGTTTCTGGCACTAATTGCACGACAAAAATCGTTGCGATGGCAGTTTTGCATCGGTAGGCTTTGAGGTAGATATTTTACATTTATAAGAGCTTGGAAAGGATTGTAATGAAACCGAAAAGATTCCGTATTGTACAAAATTTTGTTTGTACCAAATTGACTTTGGTTTACGTTTGAAAAATAGATAGTACATTAAAAGATGGAAGTTGTTTTGGGATTTTTGTATGATTAGTTAAATAAATCAAGTACAGCTGAGAAATCATATTGGGTCGATGCATAAGTTGGTGTGGTGTGATTTTTGGTTGGCATCAACTCAGCCATTGTTTTAACGTAGTTCGAATTTGTGTGTTTTAAAACACAGGATTTCATTATTGCGGACAGTGTGGCTTTGTATCAGGAACAAACAGACGATCAGACAAACAGCTGATTTTTATATATTTAGGTAATTCCTTCTAGTCTTATCATTATTTAGAAGTGCCCTTGCGTACTTCTAAATAATGATTTAATTTCTGACATTTATTAATTTCATGATTAACTAATGTCGCCTTCTTGATGTAGGTACACAGGTAAATAATAGACATGTACATAAAAATGTTAAGATGCGTCTAAATGTTTCTTAAACATCAAATATATGTTCTCCATACCAAGACTATTCATTTGATACCCCAAATGATGGGTTTCAAACGGAACGAAGGGTTTCCGAAGAAACGACCAGTACAAAACTGGCACCCTCACCCCTGGAAGCGGGGTCAAACAAAACTTTCAGGATTTTTCGATTTTTTCCTTTTATTAGCACCCATTTTTATCATTCTGCAAAATTTCAAATCTCTAGCTTCTTGGGAAGTGCCTAATAAGTTTGATGGGTAATTCCTATAAATTTCGATTTTCCATCGCCTATATCTCAGAAACTATTCAATGTAGAATAATTAAACTTTCCAATTTTACTCAAATCTTTTAGTGTAATATTTGTGTAAAATTTCATTAGTTTATCTTTTATTGATTGGAAGTTATGAGGGCAAAAATCGGCTCTAATACCTCGTGTAATATACACACAGTGCTTAGGTCGGAACTTGGCCTGGAGCACTGTGTCTAGATAGGACTACCACATTTGTGAGAGTTTTATTTGTTTGAGTGTGTTGGTTTCCTTCCTGTGATTTGTCCTTTGTCTCTGTTTTTATATAACAGTAAAATAAATTGTCATTATAACAGGATATGCAAAATGAGGAATGTTTTGTTCTTTGAAAAGAGGTGTCACAGCGGAAGTCGAAGATGCCAAACGAGTAATTTTCTCTACTGCTAGTATTTGTGTGCCTAATGTTGCCTACAATCTCACTTTAGAATTGATTTCAATAATAATATTAAGCACAACAATGTTCATCATAGCAATTGATTCTGTCAGGGATTTCATACCTCTTGATGTACAGTACTGCCTATATGTGGACGATCTACTCATAAACTATTCGGTAAAGACAATTGAAGAAGCACATAATATAGTAAAAGGCACAATTCACTTTCTGATATCAATTACAATATGCCCTACACTGATTACATCTTGTTTTATTGACCACATGTCATGAAATATAAAGGACATCTATATCTGTCAATCTTTTCGGTACGATAGAGGTCGGTCTATCATCAAATATATAATTAAGGTGGAGGATCCTTAGTTGAGGCAACTGAAGCACAGCCAACTCGGTAGAACTTGAAGCAGACCAAGTTCTGAATAGGTGATTGTCCAGAGAAGTAACTTGGAAGTCTTGATGTCATTGTCCTTAGCTTATTAGAACGCGAAGAACAGATGCACGCAATGTTCTATTATTTCCCGAGGGGAGAAAATAATTTTCATCCAAGAAATCTACAATCACTACTCACAATGAATATTGTGGTAAAATACGTTTTGAGTACCTACAAGAAGACTCTCAATCAATTAATGTTCTTTTGAGTTTAAAAGTATTTTTATATACCAGACGTTTAAATTTAAATAAACATATCTCACTAGTATTTCTAAAGTGACGCAATTCGAAAATCGGTTTTTTCAGTTATGACTAAGAAAGAAAATGGTAAATATCTCTTCATCAACCATCAAAACTGTATTTACGTAGCTTCAGACCGTAGTGAGCATAATTTTTGTTTTATTGTCGCAAAACTCGCTACATAATATTCACGGCTAATATTAGATATGTGTTAGGAATATAAAAAATATAAGTTCATAAAGAATGTTTTTTTTCTTTAACAAAATTATAAATTTGCCTCAGCAAAAGCTTACCTTCCTAACATCGTAACATACATGGTTCTGTAAATATGAACTTATGAGAAAGGTTTTGTGAAAATAGGAAGATTGGTCTATTAGTTATGGCGGCTTACTTGGGAACAATATTATTAATTTATTGGTATCAACGGTAAATTTTACTTCTTTGCAAGGAATCCTGGTATTCATCGAGCTCCACTACTCAGAAACATGTATTGTGAAAAAGACTGATACGTTGTAACTTTATTTTGGAAATTTTCACAAAGTTTTCATTAGGTTTCTTGAAAGAGCAACTTAGCAGATGTTTATTTATGTGAACTTAGCGGTGCTAATTTGAAATGCAAATTAGAAAATCCTCTAAGATTAGAAAATGCTCCCTTGTCTCAGATGACTAGGAATTCACTTCTATTCTTCCGCCATTCTGTTCTCTAGGAACTTGGGAGAACTTTAAGAAGAACTTTGAGCTCTACTCGGAAACTTGTGAAATCGGTTGGTCTCAGAACTATTCAGCGGCTTTAGAGAAACTAAAGATACATCAGTAACAAGCAAGTTGAAGCACAATTATTGATACTTTTACCACTTTCCGAAGAAATGTAGCTATTGAAGTTGCACTCATGACAGAAGTTTTGAAAAAGTTCTTTAAATCCTCAGCGATCCTACCTGCCAGCTACCGAAATGACCCATTTTAAGGTGATACCCCCGTATACTTCTTAGTAACGAATTTGATTGGCAGCATTTCCACCTATAAAAATAAGTAAAATTGGATAAAATTTGGGGTTTACTCCAGTAGAAAATGAAGTAAAAAATTATTAATGAGAAGCAGCATTTCTAAGCTAATTTCGGACGGTATGGGAAATCTAGTTTTTTGTGTCCGGAGTAAAACCCCCTTTCAGATTGATCGACTTGCATATCAAAATATATGCATGGATAATATATCTACATATATCAAAAAAAAAACAAAGGTAAATATGAATAAAAATGTATCGTAGTTGCAATATATACAGGATTGTATAGAAATTACGGGATTGTAGTAAATTTAAGAAAATATTAAGAAATATATGAGTGGAAGAGAAAAGCATTTATACAAAATTCACAAACAACACTAATATATTATGGCATTTGACCAAACATCGGCGACATAAAAAATCGGGGATTTATAAAATTGAAGTTGTTTGCCCTTAAACCAACCAACGAACCCAACGTTTAAATTGACAATTAGGGCCTCTGAAATATTCCCAATTGAGCTTGTAATTCATAACACTCTCTGTAGCCTTTCTTTGCAAACCATATAAAACTAGTTATGAAAAAAATGGGCATAAATTGCCAAAAAGAGTCCGGAAAAATCCAGCAGGTGTGCTGCAGTAATACCACATGTAGCTCCATTAAATCCGGATCAGTGACCATTGTAAGTTAAACCCCAAACGTGGGACTTATCCCTTTTTTATCTCTGCTCCCAATCCCTCAAGCCATAAAATACCATTAGGCCAGAAATAGCTTTCCGATTTCCCTGTAGCACCCTCAAACTAGGTAATCCGATCCATTCGTCGTAGAAAAAATAATGACATATTTTTATGATGTAAGTTGCCTAATAAAACAGATAAGAGATGAAATTAATTTAAAAATCATAATTTGTGACTCGTGTTTAAGAAATCACCCAATTTGCAAATATGGTTCAGAAGAAGAAAATATGAAAACCTTTATCCGTGATAAATGAAGGTCTCTGTCCAAATAAACTGGGTTGCTATACACACAGCCTGCTAATCGTTTCATCTCGTCAGTTCTTTTGAAAACTCAAGTGGCTAATGTTGGGAATAATTTATTTATTTCAGAATATGGATAATAGAACGTGAATTTGGATTACCTATTTCGGATGGGGGAAGAAATTTTATTTTATTAAATTTGGTAGATGATCTTCTAACTACAATGATCTCCTAAAGTCTAGTGACTAATGCCTTGGATTAAATGCAGGAGATCGGGGTTCGAGTCACGCCTGGAGCAGGGATTTTTCTCACTGCCTAGATAAGGGAGCGCCATAAAAAAGGACAGCTATTCAGCTCCCTCAAATGTGATTGCTGAGAATAACAAAGGAATCAATAAGAATTGATTCCGCGAGGACAGCTAGCTTGTGTCAAGTCTTAGATTTTCAAAAACGTCATAAGCGGCTTTTGGACCCTCTTTTGCCCAACCACATTCCTTGTACAACATAATTTCTGCTTCCATATGCTTTTTCCAATTTCTCTTCTTAGCGTGTATTCCTGAACGTTTCCAATTGATACTATCAACTATCTACTTGTATTTCTTCAATTAAACAAAACCAACAATTTGAAACTTCAAGCATCATATTCTCCGAAATGTAATACAAAATACGGAACGTCTGTTGATATATTGGTTTTAATAATTCCTTTTTTGCAAAACGCTACCTAAATTATAACATCGAAGTTTGCATAAAAGTTGTCGTTTTTCGAGCACCCAGAACCAAAAAACTTGGTACCCGAAGAACTTGTAGAAAAGTATCAAGAAGTCTATTAACACAAAAGCGTAAGCGATACAATTTATTTCGTGGACTGTAGAACGCAAATAGACTTATATACAATATACAATATAATTATTCCTTGCCAACCTCTAAGGATGGATGATGGAGAAGCCGGAGAGAAATCCAGCGAAAAAAAAAAAAAACATGAAGAGGAGCAGTACCACTGGAGAGAGGCGTCTCACCGACCTAACATATGAACCCCACCAAGAAAGTTTAAAATATTTTCTAGGTACTAAACCGTTCTGTCTTACAAGTAGTTATAGCTAGTGCTTCGAACTGGAGACTCGCAAAAACTGATATAATAACTTTTTCCGGCGCTAATGGCTAAGATTTGTCGATGCGCCGCAAAAAAAAAATAACTTTTAGCGCGGTTCCTCCCTCTCCCATAGGGAGGAACCCCGCTTATAGGGTTGATACAATGAAACAATCCGGAAGTGCCGACTAGAAAATTTCGCGTTTCAGAACCCCTAGAGACCGAAAATAACGGTGGTTCAAATTTGTATATATATATATGTATATATTTATATATATATTTGTCTGTTCGCTCTCTAGCTAGAAGACGAATGGCCCGATTTTGATGAAATTTGGTACAAAAATCCTTCGTCCAATTTGAAAGGTCAAGTTCGTTAACCAGCAAAATCGGCCTACTGGAAGATGGCGTTTGGGGCGAAATTCGCGCAGAAAAAATCGTAACGCTTACGTTTTTGAGTTCATAAGCTTGTAAGTACTCTTTTTATAGGCTTCTTGGGCTAGGAAAACGAATGAAACCATTTTCAAGGCGATAGCTTTAACCGTTTTCGAGAAAATTGGAAAAATAGTTTTTGAATACCGTTTTTGGTTTGGGTACTTAGAATCATGGGATTCAGTTGAAACATTTTCTGCATGTTCTACTTTCATTAAAACTAATATGTTGAAATTTTGGTTACGTTTGGAGTTAAGGAAGGGTTAGAATAAAATATTTTATTAACAGACTTAAAAAGTTTTGGTAATTTTGTATATTTTCCTTAATATCTCGAAAAAGGTTGAGAATCTTGGTAAACGGAAGAATAACATTAGACAGCTTACTGAATGCTCTACAAAAAAGGTTCTGATGAAAGTTTTGATTAGACGATGCTAATCGGAGAAATAAGTGCTTAAAACTTTAAAGTAATTGATTTCGTTTATTCGGTTCTTTTTGTTTGTTTTTATTCCTTGTTATTTTTTAATTGCTTAAAGTTGGATAATGTTTTTGACAATAAAACAGATTAATTAAAATAAGAAAAATAATTCATTGTTAAAAATATATCAGGCTGTACCGTATGAAATGTCAGTTTTGGATTTGTCGATTTCCTTTAAATGTCTTGAAACTGTCGAGGCTCCTACTCCGAGTTCTTTGGCATATTCCCTAGTGTTTTTAATTGCTTATATTAGTCAAATGTATTTGTCAATAAAACAGGATACGTATAATTAGAATCAATATTTTGTTTGTTAGAATTCGAAGATGCCGTATGAATATCTAGATTACAGTACTGGTGTTGATTTCGTTCTTTAGAATTATTCTTGGTATTCCCTATTTTCATCTGTTACCCATAGTTTTTTATTGTTAGTAGGTTTTAGCGCGGTTCCTCCCTCCCCCATAGGGAGGAACCCCGCTTATAAGGTTGATACAATGAAACAATCCGGAAGTGCCGACTAGAAAATTTTGCGTTTCAGAACCCCTAGAAACCGAAAATAACGGTGGTTCAAATTTGTATATATATATATATATATTTATTTATATATATATATATATATATATATATATATATATATATATATATTTGTCTGTTCGCTCTCTAAATAGAAGACGAATGGTCCGATTTTGATGAAATTTGGTACAAAAATCTGTCGTCCAATTTGAAAGGTCAAGTTCGTTAACCAGCAAAATCCGCCCACTGGAAGATGGCGTTTGGGGCGAAATTCGCGCAGAAAAAATCGTAACGCTTACGTTTTTGAGTTCATAAGCTTGTAAGTACTAGTTTTATAGGCTTCTTGGGCTAGAAAAACGAATGAAACCATTTTCAAGGCGATAGCTTTAACCGTTGTCGAGAAAATTGGAAAAATAGTTTTTGAATACCGTTTTTGGTTTGGGTACTTAGAATAACGGGATTCAGTTGAAACATTATGTGCATGTTCTACTTTCATTAAAACTAATATGTTGAAAGTTATGTTACGTTTGGAGTTAAGGAAGGGTTAGAATAAAATATTTTATGAACAGATATGAAAAGTTTTGGAAACTTCGTATACTTTCATTAATATCTCGAACACGGTTGGGAAATCGTGGTAAGTGGATTGAAACTATTTGAAAGCTTACTAAATTCTCTACAAAAATGATTCTAAAACTATTTTTGATTAGATTATGTCAATCGGAGAAATAAATGCTTAAAACTTCAAATACGTCTGTTTTGTTCTTATGAACGGGTTTTTGTCGTTCTTTTTGTAATTTTTGTCTCTTTCCCTTGGTTTTTTATTGCTTTTTATTTCTTTAATTTCTTATGTTGTATTTGTAAGGAAAATGTATGTGTGTGTAAAACAGGATAGGTAAAATGAGACCAATTTTCTGTTGTCAGAAATAATGAAAAGTTATGGGAACTTCGTATAATTTCTTAATATCTCGAAAACGGTTGAAAATCTTGGGAAGCGAAAGGTTACCATTCGAAAGCTTACTAAATGGTCTACAAGAAAGGTTCTAAAGAAAGTTTTGAATAAGCGAAGTAATGTCAGCTTTGGATTTGTCGATTTCCTTCAAATGTCTTGAAACTGTCGAGGCTCCTACTCTGAGTTCTTTGGCATATTCCCTAGTGTTTTTAATTGCTTATAGTAGTCAAATGTATTTGTCAATAAAACAGGATACGTATAATTAGAATCAATATTTTGTTTGTTAGAATTCGATGATGCCGTACGAATATCTAGATTACAGTACTGGTGTTGATTTCGTTCTTTAGAATTATTCTTGGTATTCCCTATTTTCATCTGTTACCCATAGTTTTTTATTGTTAGTAGGTTTTTCTTATTGATTATAGAATATAAATCTATTTGGCTATAAAACAGGATACGTAAAATTAGTGACAATATTTCGGAGATTTCTGAGCGAAATACTTTTAAGATTTTCTACCACCACGAACGGCTTTTTTCCTCTATTTTTATCCACTAGATAGGCTTTATTTTGCATATTATTCTATATAAGTTTTATTCAGCAGGGGATTCTGATGAAATGTCGTGTTTTTGCTGTGGATTTTAAATACGATGTATCTAAGATTGGATAACATTAGCGAGTCTACATAGTTAAGAACCGACGACGGAGGATTACTTCTTGCTATGATTTAGTCTACATATGTATATTAAGTCCTAAATCCAAAAAATAAACTTCACAACGGTTAGATACTATGAGCGAATATGCGGTTCAATGACCGTAGAAACAAGGGGGCCGCAGGAAATTTACCTGCTAAGAGTTAATCCTCAAGAGCTGTAAATATACCCCAGGTATCTGCCGACACAAATACAAAGACTAGGCGGAGAGCACCCCAAAAACACAGATCCAAACATAGGTTATATACTAAATATACATAAAGACTACTTAGTTGTAAACCGATTCATCAATTAGCAATCAGTAGTTTTCAACAAAGGTTATATACTAAATATTGATAAAAAGTATTTAATTAGAAAAAAAAACAATATTCCACAAGACTTTGGTCCATTTGTGTCTACTCCATAGACTTAATTAGGTATATTATTCTATTGTAGTTGGGCAACTAAACTTTGTTTTATTTTGTTAAATAAAGTTTTTTTTCTTGACTTGTTATTCGTCAAGACTTTTATTTGTCCTTGTGTATTTACTAGATAGGTTTTATTCGGCATATTATTTTATATAGGCTATATTAGGCAGGGTATTCTACTCAATCTTGTGTACTTCTTCTTTGCATGGGCGTATATAAAAACAATTTCGGGGGGGGGGCTGAGACCATTTCCAGGGTATGGAATACTAAATATTTAGAGCTTGGAATAGTTTTAGGCAACTAAAACGCTATTACACGTAAAATAAAATATGTTTTATGAACTAAGTGATCTTATTTAATTTATTTTTTATGGTTTTACGAGAAGTTTTTATCATTAATTCAAAATTTCGGGAGGGGCTGCAGCCCCCTCAGCCCCCCCTCCTCATATACGCCCATGCTTCTGTATCCACTAGAAAGGCTTTATTAGGCATATTTTGTATTTGGATTTATAGAGCTTTGCTTTAGAATGAGAGCCAGATTCTGTAATTTCCGCTTCTGTGTAAAAGTTAGCTACTGTCGGTGTCCCTGACGCCTTAATATCACTTTTATTCGAGATGTTCGAGAGGATTTTGACAATTTTCACGAGATATATAAAAAAAATAAGTTTATTTGTTAGCTTATCAAATGGCACTAGGGACATGAACGGAACCGCGCTACGATGCTGCAGTTCCTGCGAGTCGGACTTTTTTTCAGCTGGATCTGTTTCCGATTTCTCATCATCAGTTATTCAGACCTTAGGGGTAGATGTGCTCTCCCTACCCCTTTTGGCAATGCTTTGGAATAGATTTTTTTTTATCATGGCGTACCTCTTGGATAGTCATGACGAAAATTGAGATAGTACTCGTATGGTGAGAGAACATTTACAACAATTTTGGAGATTATACCAAAACGAGTACTACAAATAAAAAGGTAATTGAAAACAAATTGAACGCTAGGTCGCTGAAAAAATAATATTTTACGTTTTCTGTTATTCCGACCATACAACTCAATCGTGATATATATATATATATATATATATATATTTTATACGAAATTTTGGTTCTCTTTTTTTATTTGACCGTGGAGGGGGGGGGGGCAAGTTAAGAGCTGAGAATTAGGCATTAGGCCACTTTTAATGGATGGAGCTAACCTGGCCATGGTCTTTGGAGTATTCATCTCACCGCGGTTTCTTTTACTTTGGGGGGGGGGGGCGGGATGAAAATTCACCAAAATTTAGCCAAACCTATTTGGTACCCAGGAAAAAAAAAACTCCAGAAATCGTTAGTGTATGACTTAGGCTGATGTAGTAATTCTTTAACCTCTACTAGCAAAGCTCAGACTTCAAAAGTTGATCGTATTTCTTATACCTGAAACCATAAAGTTTTAATAAGCTCCAACCAAGAGTTCCTTCATTAACCAAACTTCAGGGAAAACAGACAATTCCTTCCACTTCGAAGAATGTTTAACACATCAACGGGGGTTTTAACTTTCTTAAGACAATGTTAATATTAGCAATCATTAAAGAATTCTTCTTCAGTAATTACACTTCAAAATTACATTTTAATTTTTTATGAATCACTGCCCTGGAGTAGCTCAAGGCCGTATCCTAATAAGGTGGCACGATTATTAATTTTATATTTTCGAGGGACGAGAAATTATTTCCAAGATGATTTCTCAGAATTTAATCATTACAATTTTCTCATTTCATTAAAAACAAAAAGTCGATTCAAAACTGCCCATTCTCCAATATTGTTTGAAGGTTTTACTTGATGGTTTCGTCAGCGTTTAAGGAAAAAGTGAACCAAGGGTTATTTATAATATTTATCTATTTAATTTTCCTTTTCTTATTTACTCTTTAGGTAGTTATCCCATTAGGAAGAGTATCATTTCAAGAGTTTTGAAATAAATGGAGACTTTATTTTTACAAAAATAGCCTTCCGGAATGAAACCCGAATTAGACGTGAACCTGTTATTTTGATTAGACTTCGCCTGAAACACAGTTTAATAACACACTTTTAACTTAGGGAAAGACGAAACTGGCCTGTAGAGTATAGGCGGGTAAGAGTTCGCAGTCGGGTGAGAGTACGCTTTGGAATTTTGGACTGTTGGTAGGACTGCAGGGAAATTTAGTTGTGGTGTTGTAGTTTTTCTATCACACTAGAACATTACGCCCCGTTGTCATCGGCTGTTCTCAATTTGCCTGGATTTTATGAGGTAAAACATAATTTTCCTACTTTTCTATGTAATGTTCGTAACTTCAAACATAAGGGTTTTATTAAAAATAAGATATTTTCTAATATTTTACTTAGTATTAAAGAAAAGTGCAGAATCCATGTGCGCACTCTTAACCTCCAAGTAGGCTGAAAGCACGCAACCGACATTTTTTTTTCCCCAAGTACAACCAAACCTTATATACTTAGTTCTGTACTTAATAAATAACATTGAGTAAGAATTTGAGGGTTTTAACTTCAAAAAATCCTAAGAAATAGCCCGAAATCCACTATGTGCGTAGTCCTTAACGAGTCACTAACAGGTAAACACATACTGATTGACTGCTATTTATGAGACCATCTACCAGTTCCACATGCCTCAAACCACTCACTAACCGAAAATTGTCCATGAATTAGCAAAGCTCTAATTCGTAAAGTACCCGCCTTTAATTTTATAAATTTCATTATAATTATACCATCTCACGTTATTTCTTGTACGGCAGCTAAACGATTTGTAAAACGTATCGATACATAATGTCAAGATTTGTAAGATGTATTTATGTACAGAGTTAATCTGCGACCTCTTATTAAAAAAGTCCGACTCGCAGGAACTGCATCATCTTAGCGCGGTTACGTACATCTCGAAGAAATGGAATAGATTAGCATCACAAATCACAGGAATATGGCAGTAGCCAATTTACGCAGCAGCGGATAATTCTTAATCTGTATATTTCAATACAATTATGTACTGAAAACGTACTTACTCTTTGACTCCTGCTGAGAAGGCTCTATTCTAAACAACCAAAATTCATTATCATTTTAAGTATCTTGTTTTACTAGCTATATTCGTTTTACTGTTATAATCAACTGTAAATATGTGCTTCATGGCGAATAAAATTCCATTCTGTCGTGGGTTAAATCCTTCTATAAAATAAGAAATAACGATAACTTCAGTTGGAGGCTATGAGGAAGGTTATACAGATAGGAGAATTCAAAACAAACTACGTCATCATGATTAGCCACTGCCATCATGATTACCAAAGTCACTCCAAACTTATTACCAATACCTTTCACCGTTTCTTAGCTTATTTTACTACAATACAAATTTTACTGATAAATGAAATTTAAAGCAAGAAACAACCAATTAAAAAGTGAGATAAACAAAGAGAAAAACCCTTTCAAAACAACAAAACAGACACTTTTTAAGTTATAAGCGTTTATATCTCTGATTGACATTGCCCTATCGAATATTGCTTCTGAACCTTAGAGAATTTAGTAAGCATTCGAATGGTTTCCATCCACTTACCACGATTTCCCAACCGTTATCGAGATATTTACGAAAAATGTATGAAGATCCGAAAACTTTTCATGTCTATTAATAAAAAAATTTTTTTCGCATACTTCCTGAACTCCAAATATAAAAAAAAATTAAACATCTTAGTTGGGATTAATTTCCAAGATGTAGAAAATATTTCAATTGAATCCTGCGATTCTAAGTATTCACAACAAAATAATGACTTACAAAAACATTGATTCCATTTTCTCAGAAACGGTTACAGATATCACCTTAAAAATGGTTTCATTCGTTTTCTTATGTTAAGGAACGTATAAAACAAGTACCTGCAAGCATATAAACTCAAAAACGCCCCAAACACTATCTTCCCGTGGGCGTATTCTGCTGGTTAACGAACTTGACCTTTCAAATTAGAAGACAGATTTTTGTACTAAATGTGATCAAAATCGGGCCATTTTTGAGCTTGCTAGAGCGTTAACAGACAAGCATATATATAAATATATATACAAATGCGGACCACCTATATTTTCGTGATCTATAGGGTCTGAAACGTGAAAGTTTCTAGTCGGCACTTCCGGATTGCGTCGTGAGGTCAACCTCATAAGCGGGTTCTCCCTATGGAGATAGGGAGGAACCGCGCTAAAAAGAAATTCAAAAGAAATTACCACGAACTCTGGCATCGATAATTTAGACATAAAAATTGCCATTTGGCATGTATAGCAATTGGTAGCCATACATTTTCGTAAGTTAATTTTCGGACCAGCAAGTCCGAATGTTTCCTGTACGAAGCTAGGATAAAATTACTTCATCTACACAACTATTTTAATTTTCTAATGTTTTTGTTATGTTTTTAATTTCCCTCATTCCTTTATTCGTTATCTTTGCCACTTTTCAAATTCTTCCAGTTAAATTGTCTCACATACGGTAAACAATTTATAAAAATAAAATTTCACTCTTTTCCTATTTATAAAGAATCTCCTTTCAAGACTGCTCGCTAATTCGTATAAAATGATTCTAATGTATCATCAATCCGGTAAAACCACGTAGGGGTGGTCTTTGCTCTCAAAGTGTTGATCGATTCGTCTCTATTTCTGGCCTTCCTTTTCTATCCGGGAAAGTCTAATGCTTTCAAATCCTCCACTAAATTTTGTATACACTTTGTGTTTGGTGAACCTATGATTCATTCAGGAGTTAGCTCGGCTCGTATTGGTAACTATACTTACAACATCAGTAAATTCATACTTCACTCACTCACTTACTGTCGAGGGCTATAGTACTTGTAGGCTCTGGCTTCAATTAGAGTGCGGGGGGGTGTTCAAATATAAGAATGCCATTCGTTTACTTATTTCCTTAGTCCTCGTAGGACCCGCGCCACTGCCACCATCCTGCTTCGTTCCACGCGGTTCGATACTAGCCCTGGATTGACACCGTGGGGTTAAAAATACCCCAGACTTTGTTCTATGGCGTGTTCCTAAATTTCTATGAATCTCAGAGACTCCCTTCTTCTTCCTAAATACTTGGAAGTGTATTACCTGGTATTTCCTTAACAAAACAAAGCCAGTTGTCTACTAATCGCTGCATGAGAAGGTCGAGAATTGTGCATGGGGTATTTTTTACCCCACAGTGTAGTTAACGTATGTCTTTTTCGATCATCTCATAATATCTTCACGGGTCGATCACTTTTATGTTACGGCTTTCAAAATAACAAAATTGCGTATACCAAACTGTACAGTGATCCAGAAGAAATTAGGCGTATTTTAGATGAACTGGAGAAAGAGGAACAAGAAAATCCTGTTGAAGATGACAGCTGTTCTGAAGATGAAGAGGAAGAAAGAGAGGATTCAGCTTCTGAAGAAGACGCCGAAGATTTCTCTGTAGAAGAAGTTCCTGTATTAAGCAATAGTTTGCCAGGTGCGTCAAATGCTTCACATAATAAATGTAGCCTTAATTCAGTTGGAGAGGAACGTATAGAACCTCCACAAAAAGTACCAAAAATGGACGTTTATATTGGTAAAAACGGACATACTTGGAAGAAAAATGTACCATGGCATGGTGAACTGGCAATGAAGAGTGCCTAGAAAAGATTTTCTCTTGGATTTGGGCTAACAACTGGTGAAATCTCATGTGGAAATTAGAGCCCAATTGGAGAACATACCAAAACCACTGAAGACACTGATGCAGGTTGTTTTGGGAGATGAATCAACTCCTGATGGACCTTCAACATCTTCCGTTACTTTGGACAAAGCCCTGAGATGTTCATTTTGTCACAGAAAGGATGACAAGAAGACGAAAACACTATGTTCTGTGTGTAGAAGGCCGATGTGCCGCGATCACCGATCACTAAAATGTGTTGATTGTTAACGAGCCTCAGTTGGACAGAACATTGCATTTTCTATTGTTCCTATTTTTTATTGTTTTTTAACATTCCATTTTATTGTTTTTAAAAAAAAATATTATCAGTCAAGTAATATTTTGTATTATTTCTTTTAGGATAATTATTTGGTTTATGGAGAACATCGAATTCTAGGATTTCCGAGCTTTTTTGTGTATTTTAATAAATATGTTGCAGTTTTATTTCTGTTTGAATTTATTTCTTGATGTTCCTGGTCTATAGATTGTTGTACTATAAAAAACTAAAAGAAAAAAATGAAATTTATTCCTTTTTTTAATTTTTGAAAGTCTGGGGTAAAATTTACGGTGTCATTAGCGTAGATGTAAATGGCGGTGTCAATCCAGGGCTAGGTTCCACTAATTTCTGATCCCTAGCGTCCGCAAGTCCTCCTCCAGGTCGTCAAGCCACCTCTGTCTAGTTCTGACTCCCTTTCTATTTCCCCCTGGTGCACCATTCAGCATCAATTTAGGCAGCCTACAGGGTTCCATTCCCTCCACGTGCCCTAACCACCGCAGTCTACCTTTCTTGATGACATAGAGGATGTCAGACTCGCCATACTATTCTGTTAGTTCCTCCAGCTGTGCTGGTCTCTTATGGATACAAAACTCTTTCTCAAGGGTCTTCTTTCTCAGACCAGCAGGACTCTCCTCATTTCTTTGGTCAGAGTCCACATTTCGCTGCCGTATACTGGTTTTATTGCAGTTTTGTATTGTAAAATCGTTGCTTAATTATTAATATATACACATATTTTAATTGACATCTTATTGAAGACGAAGCCTCTTCATAAACGGAGAAAGAAGACATGTAACATATATATTTTTACATTAATTTAAAAAATATTTTGGTACATTCTTCTACTTAAACTAAAAAATAAGAACCTTTGGCATTTAAAAACCGAATAATCTTAATTAGGTCTATACAATAATTAAATATAGAAAAAAATATGATTTAAGAAAAAATGAAGTTTTTCAAGTTTTTTATTTGGATAATTAATGTAAAAAATGTATTTGATAGAATATAGATACTTACGTAAGAGGATAAAGAATGGCCCTGTATCTGTCCAGAGCAATAGCCGAGAGGGTGAATATCGACACGGATATGCTGAGAGTCTTGACGAAGGGGCAGAAAGGGCACATGAAGTAAGGGAGGACCCATCTCTGCAACAGGGCTGCCTGGAACTGGAACAAGCAACAACAATATAGTATGTTATTAGTATGTATGTAATGGCTTCCAAGGTACGAAACGCTTGGGAAAACCTATGTAATCAATAAACACTATACTGACCTACCCCAAGAACACACAGCTTGTAAGTTTACTTAACTATACTTACGTTGTACTATTAACGCCATGGACGAAACTTTTATTATATTTGGTGGTGGAATTTTTTTTTAAAATTTATTAATTGGTTAAGTCAGCTTTTGTATTTTATTCAATTATTGTCATTATTTATTATTATTTTGTAAGGTTTATTTGGCTTACTTAAATTACTTGTTATGCAATTTCCACTTGTATAAATACACACAAACACTGAAGCGCGTACATATACATTCAAACTTTTGTGCGTTATACTATTTGTTGACTCATTAAGCAGACATATCACGTCCCATCCACTACTAATACATAGTCTTAATAAGTCACAGACTCTAACAGAAACATTACAATGTACTGGCTACCAGGCCATGAAGAGCTTGGGAAAAGCTCCATGGCAGATTATTACGCTAAAAATGTATTAAGACATATGACATGTAACGTTCAATTCTGGTTCCACGGGACGGCATATAAATAGCTGATCCTTCAGTCAAATATCTCGGCGTTGGTATGATATGTACGGAACATGTTCTGTGTGGAGGTAGGAAACGCACTTAAATAGCAAATTTTAAAAATTGGTACGTTTATATATTCTTCCTTAAGGTTCAAATTTTTGTGGTTTATCATCATTCACAAAACCACCAGATAATAATGTGTCAAAAGGCTCCACCCAATGATGTGGAAATGTGTTTAGATGAAGAGTTCCTCGTTAGGAATTCCACTGTTTGTTTTTCATCGAGGGCGGATGTCCTTGTTTAGGATTGTGGGAACAGTAAATCCAGCAGTAGCCTCGCTTTATTTTACATTTAGCAGCTTTAGCAGTGCTTTATGACTGGGTTAAGCTGTTTCTCTACCGTACGCTTTGATCTCTGCCGGGCCAGCTGGGAGGTAATTTACAATCAGAGCTTTTATAGCTGAGCCGGGAAGTAAATACCATCCGTTCAAACGAACGAGCTTTGTTCAATTTGCAGTTTTTTACATATCAATTAAACACGCATTTGTATACCGTGAATGAAATTTAGTCATGCCAATTATTAAGTAGCTTCACACACAAAAATGTTTCCGACGCCGTCAATTGAAGGGCTAAGATCCAAATTAATTACCAAAATTGACTCCTTTATCTATGAAAATTAAGAATGCAATCCTTAGTTTCTTTAAGTAAATTTGTTGGTTTTATTGGTATACCATGAATCAATTTGGCGTACTGAGTTCATTGAATAATCTTATGAACAGCCGACCTACTATGGATTAAAAATATAAATATACAACCTGAAGAGGTTGTATATATTTTATTAAAGGTGAGAAGAAATAATCAAATCTCTATTGCAATTATATTAATTCTCAAAGCAACGCTTTTCGAAGCACAACTTCATCCACATCATTTAACGAAAACCAGCCAAGTTGGAAAAGCAGAAATCAGAGAGAGGGTATTATTGTGTTCATGAAAAATTATACGGGCCCATTACTACGATATAACTCTCTTAGACAAACTGTTTTTAGGAGAGGCTTGGAACTTGGCCTTATTTTTCAACGTTAGGTTTTTTGGGGGCATCAATACTTTCTAACATGACCTTCCGCTTGGTAGTGCGTTGAGCAGTTTGTTGGGTATTTCGGGAAGTGCCTAATCATTTTTATGAGTGATTCAGTCAGCGAGTGAGTCGTATAAATTCAGATTTGCCATCGACTATATCTCAAGAACGCTTCAGTGTAGAATTATGACACATTATCTATTAGTATAATATCAGTGCAAAGTAAGTTGAAAGTAAAAGTATCTTTTAATACTGATTTTAATACCATAGATGATTTGAGAAATTAACTCCACCTCGACAACAATATCAATAACAGTCATTTATTGTTTCTCTTAGCTAAGGTTTTGTAACCCCATCGAAGTTTAGGAACTTTAGGCCGGGTGTGGCCAGTGCTTTGGCGCACGTGAGGGAAACCCACCTTCCTTACCATTAACATGGGCCCTTTAGATAACACTTTTGTTTGGGTTTTTATAAGCACCAACGACTAGATTATCAGCGCCTAGGATCCTTTGTACCAAATATTTCGAATGTCTAGTATCTGGGGAGAGGAAGAGTGTAGTGATGGGTGCTCCCAAGGGGGGCCTCCACGCAACGCCCCGAGCCCACCGAGTAAGGGTAGTCGCATGGTGAAGAAGTAGAGGTAGAGGGAAGAGGTAGAGGTAGAGGGAAGAGGTAGAGGTAGAGGTAGAGGTAGAGGTTTTGATAGAGGGAGGGTCGCATAGTGAAGAGGGATACCGCGCTGCTACCTCCACCTCTTCACCATGCGACTACCCTAACCACCAGCCGCACTGCGGGGACATTGGTTGCCATCCACATCTTTGAGTTTATCTCAGTTCCCGCTGCCTTGCCTGTGACTGCGAATATGCACGGTTGGACCTGGCCGTCCACATCCTTCAGGTCGGCTTCCGAGTCCCAAGGCGCTAATAGTGAAAAGAGATCTTCGGAGTGACACGACCAAAATAAGAAATTAATTTATGGTAGTTAAGCTTCACCGATAAATTGACAATTATATTAGAGGCTAAGGAAAATATTTATTTTCAATTTCCTCAGTATGTGTGCCTACTCTTACGTCGCAGCACTCACAACTAAGGAAAAATAAATTACAATAATATTATAACTAATATTTTCGTGTTAATTAGAGGATCAGCTGTTCTGCTGAGTGTGTTCACTAGCTTCTTTTTTCACTCTGTTTAAAGATTAGTATTGTGCAACTATTACAAAGTGTATTCGCAAGAATTTGATCCGCTTTGGCGCGGATTAATACCTTCTTTGAGGAGAAGTAAACTTGGCGCCGGAAGGAAGGAGGAAAGAGGAAAAGGCTGGAATGTATGAAGGAAGATCCTAACCTAGGCAGTACAGAAGAAGTAAGTGAAGACGTTTCCATGGCAATGGGAGATCTACCATTCACTTCAGAACCTCAGGTAACCTCTAATTATTATATTGAATTCCCTGCGATTGGCAACACTGCTAGTTCTCAACAGCTGTTTTCACTGGAGACCAAATCAAACCCATTCATTGAACCTCAAAGAAAAAGAAATAGATATTGTTCAAAATCAGGTGTTTTAAATACTGTTTCAACACCTGTTCAACTTCATAATTCTTTCTCTCCAATTCAAAACTTAAATGATAATGAAAATAATAACAATACAGAAACAAATAAAAATAGTGTTAAAATCCCACCAATATTCGTTTGTGACGCTGACGACTACCAAAAAGTTTTAAGTGACATAAAAACTATTGTAAAGTCAAAATTTTGTTTGCAACAGTGTTTTAAAAAAATAAAAGTTACATTAACTTCGATTGACGATTTCACATGGCTGTACAAAATTCTTTAAAAACGCACCCATCATTAAGCCGTCGATTATCTAATACAACCACGCCCCCACATGTTCTAAAACTCATCCATGAAAAAAATATTCTTCGAAAGAGATGGCAAAGATCTAGAGACCCGGAACTCAAGCGACAAGTAAACCGTTTATCGAGCAATATTCGTTTTGAACTTGACAAAGACAGGATACTCAAATACAGCAATTACTTGACTACTAAAACAATCCTCTGAAATTCCCCCCTTAAAGGACGGACAAAACATTGTAACAACTGACGCAGACAAGTGTAGACTTTTAACAGACTGTTTTGAAAACAAACTGAAAACTGGAGACCACAACGACCCACAGACGGACATTGCAGTATGTACTTCACTCTCAGAAACAAGACTAACTGACAGTACAATCGACTTCATACAGCCTAAAGAGATCTCACTTCTCATACGTAGGCTTCCTAAGAATAAATCACCTGGAGAAGATCAGATAACGAACTCGGTGTTGAAACAGTTACCCAGGAAATGCATCAGCTTGTTAACGAGTATCTTCAATGCTTGTCTCCGGCGAGGACATTTTCCAGAGAAATGGAAACATGCCATTGTGATCTTCATCCACAAGCCTGGGAAACCGAAGAATAACGCTGACTGTTATCGGCCAATAAGTCTGCTGAATACAATGGGAAAACTTCTTGAAAGGCTGATTGAAGCAAGATTAAGAAGCCATCTTTTGGACAGCATACCTAACCATCAGTTCGCATTTAAACCGAAGCACTCCTCAGTCCAACATCATGTAAAGTATTTTCTCTCAGAAAATTCCAAAATGAAGATTTACCAGAGCTGAAAATTGGTCATCACTCAATTCTCTGGACTCCAAAAGACCAGAGTATACGCTATCTCGGAGTACATCTAGACACAAGACTGACTTGGCGACATCACATACACAAAAAACTACAAGAAGCTCACACACGACTGATACAAATTTATCCATTAATAAATAGGAAAACTTCCCTGAAATACACCTGCGCCACACTTCTATACAAATCTACAATACTACCATTACTAACTTACGCATGCCCTGTCTGGTTTGGTGCCAGTAACACACACTTAAAACGTCTACAAACTTTTCAACAAAAGGTACTCCGAATAGTGTCCAATGCTCCTTGGTTCGTACGGAACAGCCAGATCCCTAGAGAATTGGAGGTTGATCCATTTTTCACTCACATAGAAAAACTAGTGCAAAAATATCACCAGACCCTTCCAGCCTCCAGCAGTTCCATGTTTTATCAACTTGGACAAAGAAAAACCTCGCGAATCAAACACAGACTTTATCAAGACATTTTAACCCTTTAAATTTTTATCTTACAAATATTGTCTTGTGTATAATACGTTTTGTATTGGTCCAATAAAATTGTTTTGTTTGTTTGTTTGTTTGTTTCGTGTTAATTATCCGTAAAATTAGTAGCGAAATATAAAAATTGTAAACAAATATATTTTTTCAAATTTATTTCCTTCCTTTAGTTACTCTTAATGGAAGGGAGTTCATGGGGGTGTTTATTTTATTTTCTACATGAAATAATTACATGACATGTAATTGATTACAATTTTTTATGATTACATTATATCACATATATATGTAATCAGTCCCGTAAAAGGCCACGAGGGCCCTAAGGGGCAGATACTGTAGAGGTATCTGATTCATGATCATATGGCACACTAGGGAGATAGTGTGGCCAGTACTATGCTCCGCCTGCCTGATTTCCCCCTTGCTGCTTCGACTGCTACATTAATTAGGACCAAGGTACCCATTAATAAATTAATTAAAGGCTGGGTTGGCCTAGGGACGGACAGCGTGGCCGAATTCAACCCATGAACGAAGACACTAGAAGAAAAAATCTTACGTGCTTCCTCAGGATTTGAACTCAGGTCCTCCAGTATATATATATATATATATATATATATATATATATATATATATATATATGTACAAATTTTAAATATGTAGATAAAGGTAAAAAAAGTAAACAAAATCAAAAACTTTTTTTTTTTTTTATAAAAAGATCAAAGGAAGTTTTTTATCATCTGTAATGATTTCTCCAGTATTGCATTTTGAAATAAATTTGTTCAGCTAATTTTTGTAAAGCCCTATTACATTTATGAAATAATATATATATATATATATATATATATATATATATATATAAATATATATATATATATATATATATATATATATATAAATATATATATATATATATATATATATATATATATATATATATATATATATATATATATATCAAATCCCGAGCAAGCACTAAAGATTTTTTCTTCTAGTGTCTTCGTTCATGGGTTGAATTCGGCCGCCCTGACCGTCCCTAGGCCAACCCAGCCTTTAATTAATTAATTAATTAATAATGGGTACCTTGGTTGGTGCTAATGACTCTAGGAGTCGAAGCAGCCAAGGGGAAAATCAGGCGGCCGGAGCATAGTACTGACCACACTATCTCCCTAGTGTGCCGTATGGCCATGAATCAGATACCTCTATAGTATCTGCCCCTCAGGGCCCTCGTGGCCTGTTACGGGACTGATTTTGATATATATATATATAAATATATATGTATATATATATATATATATATATATATATATATATATATGTATGTATATATATATATATATATATATATATATATATATATATATATGGAATATTGTATTATTTATTTCCAGAGAACAATTCTGAATTCCATAAAACTTTAGTTTCAAATACTGTTGTAATCTCTATAATGGAATCCTTAAATCTTAGCTTCTGTGGTGTAAAATAAGGAATATTAATGGAGTAATTGAGGATTTTTGCTAATGCTTAGAATAAGGGTGCTCTTCCTACCAATAAGCCCCCAGCATCTTCCTGTGCTTTCACTAATTTGCTTATTTTACTTCCTCTCTTCTCCCTCTCCTCGGAGAAGAATGCAATTACTTCCCTACCTTTAATACCAATTTCTTTCTTTCTATCTCTCTTTTTTTCCCCTTTTCTTTTTCCCCCTAAGAGGCATCTAAATACCAAGATATTTCTGTATCTAGTGGGAAAAGAATGTTTAATAACGCTGAGGGGATGGTTTGAATTTTTGAAATTACTCGGTTACGAAATAATCTAGGTTTGGAGGGGAATTTATTTTTACGTTGGTTTCGTGGCGAAAAATGCGCATTTTAAGCTAATTCAACTCTGAAGTGATTCGTTGTTATTGAATTTATCTAGGTTGATTTGATTTGTGTTTGATGACCCCTGGGATTGTAAAATTTAAAAAAAAAGGGTTTATTTGAGGCAATCCAGAACAGAAGGGCCTACTCTCCACATATAATTGTAGGGAAAATGCGAATTTGGGATTCGACCCTTCTTGTCCGCGTACTACCGCTAAAACCGAGCCCCTCGTTTTTCTATCTGGATTTCTCGTATTATACAGAGGCGAACACAACAAATTACACCTACCACACAGTGTGCTAGGTGAACCGCTCCTAGCTGAAATCTACCTCTTCTTTCATCAACCTTTTTAATTTATGTAATAATTCTAAACCTATTCGAATTTATTAAAGAACTAGCCGAATACCCGTGCTTCGTCACGGCAGATAAGTAGTTATTTTATTGCGTTAAATCATCTATCAGCAAAAAATTAACGCTACTACATAATGTTTTGCAATTTATTATAGCAGCCCCCCCACCCCGAAATTTTGAATTGATGGTAAAATGTGTCTTAAAACCCTTAAAAATAAATTAAATAAGATCATTTCATTTTAGTTGTAATAGCGTTTTATTTTCCTAAAACTATTCCAAGTTCTAAATTGTTAGTATTCCATACCCCGGAAATGGTACCAGCACCCCCCCCGACATTTTCTCTGCCACTCCCCCGAAATTATTTCGTACATATGCCCGTGGTTCCCAGTAACAGCAGCGTACAAATACAGGTTAAATTTTGTTGTCAAGGATAAATGCACAATAAAATTTAAAAATTTATGTTTCCCCCATGTCATTTAGAAACACCCATTATATGCGAGCATTACCAACAGGTATTCTGACTGGGGATGCTGATGGATGAAGAGGCTGTGCAAGGGTTCGGAATACCGGAATAATAAGGGTCCGGATCCATTAATTGGAATCCACCTCGGATGGACCATCACCAAGTATAGCGAAAACTCTCTAGTGAAATGAACCGCAATTAAAATGGTGATTTTGTCCCTCATAGAGTTTACGGTATAGTTTAGCTGTATACAGTTTATTTCTAGTAATTCAAGGTTTGCCAACATAGTTGAAATTTACCTCAATTAAAAAAAAATAATACTATGAAATAGATAATGTTAGGTAACAGCTGTTCTTTATCGTCCTAGCAACACATGCTACCTAGGCTTGCCTGCTATAACCAACTAAACTTTAAACCCCTCTAAAAGTACTTAAAAATTCGAATATCAAAAAATCCTTTCTTAGCGAGCGTCTACGTTCTATAGGGAGTGTTCATGCAAAATTTCAAATTTTTCTGTCGAGCGGTTTGGGCTGGGCGATGATAGGTCAGTGAGTGGTATTTGACAAATATATAGTAAGATTGAATCTTTTTTGACTAATTTTCAATCTCAAAATATTTTACATTTATTATTTTTATAAGTATTAGATTAAGAAAAACGCAGTTTAGACGGTCAAGACAAAGGGCAGGGACTGCGGTTCCGATATAAACGAATTATCATTTTTTTTAATGATTTGAAATCTCCTTATTCCTTTCAATTTTTATGTAAATTTTCTATATTCCATGACTTATGCATTTCTTTTTTCGAAAGAAAAGCAAGCACTGAGTGCCGTATAGGTTCTCCTATTAGTCCTGCAGTATGAATTGCACGCTACAATCATTACAAATTCAGGAATTATCTGGAAAGCATAAAATATCTTATGAAAATTTATGAAGCGTGTGGATATAATATTCCTTCTTAAGATATGTCTTAAAAAAAAAAAAAAAACACAACATAATTCTGATATTATTTAAATATTTTTTAAATGTAGAGAAATGTGTCTATAACTAGGAATTTAGCCATTAACTTTATTGATCTGCTATGTAGAAGTGAGCCTTCGAAGAAGAGACTGATAGAGGATTTGAGGGATATAAAATTTATGACACTATGGCACTTCCGAAATTGGTTTAGCTTGTAGCCATAATGTTTGTTATTAGAACGAACAGTGAAACAAATTGTTCTTTATTATGAGCTAGTTATCGAATTTCCGCCTTGAAAAATATAGACAACTAGTTCTAATTTTATGTTTATCTGCTTCGCTGGATTGTATGAAGAAGCTGGATAGACCCCCAGCGAAATACAACAATACCGCTGGACGAGAAGCCTAACTCCACAATCCTAACTTAAATAGTTGAAGATGGATACTATTTCCAACTAAGAGACCTTGAGTATTAACCTGAATGGAACGGTGTTGTCTATGAATGGACTGACTAGATTGAATGGAGCTTCTGATTGGTCGGATTGTTAGTCATCTAGGCTTCATCGCTAATTGCCATTATGACTAGAACTCATCGGTCGATCAATAATGAACGAGCTTCATCTTCATCATGAAGTCCAATTCCATGTTCGTCTCTCTTTGATAAACAATTAATAACATCTTTAAACAGTCCTTCCTTTACAGCGAAGAAAACTTTACGTGGCCGTTGTTATCTGGTGCTAACGAAAAAGTACCTTGTTTCATGACCCTTAGCCCCAGCGCACACGGTCAGACTGTTTTGCAGCTCCAGTCGGAAACCAGTTGCGTCTGAAACCAGTTTGCAACTGAAACAAAACTTCTCTCCGCACACGGGTGTACTGGCAAAGGGCTTGTTTTTAAATCGGTTAGCGCATATGATGCAGTAAAAGTGGACTGTTTATATAGCGCTGTACGTGTTTGTTTTTAATGCCTTGGCTTGGCTGTTACTAAGTCAGACTCAGACGAAGAAGAATTGATTTGTCTCAAATAAACATACATTTAAGATTGACACAATACCTGCTAAACACCACATGGTCTCGTACGAGAGCAACGACTCGTACGAGACCCACTCGTACGTGGCCCATTGCTGCAAGTGACTGGTTTGAAATCGTCAATAAGCAGTTGCGTCCTGCGCCCCTGCCCATTTAAATACATTCCCCAGGTCACAAAACAGTTGTGCGCGCAACTGCTTTGCAACTAGAGTTGAAATATAGTCTCACCGTGTGCTCTGGGCCTTAGTCCACGAAAATACCGGTCAACAAAAATGTATGGGGAAATATATGCACTTATGCAGATTAAGATTAAATTGTCCACTGCACACAGTTTTCTTAACACACACATCAATAATCATCTAAAAAGTAATAATCTGTTGAGGAGCAATGTAAACTTCACCATGGTAACAGGTTAACTTTACTATTATTATGAAATTTTAAAGTCCATTTATTATTAACTATGAATTTTAGGACGGGTTATCTATAGGTTACCACCCTTTTCTATCCAGGATAGGGCTGATGCATTTTCTTTTTTCTAAAGAAAAGTCACCACCCCTAGTAGGGGTCGAATCCACGACCCTTTGGAACGGAGTGTTAAATGCTCACGGCCACCGGCCCTCCATGGTCAACTTTATATAAAGTTAAATACGGGGAGGTTCAGGTCTAAGTAGCCAAACTCGAGGAGCGGATTCTAGACATAAGTTTCAACAAAAAAGTTTATTTGAAGTATGATCCGATTCCGAAGGGAAAAGGAGTAATGCCCAATTTTATGTTCTTTTTTAAGATAGACATACTTTTCATTGAATAATAATGGTTTTCTACAAAACTCTCCAAGATAAATTAATTCTAATTGTGCTAACATAATATAGACACACTTTGTACACAACCAACTTCTTAGGAATGTGCTTAGTAATACACCTCCTGCGTGACGCACCTTTACTATTGAAATTGAGTACATTCCGTTCAAATTATCAAAAAATTTAAACATAAATTTGTATAATATATATACAAAATGGTCAAGTTGTATAATTTATAGAATATATGGTATTGCAAAATATATTGGGCATAAACAATTGCAGAATTTCGTCTCTCTGGAATGAAGTTCGTCCAGGATTGACGTCAATACTAATAGCTTCTGACGGGCAGTAAACAGCAAACGATTAAAACACGGCTAGAACTTCTTCAGAGATTGACTAGGTTAAGATCAATACGAGTAAAAGTCAATTAGAAGACCATTCATCGACAGTCAATGTTTCTTATTGGCAAAGGTTCATAGAAATTCAGATGTGGAACTCGAATGTAAAGTAGTTTATATATATGTATATATATATATATATATATATATATATATATATATAATATCTTGATCTGATGTGGTCAGGGTCAAGGACAGATCATGGTCAAATTGGATGAAAATTACGTAATAGCGCTAATGGCCAAGATTTGTCGATGCGCCCTAAAAAAAATAAATAAATAAACAGATATAAAAATCTGCTGTTTGTTCCTCATAAAAATTCACAATGTTTGATCGACTTTGAACAAACTTGGCACACAGGCAGGCTTGATAAGGGGAGTGTCATAGGCTAGGTCAAACACGTCTAATAGCTGTCTGTTTGTATTTCTACAAGGATATTTATAGTCCAGGAATCGAACAGTTATAGATGGAAATTTTTGGAACACAATTTTTCACTTCGTAACTTTGTTTGGGCTGGATAGGAGGTGAACATATCAAAAGCCCTCGCCCGTAGCCTTTGGGCCGGGGGGGGGGGGGGGGGGGGGGTTAGAAGGTCCCATTTTTCGGGTTTTCACTTATATCTCGGAAACCCTGCGTCCTAGCGACATGACTATTCTATAACAAATGAAAGCTGATTTAATTTTCTACAAGTTTATTCAATAAAGTTTTTCGAGCTTTAGTTTTCGAAATATCCGCTCTTGAAAGTCTCTCATTTTGGGGAAAAACACTTTTGCCACATATATATATATATATATATATATATATATATATATATATATATACCACGTTTTATTGTCTAGCCAGCCGATTCTGTACTTCTGGCTTTGACATGATCACGATCTGAACGGATTAAACGGATACCAGATTCGGATTAAGCAATAAATAAACATGTATTTACCACGTATTATTGTATTATCAGTCTATCCTGTATTTTTTGTCTTGACTTGTCCCAGATTTGAAGGGTTCAAGCCGATACCAGAATTATAAACTGCGATCCTAAAACCTGTAAACCTCAGCTTAGATCGTGGACCTCAGCAAATAACATATTTTTTAATGTTTAACATGTTTAAAATACGCATAGACAAGTCAATCTACAGAATTATGTGATAATTTCCATTTAAAAAGAAATCAATTTTTATAATACTATTCTTATAGAAAATAAGTAAACAAAAAAAAAAACATTGTAAAACAAATGTGAAGAAAAAGATTCTTAAATTTAAAGGTGAATGAGTGGGTGAAGGCGAGGGGACTTGGGGTTTGGTAAAAAGTGTGAAATTGGATACTTACTATGTGAATAGTAAGAACAATTTATTTTTAGCATCTATCATTTCTTTCAGGCTCAGAAATTGGCTAGTGAGGAGCTATTTTTCTTAGATGTGAACTCAGTGAAACTGCTCATACAAATAGCCTAACATTTCTCTTTTATATTACACCAGGGTATATACAGCTGATGAAAAGATATTTCTCGTAAACTCAGTTCTGTTATTATGTAATGAAGTAAAAAAGAGATTTTTTTAAAATGTTGTTATTTTAGCGCGGTTCCTCCCTCCCCCATAGGGAGGAACCCCGCTTATAAGGTTGATTCAATGAAACAATCCGGAAGAGCCGACTAGAAAATTTCGCGTTTCAGAACCCCTAGAGACCGAAAATAACGGTGGTTCAAATTTGTATATATATATGTATATATTTATATATATATATATATATATATATATATATATATATATATATATATATATATATATTTGTCTGTTCGCTCTGTAGCTCCTAGACGAATGGTCCGATTTTAATGAAATTTGGTACAAAAATCTTTCGTCTAATTTCAAAGGTTAAGTTCGTTAACCAGCAAAATCCGCCTACTGGAAGATGGCGTTTGGGGCGAAATTCGCGCAAAAAAAATCGTAACGCTTACGTTTTTGAGTTCATAAGCTTGTAAGTACTCGTTTTATATGCTTCCTGGGCTAGGAAAACGAATGAAACCATTTTCAAGGCGATAGCTTTAACCGTTTTTGAGAAAATTGGAAAAATAGTTTTTGAATACCGTTTTTGGTTTGGGTACTTAGAATCATGGGATTCAGTTGAAACATTTTCTGCATGTTCTACTTTCATCAAAACTAATATGTTGAAATTTTGGTTACGTTTGGAGTTAAGGAAGAGTTAGAATAACATATTTTATTAACAGATATAAAAAGTTTTAGTAACTTTGTTTACTTTCCTTAATATCTCGAAAAAGGTTGAGAATCTTGGTAAACGGAAGGATACCATTAGAAAGCTTATTAAATGCTCTAAGAAAAAGGTTCTAATGAAAGTTTTGATTAGGCGATGTCAATCGGAGAAATAAGAGCTTAAAACTATAAAGTAATTGATTTCGCTTATTCGAACTGTTCTTTTTGTCTGTTTTTTATTCCTTGTTATTTTTTAATTGCTTATAGTTGGATAATGTATTTGAAAATAAATCAGGTTAAGACAAATAAGAAAAACAATTTAATGTTAGAAATATAGATTTCCAAGATTCCAAGACCTTGTAACTAGCGGGACAGTTTCTAGTAGCAGGAGCCGACCCTTCCAGGTAAGATTGTAAATCATGACCTTTCAAGACTTTACTGCTCACAGGAATGGCGTTAGTGACCTTAAGGTTTGACACACCATTATAATAATTAATTTAAAAAAAGAAGACTCGTGGAACCAAAATAATGACTGCTTCTATTTTAATCTTTCCAAATTAGACTAGGGATATGAACGGAACCGCGCTAAGATGATGCAGTCCTGCGAGATGGACTTTTATTTTTTTTTATTGAAAATAATTATGTACTCGTATCGTATATATATATATATATATATATATATATATATATATATATATATATATATATATATATCAGTCCACGAGTGATTGGCCATGAGGGCTCAAAGTGCCAATTAATGTAGGAATATCTGATTTTTTGCCATATGGCCTATTAGGGGAAAGATATGGGCAGTTTTAAGCTCTGGCCGCCTGAATTATCCCTTTAGATAATACAAGATAAAATATTATTTTAGTAGTGTAGTTTTAATCAGGTCTATAAAATGGTGTTTAATCATCCATTAGGGGGATTATATATATATATATATATATATATATATATATATATATATATATATATATGTATATATATATATATATATATATGTATATATATATATATATATATATATATATATATCTGCACAAAAAACAAAACTTTCTTCATAAAAGCTCAGGAAACCTGCATTTTTTGTAATCAAGTTATCTCTAACAGCCTGTCCCACTTCCTTCTGTACTGTGAAAATCTAACAGAAAGCCGACACAAATATTTAAGACCATTTCTCTCTGCTCCAAGTGATATCCACAAAATACAAGAAATACTTGAAATAGATAACGCCGACAAACTCAACAAGATCTACTGCTTCATTATGTCAGCATCCAATTCACTCAAATCTTTAAACAATGATGATCCACTCACCAATCCAGTTCTATGACTATGGCCAGTTCAATTAATCGCTTGTTTTTTTTTTTTGTTTTTTTTTTTGTTTTTGTTTTGTTTTGTTTTTTCATTTATTTTCTTCTACTATTCATAAAGGTTGTTTTCTTTTTTTTTTTGCTTTTTCTATTATGCTATTCTTCTTATTTTTTGTGGTTTATTGAAAATGTAAAGATAAATAATTTGAAACGCAATGAAGTATCATTATTTAGTTCTTTTTGTTTTTTGTTTTTTTATTACAAATAATTGGAGACTTATGATTAACCGGACTCATGTGGGTGAAATGTTATTTTTTATTTATATATGTATGATTTGTACAAGATTGTAAATCTTTAACAAATAAAATTTTATTCTATTCTATATATATATATATATATATATATATATATATATATATGTATATACCGCACACACGGTAGTTTTGACTCTGTGTATATTACAAGAATAAGTAGAGCCGATTTGAATCCTCTCAAAACTGTGAAGATAAACTTATCTTCGTTTTTGTTGAGGCTACCATATAATGATAGCGAGAGGTTCTTATCTACACTATTTACTTTATCTGCCTGAAAGTGTATGTTGCCAGCAAGCTTCTCCTTTTAACAAGATAAATAAAAGCTAAGGGCCCTCTGCAAGAGAGAGAGAATCGTACAAGCATTTCTTAAGAAGATGAAGGGTACATTCAAGGCACGTTCACTCATCCACGCTACAACCTCGGAGGAACTGAACATTTTGTGGATTCATCGGATATGAACTGTTTCAAAAACATGTTCCAAGTTGCTCTGCAGTATATCTCTCTGTCGGTGCCCTTTCATTTCTCCGTTATATTCTTCAGAGATAAAACGAAAAAAGGTAAAATACAAAGAATACAACCATTCCAATCCGCTCTTCCCATAATAGTGAACGTACCTTTTTATATTTCCAACAATGTCCAACTTATCGACCTCAATATTCCCCTTGTAAAAGATCTCGCAAATTTAAGTTTTGTAACGATCACATTTTTCTAAATTGCCATCTTACTTCAATCCTAGTAGTTAATCCATTCCTACGATCCTTTAGGGTGGCATCGAGTGGCTCTTTATCAACCATCAAGAAATTAAAAAAATAAGAACAATTAACGCGTTTATGCTAAATAGATCCTTCCAAATATTGTACAATTATTCAATATACATATTTACCTAAGTAATCATAATTTTGATAGAAAAAGATTCATTCAGTCTCATAATTAGGATTAAGCGATTGAATATTTCGATCAGAACATCAAATCTTCCACACAACGGGGAGTTTTACGCATATTGAAATGTCATTCCAAAAATGTAGATTCGTAATCAGGACTTCTTATATAAAAAATATATTAATCCCACAACCACATCCAACTTATACCCATGTTATTTTTCAATCGTATTTAGTACCGTAACGGTACCAGTGGAATTTTCCTTAGGAATTCAAATAACTTCTGAGCTCGTTTAAGGCGTTTCCTCCCTTGATCCATTGGCAACCCTTTTCGAAGCGCAGATGAGGAATGTTCATATTTCAGATAATATCGGTGAGTTTAATTGTGTAAATATATCTATATAATGAAGTGTAGATAGTTAGCTGTCGAGGCGATAAATAGTCAGGGAATAGTTGGGATTCGGCTAGAAAACAACATTCGTATTCTGGACGTTTCGTCTACTGTTTGGTAGCCTTCGTCAGCAATGATTGCCGGGGGATAGAGAAAGACCAGATAGTTAAGTGAGCATGATGAAAATATAGGGGGCTTTCATAATATTCATTTACCATGGACACTTAACTGCTTACGTTGGTATTTTTCTACCCCTCGGCATTCACTGCTGACGAAGGCTACCAAATACAGCCGAAACGTCCTTAGAATATAGATTTTTTCAAAAATCGTATTGATGTATTCCTAGCCAAATCCCAACAATGCCCTGACTGCCTAGATTTATATACGTATTTGACTACTCGCGCCAAGTCAAGTTCATTTTTCATAAGAATCCTTCGTAACACTACAAAAATAGTGCAAAAAAGCATTGCGATTACGGTTTTGCGTTCAAAGGCTTCCCGGTATATTTTTTTACTTAATTTTACATGTTGAACCGAATAAAACCATTATACATATCTATAACAGTTTTGAGAAAAACGAAAAAAATCTAGACTTCTTTGGAATAGATGAGATTTTTTGTTTAAATGTCTCAGTTTGAAATTCATTCAAACTAAGACATAGAAATGTATATATATATATATATATATATATATATATATATATATATGCACACTTTGTCAAGCACTCATGTAGTTGACAATGGGGCTTGAGTATGACGAGGGACAATCAGCCCTACACAATCAGAGCTTCATTGTGTCGTACATTGTGTTTGATCAATTAGCCATGAGTAGGTACTCTTGTCAAAACAATATTACTCCAGAAGCAGTGGAAATTATCAATGCTACCTGGGCAATTTGACATAGGATTTTTCTGATTTTGTTTAATAAACATAAATTAATATTTTAATATGTATATGTGAGTTTATGAACAAATAGAAATGACTGATTGAGCTCATGTCAGGTGCTAAAAAATATTTTTCCTAATATTTTCACCAACCTAAATGTATCCAAATTTGAATGAAAAAGTGAATGAAATTCGGCGAAAATGAAATCATTCAAGTGACAACTTGGAAAATAGAGTATTCAGAAGGCTACATCGAATATCCTAGATAAGGCTGGAAAATGGTTTTATTAAAGAGAGCCAGGGAGCACCTGTAGGGAATATTCCTTTCTTGGGCGTATTTTCATAAAGTTCGATATTTTTTCGGGCAAGATACTCGTTCTTGAATAAAGTCCAGTCTATTTTAGTCTTTTTTGCTTTCGGGACCTGCGTTCAAGCCATTTAAAGTGGTCAATAAAGAATCGTAAGCAAATAGAACTATCAGTAAGGAGCAGAACCATGTGTACAAAGTCATCATTCTTACAATTCCAGATTCCCCAGAAGTAATCGACTCTTTGAAGTAAACCATCTAGTCATAAAGACGAAACCTGGATCCTCATGCTGAATATAAAACCAATTGAATCATAAAACATTTATCCCAAGACTGATGGTTCAGTTGTGTGGCTTAGCAACCCCATTCATTTGAGGCAGCCTCACTTTATTTTCTTGTTTAATAAAGTGTTCTTTCTTTTTTTTTACATGCATGAAAATACCCATGGAAACGCACTAACTAACTGATAGGTTTGATAGATGTTGAACTGAATGATTAAAAGGAACGATTATAATTGGAACTCGCCTCTTGAAGAAACTTAGAGAGCAAAACGGGTTTTCTCTCGTCCATTTCTAATACTATTAACTTCTTGAGAGTTCAGCCGATAAGGTTTGATTTGTAGCACTAGAGATGACCCTGTTTTTTTAACTCCCTTAATTTTCTTAAGCTTTTTCAACCGTGCAGCTATGAAGTTTGAACAGTGTATTTCAACGTCAGCTGAAGCGTTTCTTACGAACTAGCTTAGTCTGAGACTTATGGGGGGAAAATAGACGAGGTCTGTTTCTTTATCTTCTGAATTTCCGAGTAGGGCAAACAGAACCAACGTAGCTTTAAGCATGCCTGAGTTGAACTCCGCTAAATTAAGCACACTAAGAAAGTATATATTTCTTTTAAATATTTCATTTTTCAGTTATTTTTAAACATGGAATTATGATAAAACAATTTCATCTTGAAATACAGATTATTGAATCAGGCGAATTATATTATATAAAGCTTAAAAAATAATTATATCCTTTCTCTTATTTTATATTTTTTAAAATGCTATGCAAGAAAATGCCGATGGATCAATAAAATTACGTGATGATATTTCATGGTAAATAACTACCGTTTCGAAGAATTTATATTTATCGGGAGGTTAAAATCCGTACGAATGTTTTCTCATGCTAAAAAAATTGAAGACATTGTCTATTCTGAAGCCGCTGTTGAGAGTAATAACTCTAGTTTGTGATGTCAAAGTTTAAATTTCTAAGGCAAGGAAAATTGTGTACCTTGATAATGTGGTGGTCCATGTAATTGTTTTGTCTATACTACGTATGAGCTAGTGTTTATCTCTTCTCTATTTTCTTGTTAGTGTTTGTGAGTAAGTAATTCCATGTTAATACCTATAATCGTGCTTGGGCTTTGATATTATATTTCTGTCCTAAATATGATTTGATTTTTTTTTCTCGAATTTATTGTGGGACGTCAGCTTGTTACTCCTATTTTAGATATTTTTAAAATAATTTTTATTTATATATTTCGTAAAAAGATTTGTATTTTTAGGAATAAGAGAAAAGATCTTATTAGTATGGTGGAGACGTTTCAAAGATTAAAGGCTTAAACCATGTTCTACCTCATGAATATAATAAAACTAAATGAAATCTCCATTACGTGAATATTTTTTAGAGTTATCTCAATTCAATATTGCAAAAAAATCGAGAGAAAAAATACATTGGCAACATTTACTAAGAATAACTAAAATAAGATTATTAAGGAACAGAGATTCTTATTTATACATGGTTCCGTCACAATCTATTAATTTTACGAAAATATTTGAGTATTATTTTGTAAATGTTTTGTCGTTATTAAACAACCATGGTTTTAAGATATGTATTTAATCGTCCTATATTTTTTAATTTCTTATAGAACACATTCAATTTGTGTTTATTGAATCGTAAAACTACAACAAGATTATAATAGAATATTTGAAGTTAATCTATCAGGGGATAGGGTGGGTAAGAGTAATTAATAAAAATATAAACTATTAAAACATTTAGTGACGCAAATCTCAACAATTTTTTATATGCATGCAGAAGGTCACTGAATAAAAATTTGAGATTAACATATCAATTTTTTGAAATAGCCCTACACGTTTCGCATCATTTGACGCCTCTTCAGGAATCCTTAACATTAAATATGGGAAGAAGTTGTAGTTACCAGGTTCAGAATAGGTAATTCACACCTGACTCATTCTCATTTAATGACACGACAAGACGAACCACTCTGCAGAATCTGTAATGTGACGCTGACAGTAAAACACATATTGACAGACTGCAGAGAACGGGACTACTTAGGCTTACCACACAACATGCGAGAGATACTAACTGAAGGTAGCCCACATATAGACACCATTATTCAACATTTAAAACCCAAAAACATTTATAATAAAATATAAAGATGAAGTATTATACTGATCAACAATGAATATGTTTCGGGCTTAAAAATACCCAATTATTATGTATTTTCACCCTCTGAGTTCAAAAATCACCTCGAATAAGACCAATTAGCTCTTGTTTTCAAGATACAGTAACATGTCACTTTTTACATGCTCTACTTTCACTTTGTTGGGAAATTTAGTTTTTGGATGTTGGTACACCTGACAACTGAGAAACCCAACCGTTGTACAGCTATTTTGAGGTTATATACATGAAAGAGACTTATGAAAACATGAAAGCCCTCCTCCACTCAATCAAATATGCTGAACACAAGTGGAAAATCTGTGGTGATCTAAAGGTCATCGGTATACTTTTAGGAATGCAACTGGGGCATACTAAATACTGCTGCTTTTTATGTATGTGGGACAGTAGGGATATTAGGGCCGTTGGAGTGAATGAATGCTTGCAGATTGCTGTTGGTTGCGTGTGTAGGGATACTCCACAACTCACCTACAAGAGACAGGCATGAAATCCACATGATCGTAATAATATCCAACCTCCCAAGTATTCTCCCATTAATTTTCAACTCTTAAAAAATGTAACTAGTATTTAATAAATCCAAATTAATTTATAATGTTGATAAACTTATGCTTTAAAATTTACAGATTTGCCTCAATTTGTTAACGTTACATATTTTGACGCATGGTATATCACAGAAACTAGAGCTAATAACATTTTTTCATTGTCATTTTCGTTTTTTTTTCAACCCAAAATTAGTAAGATTTGACTCATGAAGTGAAGGAAACATTACAAAAATATTTTTTTGTTGGCCAGTGTTATTTTTTTGTTATTGAATACATTTATTCATTATCATTGCAAGGTATCATGAACCACTATCAGCCAGATGAACTAATAAGTTCTCACATAAAGAATAGTTATTAAACCTCAATGTGAAATATTACTCTGTTTAAGCTAAAAGTTTATTAGTATTATTAGTTATTAATATTTTAATATATTATAAATTATTAGCATATTATGTTGTACATGTTCAAATTGTAATTAATATCATGTGGTATTGTAATTTAATATTACGTACTTAAGAAAATTTTCTTTCGAAATTAGAATTTGTCTAGGCCAATGTGCCTATAATAAAATGTAACAATATAACGAGCAAGTCGCTTCTTTGCGGGCTCGTAAATACAATGAATAAATAAATAACATTAAATACAACCTAATAGAACGTAGGCGAACCTTCCGCTAAAATGGCCACGCTTCAATTGAAGACCATCTACGTACATAGCAAAAGTCAGCTGTTTTTTTTTTTTGTTATTTTCTTTTTAAACAGCTGATGGTTGCTATTGTGGATTTCAGTTGAGACGTGGCCATTGTAGTGGAAGGTTTGCCTACGTTCTATTAGGCTGTATTTATTCCTTAGGCTCCTCAATAAGCATCAGATAATCCGAAACTTGTAGAGCTATTTTAATAAATTGACTATTATGTTAATTTCAAATTTTATTCAATGACTTGTTGCCTACATATGAAAAATTGTTTAGAATTAAACTATGTGCAGTTTTCGTAGCCTTTGCATGAAGTTTCTTTGCTATAAAAATAGTGAGCACAATGTTCATGTTTTTACCCGTTATCTCCACCTTGCTTATCTTCAAGCCTTTTTCATCTGCCAGGAAAATTAAATGCTTCAAATTTGTCCTTTTTGTTTCTGGCATTAAAGTTGAAAAATGTGCTTTAACATTCTGAGTAGATGCAGAGAACATTCATTCTTCAGAAAGAAAGCAAGAAAAAAACTTAGAGGCTGCAGAAGCCATTAAGGCTTCGTTACTTGGGGATTGGATCTTTAAAAGAAAATCATGTCTTTTGTCTGCTAAAGAACCGAAATAGAAAATAAATTGAGGCAGACGGTAAAATAAGTTCTTTTACAGGCGTCAATTTGTCCCTTTCGCTTTCTAGCTATCTTGGAATAGTTCATAAGTATTATAAAATTAAATTTTATGATACTTTTTGCATTATATTTGCATACTGATTGAATATTTGCCTGAGTATGGATATCTCAGGTGTACATTCAGTGTGACGGTCGACAAATGTTAATATCTACACATTTATAAACAGAGCTTACTAATTCCTTAGAAATCATTATATTATTGTGAGTAGGACAATATTTAACCCTTTAAGGGGCAGAGACGGCTTAAGCCGTCGTAAGTTCAAAAATTCGTTCGCGGCGCCGATTCTAGAAGCTTGTTGTTCCAATTGATATCCTGGACATGTTAACACTTTTTACAACCCTTCCAGCCCCTTTCTACCCCTTGGTAGCGCACATAACGGTGTCGTCTTCCGGCACCTAGCGTAACCAAACTCGCCTCACCCTCTCAAGCGTTATCAGTGATTTCCTTCCACAGAAGCACATCTACCTTCAATAATGTACGTCAAAAATTCGTATATCTATATGAAATACTATTGCTTGTTACTTTATCTTTCTAGAATATGTCGCTAGGGTGTTATTGATAATTGTTTAGATGAAAGTATGGGGTTTTTGCTGTAGTGAGCCAGGATATGCATTAAATATGGATATTTACACCGGGAAGAGCGAGAAACCACATCCTAATTTAGGCCTAGGAGAATGGATTGTTTTTATCACAGTTTATTTATATCCTTACTGCTTTATGTAATTATAAATGTCTCAAAGCGTAAAAATATTTCTTCGCAAATTTTAATTAAAACGGGCTAATGATCAAATGTTATAGAAATTCAGGAAATAAGTAAACAAAGAATCCAGGAGACAAGGCAACTAACACATGTAAGAAATCCCATTATATGCGCGAAAGATCGCGGCCGCAACGTGGGAAATGTCTAGACCTGTGTCATGAGGGTTTGCATTCAAGTTCAAATTACATAGACCCTTATAGCGCACAAACAGAGCTCTATTACGCTGGAACAGCAACATTGCAACCCCAACTTCTAACATACTCAGTAATTTGTTGTTAATTTGTTACACTATTTTCAAATTTGTCGCTCCAGCCGTTTCCGAGAAAACGTGGCTGTGCTACCGTAATATTACGCCAGCACAGCCACCCCCGTAACTTTTGATCTAATTGTCTGACGAAATTCAGATTGGAACAAGAATTTGTTGCTAATTTGTTGCTCTAGAATGACACCAATCACGAATTTGTCGCTCCAGCCGTTTCCGAGAAAACGTGGCTGTGCTACCGTAATATTACGCCAGCACAGCCACCCCCGTAACTTTTGATCTAATTGTCTGACGAAATTCAGATTGGTACCAGAATTTGTTGCTAATTTGTTGCTCTAGAATGACACCAATCACGAATTTGTCGCTCCAGCCGTTTCCGAGAAAACGTGGCTGTGCTACCGTATTATTACGCCAGCACAGCCACCCCCGTAACTTTTGATCTAATTGTCTGACGAAATTCAGACTGGTACTAGAATTTGTTGCTAATTTGTTGCTCTAGAATGACACCAATCACGAATTTGTCGCTCCAGCCGTTTCCGAGAAAACGTGGCTGTGCAAGCATAATATTACGCCACGAGTTCGGACACATAGCGCAGGAAATCACGTGACCTTGAGCAAGTTTTTTCATTAAGGTCAATTGGTTCGACAAATACGACCGATATTCCATTTTTCCTATATATTTAAGCCGAAATCGCCCTGAGAACACTTTGAAGTGAGTAACGAATATTTTAAGGTGAGTGCTAATTCCCATGATTTTCGAAGATTATGAAACGACTGTGTATGTAATTAAACATTTGTTTATATGGGCATATATAAGGGGGGGGGGCTGAGGGGCTGCAGCCCCTCCCGGAATTTTGATTTCATGGTAATAACCAGAGACCGAAAATAACTATTTTTATTTCAAATGAGTTTCACTTAACCTTTAATTTTTATTATTAGGAAATAAAAATAGAAATTCCATCGTTAATTATAATATCAATTAGATATAAAATATATTATATTTTACTATTTTTAAAAAAAAAAAATGTTTAATAATTTTTATTTCAAAACCTTAAAAATAAAAATTATTCTAGAAAAATTATTTAGACTCCGAAAATTACCCCCGTTAAAATGATTGTTTTTATCACAGTTTATTTATATCCTTACTGCTTTATGTAATTATAAATGTCTCAAAGCGTAAAAATATTTCTTCGCAAATTTTAATTAAAACGGGCTAATGATCAAATGTTATAGAAATTCAGGAAATAAGTAAACAAAGAATCCAGGAGACAAGGCAACTAACACATGTAAGAAATCCCATTATATGCGCGAAAGATCGCGGCCGCAACGTGGGAAATGTCTAGACCTGTGTCATGAGGGTTTGCATTCAAGTTCAAATTACATAGACCCTTATAGCGCACAAACAGAGCTCTATTACGCTGGAACAGCAACATTGCAACCCCAACTTCTAACATACTCAGTAATTTGTTGTTAATTTGTTACACTATTTTCAAATTTGTCGCTCCAGCCGTTTCCGAGAAAACGTGGCTGTGCTACCGTAATATTACGCCAGCACAGCCACCCCCGTAACTTTTGATCTAATTGTCTGACGAAATTCAGATTGGAACAAGAATTTGTTGCTAATTTGTTGCTCTAGAATGACACCAATCACGAATTTGTCGCTCCAGCCGTTTCCGAGAAAACGTGGCTGTGCTACCGTAATATTACGCCAGCACAGCCACCCCCGTAACTTTTGATCTAATTGTCTGACGAAATTCAGATTGGTACCAGAATTTGTTGCTAATTTGTTGCTCTAGAATGACACCAATCACGAATTTGTCGCTCCAGCCGTTTCCGAGAAAACGTGGCTGTGCTACCGTAATATTACGCCAGCACAGCCACCCCCGTAACTTTTGATCTAATTGTCTGACAAAATTCAGATTGGTACGAGAATTTGTTGCTAATTTGTTGCTCTAGAATGACACCAATCACGAATTTGTCGCTCCAGCCGTTTCCGAGAAAACGTGGCTGTGCTACCGTAATATTACGCTAGCACAGCCACCCCTGTAACTTTTGATCTAATTGTCTGACGAAATTCAGATTGGTACGAGAATTTGTTGCTAATTTGTTGCTCTAGAATGACACCAATCACGAATTTGTCGCTCCAGCCGTTTCCGAGAAAACGTGGCTGTGCTACCGTAATATTACGCCAGCACAGCCACCCCCGTAACTTTTGATCTAATTGTCTGACGAAATTCAGATTCGTACGAGAATTTGTTGCTAATTTGTTGCTCTAGAATGACACCAATCACGAATTTGTCGCTCCAGCCGTTTCCGAGAAAACGTGGCTGTGCTACCGTAATATTACGCCAGCACAGCCACCCCCGTAACTTTTGATCTAATTGTCTGACGAAATTCAGATTGGTACGAGAATTTGTTGCTAATTTGTTGCTCTAGAATGACACCAATCACGAATTTGTCGCTCCAGCCGTTTCCGAGAAAACGTGGCTGTGCAAGCATAATATTACGCCACGAGTTCGGACACATAGCGCAGGAAATCACGTGACCTTGAGCAAGTTTTTTCATTAAGGTCAATTGGTTCGACAAATACGACCGATATTCCATTTTTCCTATATATTTAAGCCGAAATCGCCCTGAGAACACTTTGAAGTGAGTAACGAATATTTTAAGGTGAGTGCTAATTCCCATGATTTTCGAAGATTATGAAACGACTGTGTATGTAATTAAACATTTGTTTATATGGGCATATATAAGGGGGGGGGCTGAGGGGCTGCAGCCCCTCCCGGAATTTTGATTTCATGGTAATAACCAGAGACCGAAAATAACTATTTTTATTTCAAATGAGTTTCACTTAACCTTTAATTTTTATTATTAGGAAATAAAAATATAAATTCCATCGTTAATTATAATATCAATTAGATATAAAATATATTATATTTTACTATTTTTAAAAAAAAAAAATGTTTAATAATTTTTATTTCAAAACCTTAAAAATAAAAATTATTCTAGAAAAATTATTTAGACTCCGAAAATTACCCCCGTTAAAATGATTGTTTTTATCACAGTTTATTTATATCCTTACTGCTTTATGTAATTATAAATGTCTCAAAGCGTAAAAATATTTCTTCGCAAATTTTAATTAAAACGGGCTAATGATCAAATGTTATAGAAATTCAGGAAATAAGTAAACAAAGAATCCAGGAGACAAGGCAACTAACACATGTAAGAAATCCCATTATATGCGCGAAAGATCGCGGCCGCAACGTGGGAAATGTCTAGACCTGTGTCATGAGGGTTTGCATTCAAGTTCAAATTACATAGACCCTTATAGCGCACAAACAGAGCTCTATTACGCTGGAACAGCAACATTGCAACCCCAACTTCTAACATACTCAGTAATTTGTTGTTAATTTGTTACACTATTTTCAAATTTGTCGCTCCAGCCGTTTCCGAGAAAACGTGGCTGTGCTACCGTAATATTACGCCAGCACAGCCACCCCCGTAACTTTTGATCTAATTGTCTGACGAAATTCAGATTGGAACAAGAATTTGTTGCTAATTTGTTGCTCTAGAATGACACCAATCACGAATTTGTCGCTCCAGCCGTTTCCGAGAAAACGTGGCTGTGCTACCGTAATATTACGCCAGCACAGCCACCCCCGTAACTTTTGATCTAATTGTCTGACGAAATTCAGATTGGTACCAGAATTTGTTGCTAATTTGTTGCTCTAGAATGACACCAATCACGAATTTGTCGCTCCAGCCGTTTCCGAGAAAACGTGGCTGTGCTACCGTAATATTACGCCAGCACAGCCACCCCCGTAACTTTTGATCTAATTGTCTGACAAAATTCAGATTGGTACGAGAATTTGTTGCTAATTTGTTGCTCTAGAATGACACCAATCACGAATTTGTCGCTCCAGCCGTTTCCGAGAAAACGTGGCTGTGCTACCGTAATATTACGCTAGCACAGCCACCCCTGTAACTTTTGATCTAATTGTCTGACGAAATTCAGATTGGTACGAGAATTTGTTGCTAATTTGTTGCTCTAGAATGACACCAATCACGAATTTGTCGCTCCAGCCGTTTCCGAGAAAACGTGGCTGTGCTACCGTAATATTACGCCAGCACAGCCACCCCCGTAACTTTTGATCTAATTGTCTGACGAAATTCAGATTCGTACGAGAATTTGTTGCTAATTTGTTGCTCTAGAATGACACCAATCACGAATTTGTCGCTCCAGCCGTTTCCGAGAAAACGTGGCTGTGCTACCGTAATATTACGCCAGCACAAGTTTCACTTAACCTTTAATTTTTATTATTAGGAAATAAAAATATAAATTCCATCGTTAATTATAATATCAATTAGATATAAAATATATTATATTTTACTATTTTTAAAAAAAAAAAATGTTTAATAATTTTTATTTCAAAACCTTAAAAATAAAAATTATTCTAGAAAAATTATTTAGACTCCGAAAATTACCCCCGTTAAAATATATATATATATATATATATATATATATATATATATATATATATATATATATAGGGTGTCCTGTAAATGTCTAGTCATATTGTGAGGGGTGACAGAGGACCCTTGGGGGAACAAAAAATGTTTTATAACGATTTCCCGAATTCTCAACCATAATGGAGAAAACCTCGTTTTATTGTTTTTTCAAGACAAACGTGGTTTTTAGAAAAATAATCGTTGTAGCTCCGTCCCAGGTGATTCTACTAGAAAGGGAGCGAAACCAATCGAAAGCTGAGTAAATTTACTATAAGACTAGTTGAAAGTAAACGTATAAATGATTGAATGTAAGTATGTATATCTTACCAAAAGAAAGCTATTCTAAATTTCCTGACATTTTCTTGATATTTCTTTCCAGCGTTACTCCTCAATGGCCAGAATTAGAGATTTCCGGGTTTCAGAAAAACTTCCCCATTTAATTATCTTTCCATTCATGTATCACAACCCTGTATTGAAGTATTTGAACGGGTTTAAAACAAAAGTTTTAAAAAAAACATGGATCTGTGAAAAGAAAATTACTTCCACGAACATAAAAAAAATGCCTGAAACAGTAAATAAAATACAAATTTATTTTGATTTTATTAATTCAGGTACCTAATACTGGGTCCAGGAGGCGGCCATTAAGGAACCCCAACTATACATTAACCTCAAAAATTATTATTTTTACCTAGATCACGCACGCATTTGAACACACTTTTACAGGTATTTATATTTAGAAAACAAATGCTTTACCTTGAATTGATACTGATTGCTACGCTTATGAAACTCACAGGGATTCTCGTGAGCCCATGCGTTTTTGTTGTGGTAATTAAAAATTCTATCCCTCATAAATAAGATGTACATAGTCCAGTAAAAATGTTTTCAAATGCTAGGTAAAAATAATAATTTTGAGGTTAATGTATGGTTGGGGTTCCTTAATGGCCGCCTCCTGGACCCAGTATTAGGTACCTGGATTAATAAATTCAAAATAAATGTGTATTTTATTTATTTACTCTTTTAGAGTTTACAATATCTTTCTTTTGGTAAGATATACATACTTACATTCAATCATTTTTACGTTTACTCCCAACTAGTCTTATAGTAAATTTACTCAGCTTTCGATTGGTTTCACTCCCTTTCTATTAGTACCACCTGGGACGGAGCTACAAGGATTATTTTTCCAAAAACCACGTTTGTCTCGAAAAAACAATAAAACGACGATTTCTCCCTTATAGGTGAGAATTCGGGAAATCGTTATAGAACATTTTTTGTTCCCCCAAGGGTCCTCTATCACCCCTCACAATATGACTAGACATTTACGGGACACCCTGTATATATATATATATATATATATATATATATATATATATATATATATATATATATATATATATATACAGGGTGTTCAAAACTCGATTGACACCCCCCTTTTTTCCACAATTTTTGATATTTAAAAGCGAAACTTGGTGGGTATTAACGTGGTCGAATGTACATTCATTGGACCCAATGCACGACCCCTCAACTTTCTCCAGTTCTTCTCCAGCAACCCTAACTCTGGAATCTTCAATGGAAGGGGGTTATTTTTATGACGGATTATTGTAGAGAATTGAATTTTAGGTCGATTTTATATCGGTCATTTTTTCGCTAAAGCGCACCAATGAGTAACAAATTGCCAAAAACCGTTAAAACCCTTGTTTTTTGTCACTTTTCTGCCAATAACGCAGAAAGTATGCCCGTAATGGAAAAAGTAATTGGTATAAACGTTGCAAAGGATTAAATTTTCTTTCCAAAAAGTACGTTTAAATGCCTGAAACGTAAATAGGAATGGGGCAAAACACACTTTTGTTTTTGAAGTTTTCAGAAACGTTAATGATCAACGTGGTCTACGCTTCCGTAAAACTTAATAAACGTTTTCTAAACTATTTGCTCCACCTAAAAATCAAATTCAATTAATTTATAAAGGCATTAAAATAATAAATTTAAAGCAATAGAACTCACCTAATGATTAGAATTTCGTAGCAATTATTTTTGTGTTGGAGGATTTATTTATTTTTTACGGCGTCTTGACATCTAGGCCATTAGTGCCGACATCCAGGGTGCAGCGAGGAATTTCCTAAATAATAAAAGTTGAGGGGGAAAGAAAATTTAATCCTTTGCAACGTTTATACCAATTACTTTTTCCATTACGGGCATACTTTCTGCGTTATTGGCAGAAAAGTGACAAAAAACAAGGGTTTTAACGGTTTTTGGCAATTTGTTACTCATTGGTGCGCTTTAGCGAAAAAATGACCGATATAAAATCGACCTAAAATTCAATTCTCTACAATAATCCGTCATAAAAATAACCCCCTTCCATTGAAGATTCCAGAGTTAGGGTTGCTGGAGAAGAACTGGAGAAAGTTGAGGGGTCGTGCATTGGGTCCAATGAATGTACATTCGACCACGTTAAGACCCACCAAGTTTCACTTTTAAATATCAAAAATTGTGGAAAAAAGGGGGGTGTCAATCGAGTTTTGAACACCCTGTATATATATATATATATATATATATATATATATATATATATATATATATATATATATATATATATATAAATTTGAACCACCATTATTTTCGATCTCTAGGGGATCTGAAACGCAAAATTTTCTAGTCGGCACATCATCACATCACCTGTGTGACTAGGTGTCGTCAGTGTGTTTTGCAAGGAAGCCTTTTGTAAAAACGTTCATAATTTTCGATCTATTTGTTCTGTAATTAACTTTTATGCAAGAATTAATATCAAGAATAATTTTCATTTAATTTTGATGATATCACAAAAAAAACACAAATTACTCTTATTTATTTGCTGTTTTTTTTATTATAGAATTTCAATTACATTATGAAATTGAGAGATAATCTCCGTTTTGAGTATTCTTTTGGAAATTTGATTAAATAAAACAACTTTTGTGTGATTCGGCAGTCTGGAGGATTTATTTTCGAAGAGTAGTGATTTTCGAAACGTTGTCTCTAACCAGAAGTTTATATTATTATTGTTTGAATTGATACTACGGTTTGAATGAGATAATTGTGGGCATTTAATGTACATTAGCCTTTAAGAACATTTATGGGCCTTTATTTCTTTTTTTTATTTATTTAATATATAGAGTTCTGCAACAGAGGCGAAAAACTCTTTAAATGTCAGTCGTCAACTTCAAATGTGATATATATGTATATAAGAACATATGAAGAAATAAACTTGAAAAAGAAAGAAGAAAAAAACAAACAAACAAAATAAAATAAAATAATCAAAACAGACAAAATTTAGTAAATTAAATTTTTGTGTATAATAAAGAGTTTTTTAAATGTTTGAGTAATGCATTGATGTGTGGGCTACCTTCTGTCAGTATTTCGTGTAAGTCGTGAGGTATGGTCAGGTTATTGCGTTGTCTGCAGTTGGTAAGTATATGTTTAACGGTCAGAGTCTCGTTACAATATCTACAAGTTGGTCTGTTCTTTCTGTCCAGTCAGAAGGAATGGGTAAGTAAGGTATGGTCAGGTTATTGCGCTGTCTGCAGTTGGTAAGTATATGTTTAACGGTCAGAGTCTCGTTACAATATCTACAAGTTGGTCTGTCCTTTCTGTCTAGTAGGTAGGAGTGGGTAAGTAAGGTATGGTCAGGTTATTGCGCTGTCTGCAGTTGGTAAGTATATGTTTAACGGTCAGAGTCTCGTTACAATATCTACAAGTTGGTCTGTCCCTTCTGTCTATTCTGTCTAATAGGTAGGAGTGGGTAAGTAAGGTGTGTCCAATACGAAGCCTGGATAGGATGACTTCGTCCCGGCGGGACAACTCCCAGTCCGACTCGCAGGAACTGCGTCATCTTAGCGCGGTTACGTACATCTTGAAGAAATGGAATAGATTAGCATCACAAATCACAGGAAACTGACAGCCACTGCCATCATGATTACCACAGCCACTCCAAACTTATTACCAATACCGTTCACCGTTTGTTAGCTTATTTTACTACAATACTAATTTTACTGATAAATGCAATTTAAAACTAGAAACAACCAATTAAAAAGTGAGATAAAGAAAGAGAAAAACCATTTCAAAACAACAAAACAAACACTTTTTAAGTTTTAAGCGCTTATATCTCTCATTGACGTTGTCCCATCGAATATTGCTTCAGGACATTTTTTGTAGAGAATTTAGTAAGCATTCGAATGGTCACTTTCCACTTACCACGATTTCCCAACCGGTATCGAGATATTTACGAAAAATGTATGGAGATCCGAAAATGTTTCACGTCTATTAATAACATTTTTTTTTTCGCATACTTCCTTAACTTCAAATATAACCAAAATTTAATCATCTTAGTTGGAATTAATTTCCAAGATGTAGAAAATATTTCAATTGAATCCCGCGATTCTAAGTACTCACAAAAAAATAATGACCTACAAAAACATTGATTCCACTTTTCTCAGAAACGGTTACAGATATCGCCTTAAAAATGGGTTCATTCGTTCTCTTATGTTAACAAACCTATAAAACAAGTACCTGCAAGCATATAAACTCAAAAACGTAAGCTTTACGATTTTTTTTGCGCGAATTTCGCCCCCAACGCCATCTTCCAGTAGGCGGATTTTGCTGGTTAACGAACTTGACCTTTCAAATTGGACGAAGGATTTTTGAACCAAATTTCATCAAAATCGGACCATTTTTGAGCCGTCAGGAGCGCGAACAGACAAGCATATATATAAATATATATATATATATATATATATATATATATATATATCTATATATATACATACAAATTTTAGCCACCTATATTTTCGTGATCTATAGGGTCTGAAACGTGAAAGTTTCTAGTCGGCACTTCCGGATTGCGTCATGAGGTCAACCTCATAAGCGGGTTCTCCCTATGGAGATAGGGAGTAACCGCGCTAAAAAGAGTATTTTATAAAGGGAGCCTGCTAGAGTTGTTGTTACCAGGTATGTAAACGTAACATCACGTGGACAAGTTAAGAGAGTTAAGAATGAGGGAGGAAGCGGTGAATTTCCTGTAGCTACTAGGTACTGTCAGATTCCTGTGAAGGCTGATTCTTATAATCTCCCGTTCTCCGGTATGCCATTGCGTCGGTGTTTTAATTTTTCTCAAAATACCAAAACATAATATTAACCATTAAGTAGAGATGTGGGGAGTTTTCAGCACCCCATGACTTAATTAGCACTATATTTTGAATTTAAAAATTTACAATCCATTTCATCGCTTTGGTACCTTCATAAATAGTAGTTCTGTTCACATTGAGGTTGCATTCGCATAAAAAAAAAGTCCGACTCGCAGGAACTGCCTCATCTTAGCGCGGTTCCGTTCTTATCCCTAGTCTAATTTCGAAAGATTAAAATAGAAGCAGTTATTATTTTGTTGAGAGGAGATCGTTGACCGTTGATGATGCAAGGTAGGGATTGTCCGGGTTAGGTCACTGCTACTTAATAATACATACCCCATATGTGTATGCATGTGGGCATATATATGTACATATGTGTATGTGTATATGCATATATATAAATATATATATTATATATGTATATATATATATATATATATATATATATATATATGTTAGGTATATTTACATGGATATGTGCATATATTAGTGTTAAATATGTCCTACTTGTATTTACAGCCCTGATGAAGGCTTGAAGTTCAAGCCGAAACGTCGGCACAATAAAACCATTTTTACGATAAAATGTAGTTTTATTAAGTAGCAGTGACCGAACCCTGACAGTTATATTTCGGTTCCACCAGTCTTGAAAGGTAGGATATACAATCTTACCTGGAAGGGTCGGCAACACTAGAAACCGTCCCGCTAGTTACAAGGTCTTGGAATCTTGGAACTCTATATTTCTAACAATAAATTGTTTTTGTTATTTTACTTAACCTGTTTTATTTTCGAATACATTATCCAACTATAAGCAATTAAAAAATAACAAGGAATAAAATACAGACAAAAAGAACACTTCGAATAAGCGAAATCAATTATTTTAAAGCTTTAAGCTCTTATTTCTCCGATTGACATCGCCTAATCAAAACTTTCATTAGAACCTTTTATGTAGAGCATTTAATAAGCTTTCTAATGGTATTCTTGCGTTTACCAAAATTCTCAACAGTTTTCGAGATATTAATGAAAGTTCCCAAAATTTATATTATTTCTAGCAACAGAAAATTGGCCTCATTTTTCATATCCTGCTTTACACACAAAATTTTCGCAACATAAGAAATTACAAAAATAAAAAGCAATAAAAAACGAAGGGAATGAGACAAAAATTACAACAAGAACGACTAAAACCCGTTCATAAGAAAAAAACAGACGTATTTGAAGTTTTAAGCACTTATTTCTCCGATTGACATAACCTAATCAAAAATAGTTTTAGAATCGTTTTTTTAGAGAATTTAGTAAGCTTTCAAATAGTTTCTATCCACTTACCACGATTTCCCAACCGTGTTCGAGATATTAATGAAAGTATACGAAGTTTCCAAAACTTTTCATGTCTGTTCATAAAATATTTTATTCTAACCCTTCCTTAACTCCAAACAGAACAAAACTTTCAACATATTAGTTTTAATGAAAGTAGAACATGCAGATAAAGTTTCAACTGAATCCCGTAATTCTAAGTACCTAAACCAAAAACGGTATTCAAAAACTATTTTTCCAATTTTCTCGAAAACGGTTAAAGCGATCGCCTTCAAAATGGTTCCATTCGTTTTCCTAGCCCAAGAAGCCGATAAAAAGAGTACTTACAAGCTTATGAACTCAAAAACGTAAGCGTTACGATTTTTTTTGCGCGAATTTCGCCCCCAACGCCATCTTCCAGTAGGCGGATTTTGCTGGTTAACGAACTTGACCTTTCAAATTGGACGAAGGATTTTTGAACCAAATTTCATCAAAATCGGACCATTCGTCTTCTATCTAGAGAGCGAACAGACAAATATATATATATATATATATATATATATATATATATATATATATATATATATAAATAAATATATACATATATATATATATATACAAATTTGAACCACCGTTATTTTCGGTCTCTAGGGGTTCTGAAACGCGAAATTTTCTAGTCGGCACTTCCGGATTGTTTCATTGTATCAACCCTATAAGCGGGGTTCCTCCCTATGGGGGAGGGAGGAACCGCGCTAAAAACATTATTTGTTTATTTTCTGGGCCTTTTACTGGCTTAGGGTGTTCACAACACCCTACTTACGTAACAAAAATTTAAAATATAATGTATTCTTTCGACCGCCGTTTGACATTTTATATGAAGAGAATCAAGAAATAATGAAGAGGCGTTTTAAGTAAATGTGTGAAAATGATGGAGAAGATGAGTCTATTGATTCGGACGATGAGGAAAGAAATAGGTATTTTTGAAAAATCTACTATATATTTGTCAAATACCACTCACTCACTCACCCCTAGCCCAAACCACACGACAGAAAATTTTGAAATTTTGCATGGACACTCCCTATAGAACGTAGGCGCTCGCTAAGAAAGGATTTTTTGATATTTGAATTTTTAAGTATTTTTAGAGGGGTTTAAAGTCTTAGATGTTTAGAACATGCAAGCCTAGGCAGCAAGCGTTGCTAGGACGATAAAAGAACAGCTGTTACTATACTGTATCTATTTCATAGTATTATTTTTAATTGAGGTTAATTTCAACTATCATGGCAGACCTTGAATTACTAAAACTGAGAAATAAAATGTGAATTTTTCCCTCAAAGAGTTTCCGCCATTGACACAAAAATTTGAAATTTTGCACGGGCCATCCGTTTAGAGTGTAAACACTCGCTAAGAAAGGTTTTTTATTTTTATATTCAAACGTTTAAGTACTATTAGGGGGGTTTGAATTATTAAGAAGAAAATGGTTCGATTTTGATAACATTTGGTACAAAAATCTATCTTCTTATTTAAAAGTTTATGTTCATTAACCACCAATCACGAATTTGTGCTGGCGTAATAATACGCTAGCACAGCCACGTTTTCTCGGAAACGGCTGGAGCGACAAATTCGTGATTGGTGTCATTCTAGAGCAACAAATTAGCAACAAATTCTGGTACCAGTCTGAATTTCGTGAGACAATTAGATCAAGAGTTACGGGGGTGGCTGTGCTGGCGTAATATTACGGTAGCACAGCCACGTTTTCTCGGCAACGGCTGGAGCGACAAATTCGTGATTGGTGTCATTCTAGAGCAACAAATTAGCAACAAATTCTGGTACCAATCTGAATTTCGTCAGACAATTAGATCAAAAGTTACGGGGGTGGCTGTGCTGGCGTAATATTACGCTAGCACAGCCACGTTTTCTCGGAAACGGCTGGAGCGACAAATTCGTGATTGGTGTCATTCTAGAGCAACAAATTAGCAACAAATTCTCGTACCAATCTGAATTTTGTCAGACAATTAGATCAAAAGTTACAAGGGTGGCTGTGCTAGCGTAATATTACGGTAGCACAGCCACGTTTTCTCGGAAACGGCAGGAGCGACAAATTCGTGATTGGTGTCATTCTAGAGCAACAAATTCTCGTACCAATCTGAATTTCGTCAGACAATTAGATCAAAAGTTACGGGGGTGGCTGTGCTGGCGTCATATTACGCTAGCACAGCCACGTTTTCTCGGAAACGGCTGGAGCGACAAATTCGTGACTGTTGTCATTCTAGAGCAACAAATTAGCAACAAATTCTGGTACCAGTCTAAATTTCGTGAGACAATTAGATCAAAAGTTACGGGGGTGGCTGTGCTGGCGTAATATTACGCTAGCACAGCCACGTTTTCTCGGAACCGGCTGGAGCGACAAATTCGTGGTGGGTGTCATTCTAGAGCAACAAATTAGCAACAAATTCTGGTACCAATCTAAATTTCGTCAGACAATTAGATCAAAAGTTACGGGGGTGGCTGTGCTGGCGTAATATTACGGTAGCACAGCCACGTTTTCTCGGAAACGGCTGGAGCGACAAATTCGTGATTGGTGTCATTCTAGAGCAACAAATTCTCGTACCAATCTGAATTTCGTCAGACAATTAGATCAAAAGTTACGGGGGTGGCTGTGCTGGCGTCATATTACGCTAGCACAGCCACGTTTTCTCGGAAACGGCTGGAGCGACAAATTCGTGATTGGTGTCATTCTAGAGCAACAAATTAGCAACAAATTCTGGTACCAGTCTGAATTTCGTGAGACAATTAGATCAAGAGTTACGGGGGTGGCTGTGCTGGCGTAATATTACGGTAGCACAGCCACGTTTTCTCGGCAACGGCTGGAGCGACAAATTCGTGATTGGTGTCATTCTAGAGCAACAAATTAGCAACAAATTCTGGTACCAATCTGAATTTCGTCAGACAATTAGATCAAAAGTTACGGGGGTGGCTGTGCTGGCGTAATATTACGCTAGCACAGCCACGTTTTCTCGGAAACGGCTGGAGCGACAAATTCGTGATTGGTGTCATTCTAGAGCAACAAATTAGCAACAAATTCTCGTACCAATCTGAATTTTGTCAGACAATTAGATCAAAAGTTACAAGGGTGGCTGTGCTAGCGTAATATTACGGTAGCACAGCCACGTTTTCTCGGAAACGGCAGGAGCGACAAATTCGTGATTGGTGTCATTCTAGAGCAACAAATTCTCGTACCAATCTGAATTTCGTCAGACAATTAGATCAAAAGTTACGGGGGTGGCTGTGCTGGCGTCATATTACGCTAGCACAGCCACGTTTTCTCGGAAACGGCTGGAGCGACAAATTCGTGACTGTTGTCATTCTAGAGCAACAAATTAGCAACAAATTCTGGTACCAGTCTAAATTTCGTGAGACAATTAGATCAAAAGTTACGGGGGTGGCTGTGCTGGCGTAATATTACGCTAGCACAGCCACGTTTTCTCGGAACCGGCTGGAGCGACAAATTCGTGGTGGGTGTCATTCTAGAGCAACAAATTAGCAACAAATTCTGGTACCAATCTAAATTTCGTCAGACAATTAGATCAAAAGTTACGGGGGTGGCTGTGCTGGCGTAATATTACGGTAGCACAGCCACGTTTTCTCGGAAACGGCTGGAGCGACAAATTCGTGATTGGTGTCATTCTAGAGCAACAAATTCTCGTACCAATCTGAATTTCGTCAGACAATTAGATCAAAAGTTACGGGGGTGGCTGTGCTGGCGTCATATTACGCTAGCACAGCCACGTTTTCTCGGAAACGGCTGGAGCGACAAATTCGTGACTGTTGTCATTCTAGAGCAACAAATTAGCAACAAATTCTGGTACCAATCTGAATTTCGTCAGACAATTAGATCAAAAGTTACGGGGGTGGCTGTGCTGGCGTAATATTACGCTAGCACAGCCACGTTTTCTCGGAAACGGCTGGAGCGACAAATTCGTGATTGGTGTCATTCTAGAGCAACAAATTAGCAACAAATTCTGGTACCAGTCTAAATTTCGTGAGACAATTAGATCAAAAGTTACGGGGGTGGCTGTGCTGGCGTAATATTACGGTAGCACAGCCACGTTTTCTCGGAACCGGCTGGAGCGACAAATTCGTGGTGGGTGTCATTCTAGAGCAACAAATTAGCAACAAATTCTGGTACCAATCTAAATTTCGTCAGACAATTAGATCAAAAGTTACGGGGGTGGCTGTGCTGGCGTAATATTACGGTAGCACAGCCACGTTTTCTCGGAAACGGCTGGAGCGACAAATTCGTGATTGGTGTCATTCTAGAGCAACAAATTAGCAACAAATTCTGGTACCAATCTGAATTTCATCAGACAATTAGATCAAAAGTTACGGGGGTGGCTGTGCTGGCGTAATATTACGCTAGCACAGCCACGTTTTCTCAGAAACGGCCGGAGCAACAAATTTGAAAATAGTGTAACAAATTAGCAACCAATTAGCAACAAATTACTGAGTATGTTAGAAGTTGGGGTTGCAATTTTGCTGTTCCAGCGTAATAGGGCTCACAAACAGCTTAGGCCGTTTAAAAAAAAAAAAAAATTTTTTGCAATAAATTGGCTATGGGATGTGCTTTAGCAACCAAAAGGAGTCATTTTTTTTGCATGACTTGATTTTTAATGTTTTTTCCGATTATTGCGCCTTAAAGGGTTAACCGGTACATTCAATTATAGTGGTAAAGGGCAACTTCGTCCGTTAGAAAACATTCGTTGTTTATAAAAAAACTTCCTAATTGCATTGTACAAAACATTTAATTATTGCTTGAAGTGCATATTTGCCTATAAATTAATTATTTTATTATGTGTGGGGAATTCGGAACTTTCCGATGGTTACATTCATGAAAGAATTTTTATTATGTTTATTTTGACCTGTAGTGTTACTAAATTCACTTAAAACTGGCGGTCAATGATACAAACACCCCATTCATTCAGCTTTATCAAATACATCACACGTTCCACGCCTTTTGGCCGCTGATAACTAAAAGTATTTAGAAAAAGTCAATGAATAGTTGGGATTTAGCTAAGAAAAATTATCAGGAAAATCTACATTTTGAACCCCATGGCATACCCTTTGGTAGCCTTCTTTAGCAAAACGCCTAGGGGACGAAGGAAGACGTCCCAATGTCATTTGGGGTTAGTAATTGGATGAGTGACCTCCTGGAAAAAAAACCAGTAGCCCAGTAGTAGTAGTTTTTTTTTACTAAAGATAGTGTAGAGTATACGTAGAGACCCTCTAGGTATCATTTGTTGAAGCTAAGTATCTAACATCTGCACCTAAGATGCACATTTTTTTATTTGATCTTAAAATGATATATAATTAATAAAAATAATTATAGGAGAAATTATTAAAAGTATATGTTTCCAATAATGAATGTTTGCTTTAAAAAAATAATATATAGCTTAGAAAAATAATTACCTATAGAAAAATTTCTGAAAAGAATATTTTTCCAATAATGAATGTTTGCAATACTTCTTTCGTCAGGCGTATTCGTGGTAATGAAGAAGAATCCTTTCATGATTTTAATGAAAACTGTCAAGGATAAAAGAATAGACCTTTAATATTGGCTTGTCTAAATTTACATATTTATTAAGTTGAGCTTTATTAAGGCACTTAGCCCTGCTTCCGATAGAAAATGGCTTGATTAGAACCTTATTCTTTTTTAATATTTTTTATGAAGTCCCTGTTTTTTCCCCTGGTGACATAAGAATTTTGAAGTAGGCTTTGACTCAAGCAGAGCGAAATATTTTACTTATTTATGTAAATATTGTATTAATTATTTATTTTAGAGGGTGCTATAATTACTAAGGCTCTTCAAAGATATAAATGTTCATTAAAAACTAGAAAAAAAAACTGTCTATACTAGAATTAGGAAAATTATTTAAATACTTAAATTATAATGAGTTTAAGAAAAGAATGAATGAAATTCTTCGTTAATTAATTCGTTAAACGATGAGTTATCGTGTATGCGCTAGAACACGTTCAGTCAAAACCTTGAGGCCAAACTGTGCAGTCTCTGGCTTCCGATTTAAACTGAATGTGTATGAACTTAAAGTGAATGTCAAGGACAAAATCAAAGTAATTGAATCAGACTCTAATTCAGAAATAGTCTCAGAAAACCAACCTCCAAATGAGAATGATTTTGAAGAGCCCAAAGATTGTTTTCGTAGAGAATCGCTATTAGAGTCTCGCTGATGATGGAGCTGTATGTACACAAGAGTCGTACTATGAGTTTTTAAAAATGGTGGGAAATTTATCAAAATTATCTCATGAGTGCAGTCCCAGAACCTACATTCTTTCGTGAGCTGCTAATATTCCTAAAAGTGTACCTTATTAATACGCAAATATTTCTTATTTAGATTATATTATCAGCCTTTGGGGTTGAAAGACACAATTAACGAAGAATTTCATTCATTCTTTTCTTAAACTCATTATAATTTAAGTATTTAAATAATTTTCCTAATTCTATTATAGACAGGTTTTTTTTCTAGTTTTTAATGAACATTTATATCTTTGAAGAGCCTTAGTAATTATAGCACCCTCTAAAATAAATAATTAATACAATATTTACGTAAATAAGTAAAATATTTCGCTCTGCTTGAGTCAAAGCCTACTTCAAAATTCTTATGTCACCAGGGGAAAAAACAGGGACTTCATAAAAAATATTAAAAAAGAATAAGGTTCTAATCAAGCCATTTTCTATCGGAAGCAGGGCTAAGTGCCTTAATAAAGCTCAACTTAATAAATATGTAAATTTAGACAAGCCAATATTAAAGATCTATTCTTTTATCCTTGACAGTTTTCATTAAAATCATGAAAGGATTCTTCTTCATTACCACGAATACGCCTGATGAAAGAAGTATTGCAAACATTCATTATTGGAAAAATATTCTTTTCAGAAATTTTTCTATAGGTAATTATTTTTCTAAGCTATATATTATTTTTTTAAAGCAAACATTCATTATTGGAAACATATACTTTTAATAATTTCTCCTATAGTAATTTGTATTAATTATATATCATTTTAAGATCAAATAAAAAAATGTGCATCTTAGGTGCAGATGTTAGATACATAGCTTCAACAAATGATACCTAGAGGGTCTCTACGTATACACTACACTATCTTTAGTAAAAAAAACTACTACTACTGGGCTACTGGTATGTACAGTTTGCCGCTCTTTTATAATTCAAACCGTATATGGTTTACATACACGATGAGTTAATAAACCTCAAGGCAGGGACTGCACAGTCGAGTTATAATAGACCTAATGAAGTATGTATAGGAAATATCCTATTGTCCCCATACATCTAGCCTGGCCTGCACAGTCCCGGGCTCGTTGGTCTGTACAGTTAAACTATTGGTTTTATCAATCTACTTTTATGAACAGTCCAGTTCAACTTTGGCCTTAAGGCTGTCTTATACACGGTTAGGAATATCTGAAGGTCTGCGCAGTCCAGATCTTGAGCTATTCCTCATAGTGTATGTGCACTCACAGATCTTATTCTTCATATAGCTCCTTCTTTCCGACACTACTATGCTATCTTCAATCTGAAATGTTAACAATTTCGAATTAAAAAAAAAAGTTCCGGTGGCCGTAAATGCTAAGGTGCGTGCACTTCATGTCTATGGACGTGGGTCCCATCCTCATTAGGGGTGATGGCTTTTCTTTTTTTGAAAGAAGATTCCTCTAAAGAACAGGTTATAACAATCTATGTATAAGCGGGAGATAAGATTAAATTAAATACATTCAACAAATATTTACAAAACGCATTTAACTTAATTGTATAATTTATTCAGAAAATGTGTTAACGTAGAAATAAACATTAAACAAGGCATTTTGTTAATGAGGCGTTACATTATTAGGGAACGATGACGTGTAATTTGGTGTTGATAGGCGTACAGAAGGTACCTGGGCCTATTATAAGACATTTACGCCTTCACAAGGAGTGATATGTCTGCAAGGCGTCAAAATAATTACGTTTATTAGTAGTAAGCCGCTTCCAAGACATACCAGGTTTTCGGAAAACGAACAGAACTCAGCTCACACTGCCTCCGTCAATTTTGGATAAATAATGTGCCAAAGGTTTACATGAGACCCGTATCGGTACTTTTTTTTTCGAGTTAAGAAGTCATTAAAATTTATCGGTATATATATATATATATATATATATATATATATATATATATATATACAGGTTGTCCCAGTATATGTGTCCACCCCCTTTTCCTCATAGAGTTGTTGGAATTTCGAAATGAAACTTGGTAGATCTTAGTTATGTTGCATGAGGTTACTTTTGAAGGTTTAGTTGACTTAGTAACATTCTCCAGTTTTTCTCCAGCGCATCTAACTCTTGATTTTCCAAGGGCGGCAGGTATTTTTGTATGACGAATTCTGATAGAATATTTAATTTTAAGATTAATTTCTTCCGAGACATCTTTTGATCCGACGCACCGTTTGCGCGTAAAACGCAAAAAAATGAAAAATATCGCCCTTTTGTAGACAAATTCCTTTTTATCACTAAAACCAAGCCTTGTACGAAAAACACCTCAATGGAAACGTTGTAGCCTATTCATTTTCCTTTCAGATGATACCAAGATCAAAGTTGTAGATTAAATATTTAACGGGGCATTATGAATGAAAAATATACCTTAAAAGTTTTAAAAAGTAACAATTCAGAAAATCGATATGAATAGAAAAAAAAGTAGCTGACATAAACAATAAAAATGGGGTTTTATTTTAACATGAAGGAAGACAAAAAAAAACATCAATAAAAAAAAAGACCAATTGAAGCTCGCTCAAAAAATTATATTCAAACGAGCATCGAGATTTCACTTTGTAAATCGTATTTTTTGCCCATTTTTTAAAAAAAATCCTCACATATACACTCATAGGAAGAATTTTCGCCCATAAAAAAACAATTGAAAACAAAAAAAAAAAACATTTACAAGGTTTACTCCTCAAACTTACTGCATTTGTACCGCCAAAGATATGAAGAAATATTTTATTTTTTTATTGAGAGGAGAGATAAAGCGTTATTATTCATTAACAATCAAGTATCGAAGCAACAATAAATTCATCCATTATTTATTCATTTAATTTCTAGTCAAAATGTTAAAGAGGTAAAGAGTTGTGTTTTCATAAAGAGGGGGTTTAATTCAATTCCTAATGATACGCTCGGCTGCTATGTTCTACTATGTTTGTTGAATTTGTGCGGATTTAACGCGCTTGATGATAAAATGTTTGTTTTCCTCTTTAACACGAGTATCTACTTAATAAAAGCTTTTAAAAATAAAAGCGCCACGCCGACGTATGATTTGTCAACATTGAAAATGCAGGAAACAATAAATTGGCCTAACGCTGATGATCTAATACACAAACTTAAATAAAACAAACAGTTGGTGTATGACCTTTATTCAAAAGAAACAACCGGAGAGAAGAAATTGTATTATGTCGGTTAGGAATTTACCATTCACGGCTGACACACTTACACTTACCATAAAACACCTACTGACAGAATGTATAATTAGACAAAACTGTGACTTACCAACAATTACATTCAAATAGATTGTTTTTTTTTTTTCTAGAACAACGAGGTACCATTTTACAGCCTATTAAATAATGCAACTTTTGAGGCGGAGGCAAATCTCTAAGTCTACAAATAGCTGATTGAGAAAACATTGAATACTTTTAGATAGCCCGGCGCTTATAGCTAAATAGCTAAACAGTTGATGCGCCGTTAAAAAAAAAAAAAAAACAAAAAAAAAAACTAATATTAGTTCAAATCCATATGGATTTCACTACAGCTCTTCATTTATATGGTAATATTTCAATAACGGGTGTTTCTTATTGGAGATTTAATGTAGATTCTAAAAATGTGGTTGTTATTTACATGTAAAATTCTGAAAACACAGTTTTTAAAAGCAATAGTTTGAGTAGCCGTGCTACATGTTCAGATAGAACGCTCATTTCTGCATCCCTGAACTAAAAATGAGGAGTAGAATAAACCCCTAAATTTACGATACCTCAACATTTAAGTACTTAAAGAGGACCAACATACTAGACAAATTATAATATGACCCCTAAGACCAAATTGTAAAAAGAAAACTTCACATCAAAATGAAAAAAATAAGGGAGAAAAAGGTTCATTGACATAAGAGAACATCTTCTCTAATGTCAATGTCTTACGTATTCCAATTAAAATAAAAATTATTCTTACATTTACTACCAACTGTCAGATAACACACTATCAAATACTTAAACCTTAAGACACACAACACATTGTAACTTAAATACGAAAACTGTACTAATACATCATAGACAATTTGACAAAAAAGTTTGATATTTTTATATTAGCGCGGTTCCTCCCTCCCCCATAGGGAGGAACCCCGCTTATAGGGTTGATACAATGAAACAATCCGGAAGTGCCGACTAGAAAATTTCGCGTTTCAGAACCCCTAGAGACCGAAAATAACGGTGGTTCAAATTTGTATATATATATATATATGTATATATTTATATATATATATATATATATATATATATATATATATATATATATATATTTGTCTGTTCGCTCATTTCTGGCTTCCCTGATGGTCCGATTTTGATGAAATTTGGTACAAAAATCTGTCGTCCAATTTGAAAGGTCAAGTTCGTTAACCAGCAAAATCCGCCCACTGGAAGATGGCGTTTGGGGCGAAATTCGCGCAAAAAAAAAATCGTAACGCTTAAGTTTTTGAGTTCATAAGCTTGTAAGTACTCGTTTTATAGGCTTCTTGGGCTAGGAAAACGAATGAAACCATTTTCAAGGCGATAGCTTTGACCGTTTTCGAGAAAACTGAAAAAATAATTTTTGAATGCCGTTTTTGGTTTGGGTACTTAGAATCATGGGATTCAGTTGAAACATTTACTGCATCTTCTAATTTCATTAAAACTAATATGTTGAAATTTTGGTTGCGTTTGGAGTTAAGGAAGGGTTAGAATAAAATATTTTATTAACAGACAAAAAAAAGTTTTGGTAACTTTGTATACTTTCCCTAATATCTCGAAAAAGGTTAAGAATCTTGGGAAATGGAAGAATACCATTGGAAAGCTTACTAAATGCTCTACAAAAAAGGTTCTAATGAAAGTTTTGATTAGGCGATGTAAATCGGAGAAATAAGTGCTTAAAACTTTAAAGTAATTGATTTCGCTTATTCGAACTGTTCTTTTTGTCTTTGATTTTGATACTTAAAATTATGGGATTCAGTTGAAACACTTTCTGCATGTTTGAATTTTATCAACACTAATATGATAAAATTTCGGTTACGTTTGGAGCTAAGGAAGGATTAGAATAAAATATTTTATTAACAGACATGAAATGTTTTGGGAACTTCGTATACATTCCCTGATATCTCGAAGACGGTTAGGAATATTGGTAAACGGAGGGTTACCATGCGAAAGCTTACTAAATGTTCTACAAAAAAGATTCTAAAACAATTTTTGATTAGGCTATGTCAATCGGAGAAATAAGTGCTTAAACTTTGAAGTAATTTATTTCGTTTATTCGAACGGTTCTTCTTGTTTGTTTTTATTCCTTGTTGTTTTTTCATTGGTTATAGTAGGATAATGTATTTGACAATAAAACAGATTAATTAAAATAAGAAAAGCAATTCATTGTTAAAAATATAACAGGCTGTACCGTATGAAATGTCAGTTTTGGATTTGTCGATTTCCTTCAAATGTCTTGAAACTGTCGAGGCTCCTACTCCGAGTTCTTTGGCATATTCCCTAGTGTTTTTAATTGCTTATAGTAGTCAAATGTATTTGTCAATAAAACAGGATACGTATAATTAGAATCAATATTTTGTTTCTTAGAATTCGAAGATGCCGTATGAATATCTAGATTACAGTACTGTTGTTGATTTCGTTCTTTAGAATTATTCTTGGTATTCCCTATTTTCATCTGTTACCCATAGTTATTTATTGTTAGTAGGTTTTTCTTATTGATTATAGAATATAAATCTATTTGGCTATAAAACAGGATACGTAAAATTAGTGACAATATTTCGGAGATTTCTGAGCGAAATACTTTTAAGATTTTTTACCACCACGAACGGCTTTTTTCCTCTATTTTTATCCACTAGATAGGCTTTATTTTGCATATTATTCTATATAAGTTTTATTCAGCAGGGGATTCTGATGAAATGTCGTGTTTTTGCTGTGGATTTTAAATACGATGTATCTAAGATTGGATAACATTAGCGAGTCTACATAGTTAAGAACCGACGACGGAGGATTACTTCTTGCGGTTCAATGCCCGTAGAAGCAGAAGGTCCGCAGGAAATTTACCTGCTAAGAGTTAATCCTCAAGAGCTGTAAATATACCCCAGGTATCTGCCGACACAAATACAAAGCCTAGGCGGAGAGCACCCCAAAAACACAGATCCAAACATAGGTTATATACTAAATATATCATAAAGACTACTTAATTGTAAACCGATTCATCAATTAGCAATCAATAGTTTTCAACAAAGGTTATATACTAAATATTGAAAAAAAGTATTTAATTAGAAAAAAACAATATTACACAAGACTTGTTTTTGGTCCATTTGTGTCTACTTCATAGACTTAATTAGATATATTATTCTATTTTAGTTGGACAACTAAACTTTGTTTTATTTTGTTTAATAAAGTTTTTTTTCTTGACTTGTTATTCGTCAAGACTTTTATTTGTCCTTGTGTATTAACTAGATAGGTTTTATTCGGCATATTATTCTATATAGGCTATATTAGGCAGGGTATTCTTCTCAATCTTGTGTACTTCTTCTTGATCCTTCTGTACATGGGCGTATATAAAAACAATTTCGGGGGGGGGGGCTGAGACCATTTCCAGGGTATGGAATACTAAATATTTAGAGCTTGGAATAGTTTTAGGCAACTAAAACGCTATTACACGGTGTGTGTATCTACCCCTCAGCCCCCCCCCCCCCTCATATACGCCCATGCTTCTGTATCCACTAGAAAGGCTTTATTAGGCATATTTTGTATTGATTTATAGACCTTTGCTTTAGAATGAGAGCCAGATTCTGTAATTTCCGCTTCTGTGTAAAATTTAGCTACTGTCGGTGTCCCTGACGCCTTAATATCACTTTTATTCGAGATGTTCGAGAGGATTTTGACAATTTTTACGAGATATATAAAAAAAAAAAGTTTATTTCTTTTCTAAGCTTATCAAATGGCACTAGGGACATGAACGGAACCGCGCTAAGATGCTGCAGTTCCTGCGAGTCGGACTTTTATTTTTCTCGTTGCTTCAATACTTGTTAAAAGTTGAATCGCATAGCGGCGTCAATATATAAAATAATAAATTGCCCAGCCCGATTATAATAAAGGAAATAATAAATTCCCTTTAGAATGTAAACACTCGCTACGAGGGGTTTTTTTATATTCAATATTTTATGTATTTTTAGAGGCGTTTAATTTTTATTATGTTTTAAAGAGAGCATGCGCGCCTAGCGGGGATGATAACAGGTCAGCTGTTACCCTTCTGTATCTATTTCATAACATTATTTTTAATTGCAGATCATTTCAACTAAGAAGGCAGACCTTGAATTACTAGAAATAAACTGTGATTTTGTCCCTCATAGAGTTTACGCTATATCTGGTGATGGTCCTCCGAGGTAATAATATCCCGAACCAGAGTTGGGCAAACGTTAGCGCGCGCTAAAAGCTGATACCTCTCCGATAATTTAGCGAAACTGTAGAAAGCGAGCCCTAATAATTAGCGGTTAGCGGCGGCAATGCGCTAACCGCTAATCTATTTATGAAATATCGTAATTGCTAATAGCTTAAGCTATAGTTACAAGTTGTAACTATAGCTTAAGCTATTAGCAATTACGATATTTCATGAATAGATTAGCGGTTAGCGCACTGTCGCCGCTAACCGCTAATTATTAGCGCTGGCTTTCTACAGTTTCGCTAAATCAGCGGAAAGGTATCAGCTTTTAGCGCGCGCTAACGTTTGCCCAACTCTGTCCCGAACCGTTGCACAAGTCAGAACACTTCTTGGGAATGCTCGCAGATATAATGGGTGATTCCAAATGACATCTTGGAAACATAAATGTTTAAATGTTAACGTCCATTTATTATTGAGAAAGAATTTTAACCTGAAACTGGTTAAACTCCCGTTACTCGTAACCTATAGATACAAAATACTATTGATACGTAATACAAAATACTATTGATTTATTGGCCCAAGCCTCCAAGGAACTAAAACTTATTATGAAATATTATGGGTCATCTGCAAGAAAAAATTTGATGTATATATATAAATCTTATAATGGAGCATAATGTGCTTTGCAAATAGCCTGTCAAGGCAGAGATGACATGATGGAGGATCTAAGGACGCGTGCGTGAGATATGCCGATATGGCCAATGCCCATTCTCGTTAAAACAACATTTTCCCTCCGCTCGCAGCTTTTTTGGATTGGTTTCTGTTTTCTTTGTATGAGTAACTAACTGAATACCCGTGCTTCACCACGGCCGATAAGTATTTTTTATATTGAGTTTAATAAGATATTATCAAAATTAACGCTACTACATAAGTTTGTACAGTTTATTATTGCACGGACTTTAAAGTTACCCAGGAAGTAAAACAGCCGCTTAAAAAGTTAGGTAAACAGAGACAAATACACGTTGAAAAGCATAAAACTAACAAATTTGAAGTTTTAAGCACTTATCTCTTCGATTGACATCGCCCCACCGAACATTACAACAGAATCTTATTGTAGAGAATTTAGTAACCTTTTGAATAGCCGCCTTCCACTTACTAGGAGTTCCCAACCGTTTTCGAGATATTTTAGAAAATATACTGATATCCGAAAACTTTGTCTCACCATTCATACAATTTTTTTCTATATACTTCGTTTCTGAATACCCAAACAGAAAATTAGTTTTAAAAAGTATTTCTATCAATTTTTCTGGTAAATGGCTACAGAATTTGCTTAAAAAATGGTTTCATTCGTTTTCTTACGTTAAGGAATGTTTCGCACAAATTTCGCTCCAAAAACCATGTTCCAGTAAACGGATTCAACTGCTCAATGAACTTGACCTTTTAAATGAGAAGAAAGATTTTTGTACCAAATGTTATCAAAATCGAACCATTTTTGAGCCGATGAGGAACTTCTTAATAATTCAAACCCCCCTAAAAGTACTTAAACATTTGAATATCAACAAACCCTTTCTTAGCGAGTGTTTACATTCTAAACGGATTGCCTGTGCAAACTTTTTAAATTTTTGTGTTAAGTGGTTCGGGATATTATTACCTCGGATGTACCATCACCAGGGCTAAAATTCTATGAGGGGAGAACCGGTAGCCGTGAGGGTTAAGGCGTGAGCTCTTAACACTCCGTGCCAAAGGTCGTGGGTTCGATTCCCACTAGGGGTGGTGGCTTTTCTTTCGAAAAAAGAAAAGGCATCACCCCTATCCTGGCTAGAAAAGGGTGGTAACCTATAGATAACCCGTCCTAAAATTCGTAGTTAATAATAAATGGACGTTAACATTTAAATAAATAAATTCTATGGGGGACAAAATCACAGTTTATTTCAAGTAATACAAGGACTGTCATCATAGTTGAAATTAACCTCAATTAAAAATAATACCACGAAATAGATAATGTACTGTAACAGCTGTTCTCTTATCGTCCTAGCAACGCATTCTACCTAGGCTTGGCTGCTCTAACCAACTAAAACTTTAAACCCCTCAAAAAATACTTAAAAATTCGAATATCAAAAAATCCTTTGTTAACGAGCGTCTACGCTCTATAGGGAGTGTACATGCAAAATTTCAAGTTTTTCTGTCAAGCGGTTTGGGCTGGGCGATGATAGGTCAGTGAGTGAGTGAGTGAATGGTATTTGACAAATATATAGTAGACTAGCTGAATACCCGTGCTTCGTCACGGCAGATAAGTAGTTATTTTATTGCGTTAAATAATGTTTCATTAAAATTACGTTACTATACAATTCTGTGCAGTTTATTACAGCACGGTTCCCGTCATACTATATTTTATTCAATGGGCGTTAAAATTTAAAAGTTTATGTTTCCAAGAAGTCATATGGTAACACCCAATATATTTACGAGTATTACCAAGGTTATAGGCGAGGAGGCTGTGCAAGGGTTCCGGATATTATTACCTCGCCTGGAAAACCTAAGGATATGCCATACATCACGGTTTGACCGGGACTGTCCCGGTATTTTGCAATTGTTTCGGTGTCCCGTCCAGTTTTATCAATGTCCCGGAAAAGGCTGTAATATGTAAAAAGTAATGAATTCATGTTTATAAGAATCTTTTTTAAATCGGTTACTTTTCTACAATTAACATTTTTACTACTGCTCACAGTGTCAAAGATATGAGAAGTAATCTAACTGTAAAACGCTGGAACTACCTGCACAGAGCTGCCAGCTGCCAGACACTACTATTTGGCTAGGAGATTGTTTCAAGAAAATCAAGCAGCAAAAAAAGTTCCGTTCTTATTTTTAAGGTTTGGGTAGACTAACAGTTCAGGATCCCCCCTTCCCGTTACTTGCTAGGCTTAAAACTCACCATTTTGCTTATAATTTGTACTGTTTTTATTACCAACCCCCCCCCCCCCCTGGTATGCCCATCCCATATTAATGTGTCCCGGTTTAACTCTCCAAAAATATGGCAACCCTATCTGACGGCACCAGGTAGAAAAGAAACGCAATTAAAACTCTATGAGTGACAGTTTATTTCTAGTAATTCAAGGTCTGCCATCATAGTTGAAATTAACTTCAATTAAAAATAATACTATGAGATAGATAATGTACGGTAACAGCTGTTCTTTATCGTCCTAGCAACGCAGGCTGCCTAGTCTTGCCTTCTCTAACCAACTCAAACTTTAAACCCCCCTAAAAATGCTTAAAAATACGAATATCAAAAAATCTTTTCTTAGCGAGCGCCTACGTTATATAGGGAGTGTCCATGCAAAATTTCAAAATTTTCTGTCGAGCGGTTTGGGCTAGGCGTTGATAGATGAGTGAGTGAGAGAGTGAGTGGTATTTGACAAATATATAGTAGATTATTATTTTAATATTTTACAAGCATATTCTAACAGAAAACATTTTCCCCTGCTGCATTTATATATATATATATATATATATTGTAGCGGTTATCAGATAACATTAAAACATATGTTAATATAAACATCTATATACAGTTTAACCTCTGCTCTTCTAAGTGTTAGCATTAAGCATTAAAAGGTATTTCTGTGCATTCACTCACTCCGAAAGGTAGTCCCAACTCAGTGTTTGTCAAGACTGGACACCAATGAGTACGAATATAAATATTTACCTCCTTGGAACTATGTCATTAGGTCACAGAAGAGACTGCTAACTCTTGGAACATGATCTCTGACAACTTGCTGATTTTTAACTCATTCAATGATACGAGTCAGAATTGGAATCAGATTGTCTTTAATAACATTACTGGTGGTTTTATGATTTAAAACTTTGACTTTTACCATCGACGGATCGACGTCTGTTGCTGGTTTTCTGGAAGGACGTCGAATTCAAGAAAACTCTGGATTGTGTTCAACAATTGCAAAGATTTAGTTCGAGGTTTGAGGTTAGGGCGACCTAGAGTCAAGAGTTTAGCACAGGTTTTGCTTCAAAACAGGTGAGGGATTTCAATTTTCCTGTTCCAGCTTGTCGGGTAGAATTATACAGCTTGAAAGCTTTCGTTCAACCTAAACTATTTACACTAATAATCCAAGAGTTCATAAATACTGGATACTTTGAAGGGCAGGAATATTCTGATATTTATCTGTTTGGCTTTGCAGATGGCCGAATTCATAAAATATTTATTCACTTTCTAAGTATAATATATTATACTCTGATATAATACCAATGTGTCATGACAGAATTATAAAATTCAGAAGCAGGAGTTCTTATTAAATATTAATACGCCAACCGGCTCTGATTTTAGTTTTAGCCCGGTTCCTCCCCTACCTCCATAGGGAGGAACCCCGCTTATAAGGTTGACCTCATATGGAGGTTATGACCCGCGCAGAAGCAGTAGAATTGAGAAATTGATGGTGTATTTCGAGAGTCAGGCCGATACATTGCTAAATGAACTTCTAATGTTAAAGCAGATGCAAGATCGCGTTGCTTACACTAAACTGGGACAGAAGAAGCTCACCGCCTTTTTTACTACATACTAGTTTTTAGCTTTATTGAATACAGTGCAAATACATAGGCTATTACAGTACATATAGTGTATGTGTTTTTAGGCGAATCTGTGTCGATAATAATTTCTAAACCCCATGAAAAAAAATAACGCCGATTTATGTTTTTCCGTCACTCTCTGGATAACCCGGATTTTGGTTAACTCGGATCGGCCCTGGTCCCAGCTGATCCGAGTAAACGAGGTTTTACTGTATGAGTATTGGGCAATTTTCTCTAAATACACGTAGTTCCAGCGAAGAAAACAGTAAATGGTGTCGGTGCTATTTAATATCGGATTATATAATGTTGTAAAATGCCAGTAACATCTTCTCAAAGTGCAACTCAATTACTTATAATCTTTGATCTGAAGAACGTTTTAATTTATGTAAAGAAGATCTAATCACCACCTGAAACTTACCCGCGGATTAAGTTATGCAAGAAACCAACGGGAGCCGCAGAAATTTGAATTAAAATGAAGTCAATTCATATTTCTTTTCAAGGGAAATTGCTGTAGAAAGAAATTTACATAAATTAAAAAGTCAGCAGGAGAGCATGTTGAGGAATTTCTTTCTCTAATTAAGGAGTAAGTTTCAACTTGATTAACATATACTTTACTTCTTACTTTAACTTAAAGATAAATCTTCAAACTATACTAGATTAAAGTGGTTTATTTTCTTAAAACAGTTAATGGAAGACAATTCTATATTCTGGATTTTAGAGTAACGTCTTTCCCACATTAATAAATATTTTTCCTTTTTTTTTCTTTGTAGAACATCAGATTATTTTTAGATTTAATTAAAGATGGTTTGCGGTTTAACTTTACAGTCTGTTAAACCGAAAATCACATTTAATTACGGAAAAAAAATCTGATTCTTTACAAATCACTAATGGAACCAATTTGGACGGAAGGATCAGAACTCTCAAAAATATTGAACATCAGACGAATCCCTAGGGGAGCTTACAGTCAAATTATATTTTCCCGGGGATAGGAGCCCGCTGCACTAAAGTTTTCATGGAGTTCTGCGGGAAAAACTAACAGTAAGTTCACAGGTAGGAGTACACGAGGTACGGCATCTTAGCGGATCAAGCCAAGCGCTGCCCTCCGCTTTCTTGTGAACTATAACTTGATCTTGGAACTTAGCTGAAGCCGGCTCAACATCGCGGGACACTAGGATTCACACAAATGCAGAACTTATTCCTAGTTTAAGTCCTTCTGACATTAATCGAGGATGAAGTTGGGGGCCTTGAACACAGAACTCCCATATACATACATACATCATATTACAGATGTATTTATAAACAAAACGTAATGACTAATAAAGAAATCAATACTGAGGGAAAAAAAAAAACGGACGTTTGTTGAGACAAATATTACCTACATTTTTGGCACTTAAATTCTACTAAAAGGCTTTCATTTGTATGCTAATCCTCCTATCGATATAAATATTTATTTTTTTATACGCCCCTTAAGGTACGTTACTTTCTGCGCTCTGGACTTGTTGCACAGTTTTGTTTCCAATTCTCTGCGAAATGTCGCAGAGATATTTGATGCAAGAATGAGGTATAACGTATGTTAATCATATGTGAAGATTAGATACTTCTTAGGTTAGGAACTAGGCTAGACAGGGTCCTATGTGTAAACGGTCTTTTGCGCATGCGCGTGTTACTGGCACAAGTCGCGGGCACATGTTATGTCGCGCGGTCGTCTGGCACAATTTTGTCCAGGCAAATGTGCCGCGACTTGTTACTAATGGTTTCCATTCTGCGATTTGTGCCCGACATATGTCGTGTGGCATGTCGCAAGGCAGATTTGTAGTAATGGAAACTTGGCTTAACAAACATAAAGAAAAATATTGGGTAGAACTAATTTTATTTCATTGCTTTCTGAAATTATAGAACAAAAACTGACGATTCATCTTGTAAATTATATTTTTAAACTTTTTTTTCTGAAGTTATCAAAAGAATGTTAAACAAAGGCTCTAATTTTAGTTTGCCGCCATTATTAATGGACCTTCTTCATTATCGGGGTTTTGAAAGTAGAGGCTAAAGGAAAGAGAGCCGAGTAAAAGCATTGTGTCGCTTTGTTTTAGCCACGGTTAATGGAGGCAAATGTGAACGTGGACGAATGATTAGTCCGCTCGTTAGTGCTTCAAAGAGTCTTGTAGGTGGAATAGGTTCGAGAAAAAAATCTAATGAGGGAGCGAAATTCACCATATATTATTACTAATATTATATGTATGTATATTTACAGGTTGAGGCATAATAAAGAGCCATTTTTAAAACGACGTTAACTAAAAACATTTGGTTAAACTTCCTTTATTTTATCATAATTTAAAAATACATGAATCATCATTCTCTGGCAAAGTAAAATATTGGATATATTATAAGACAGCTCTGGTAAGATGGTGCCTGTTGTCGGTCTCCCAGTTTTCTTCTCTGTCGTTGACGCCTTCTCTTTAATGTTCTTACCCCACTTTTTAATCGCACAGGCAGATGGCAAGGGCCGATTCTGATTAATGTTGAAGTCGTTGTGGAATGCACGACGTGCCAGCTAGTGCGAATAACAATTTTTAAAAAATGCCTGGACAAATGCTATTCGGTGAACGTTACTGACGCTGTTACCTCTGCCGTACTTTGATTCTCATGCTTTTAATAATTACTCTTTGGTATTCCTCACTGGTCACGGTAAGGCTATACTTGCTCTTAAGAGTAAATATATTATCACTCAGTGACTTGAGCTTGGATAAGAGTGATTTTTCTCCCGCTCCTTTCAAACAGTGACCAAAAAATACGAAAAACGCTTGCAGTGGACCGAATTCATGAATAGTGCAGTCATGCGAGTGAATTACCTGGTCACCAAAAGCACACTACAAAACAGCAAGCTGTATAACTGGATGCAGTGAGAATCGTCCGATACTTCTGAAATATCATACATTTGTATTTATAAGTGCGTATATAAATTATTTATTTCGGTTGGATAAAAATACTCCAAAAAAAAAAAATGGAGAAAAATCACCACCATTTTTATAACTAAGAGATGCTAATTGGTGTAATTAAAAGATTAATTAAAAGATTGTATATTATGTAAGTAACTCCCTATGTTTTAACTAAAAAGGTTCTCCCAGCATACGGTAAAACGCCTAAAAATGATCCCAAAGCCTGCGGAATGGGATTACATTATGAAGAGCCTTCTAAACCCATTTCAAGGACAGAAGCTTTGGTGCATAAATAATTAACTGTGGTAAACTTCTTAGTCTTTGCGCATTGTTAATCCGGTGTGTTTTTGCATGGACGGGGAGGGGGGTGGAATCATTCTCGCTCCGTTTCAGCCCTTAGAGTGTTACCCTGTGGTGGAACATTTTTTGTCCTCTACCTTTACTGTTTTTCCTTTTGTATAATTAATCTGAGGGTTTGACTGTTCGTCGTTTGATGCCCATTTAAATGCGGCTATAGAAATCGTATTTTCCATTGACACGAACTTGTTCTTTAACAAGGAGGGATGGACTCATTATACAACATTGAAATTCCTAACCGCGGAAAAACGATCAAGCCCAGAAATTCCGATATATGCAGACAACCATACCCAAACAGTCTAAAAGAAGTTATTGAGAAGAGATCGTTGACGGTTAAAATTGAGGTAGATAGTCGGGGTTCGGTCTTATGTTAAATAAAACTAAATTTTATTTTAAAAAAATGACTTATTATGACTTGTACTGACATTTTGACATTTCGGATTGACATTCACGGCTTCTTCAGAGATGTAGCCTCCACGACAAGGAAATGTACACCTCCCCCTCCTCCATAGCCTATAGAAGCTATAGAAGTAGGCTTGAATGTCAAGGTTTTTTTTTTTTTTTTTTTTTTTTTTTTTTTTTTTTTTTTTTTTTTTTTTTTTTTTTACCTTATACTCTTAATGAAACTCGTTTTGTATTTATGACTTGTAACTCACTTAGATTAACGTTAAGCTGAAATTATACTATTGACTTGAAAAAAAAAAAAATGGAATGAAAGAGAAATAACCGCATTATATTATACTTTTTATTTGTACATTTGTCAGGCAGAAATATAAAATGGTGGACATACTATAAGATATGCAACCCGCAGCCAAGCAGTTTATAAACATTCAATTTAATTAATTTAATTTTCTCAAGGAAATCGGTCTGTCTATGAACCCACAAAAAAGTACAGCTGCAGTCATAGAATAAGGTGTCTTCGGGAGACAACAATTATGTCTCAAAAATGGTGACGAAATGGAATCCACCGATGAGGTAGAAAAAATAAAATACTTATCATGTACTTTTCCTAATGAGGTAATCATACACGACAATGCCTTGCGCCAGCTGAACGAGAACTTGAACAAGTTAGCCTCGTCTAACCTGATGGGAGCAGATCAGAAATTAAACACTGTACACAATGTAACTATATATATTTAAGTAAGTACACTGAAAATGGCACCATCAAGCAAATTAGGTCCAAGATATTTTGAAGGAGTGGACACATTGAATTCGGAGAACCGTTAAAACAATGTTGGGCCTTCCTGCCAAAACGCATATGCCATGTTTTACGTTCCCCGCTGATTTAGAGATCTTGGCATAATGAGAAGCAAATGGGAAGGTCCATTACAGCATTGGTCGATAGCGCAGAACCTCGAAAAAGTCTTTCACCCTTCATTTGCAGCTTTACTCGTCTACGAAACTGAATCGACAGAATTCCGTAAGCAAATAAAAATCAACAGCCAAGACCTCGGAGCGAATCATAGAAATTTCGAAGTTCGCTATAGGAAAAGTAATTTGATGAGTATGCAATGTCTAAATGGCTAGGAATCGGAGTGGTACACTTTAAGGAGTTTCGAAACGCCAACAGATTCATCTGAAAGGAAAAAATCCTCTCCAGTTCCAAATGGACGAGCGTATAATTTTAATTCTATTCTATCAATTCCTTTTCTTCCATCACTATAGCCTTCTTTCATCTACTATATATTTGTCAAATACCACTCACTCACTGACTCACTGACCTATCATCGCCCAGCCCAAACCACTCGAAAGAAAAATTTGAAATTTTGCATGGAGTCTCCCTATAGAACGTAGACGCTCGCTAAGATAGGATTTTTTGATATTCGAATTTTTAAGTATTTTTAGAGGGGATTAAAGTTTTAGCTGGTTAGAGCAGGCAAGCCCAGGCAGCATGCGTTGCTTGGACGATAAAGAACAGTTGTTACCGTACTTAATCTATTTCATAGTATTATTTTTAATTGCGGTTGATTTCAACTATGATGAGGCCCATCCGAGGTAATAATATCCTGAACCACTTGACACAAAAATTTGAAATTTTGCACGGACAATCCGTGTAGAATGTAAACACTCGCCACGAAAGGTTTTTTTTTTTTTATATTCAAATGTTTAAGTACTTTTAGGGGGGTTTGAATTATTAAGAAATTCCTCATCGGCTCAAAAATAGTCCGATTTTGATGACATTTGTTACAAGAATCTTTCTTCTCATTTGAAAGGTCAATTTTATTAACCAGCTGAATCCGTTTATTGGAACGTGGTTCTTGGAGCAAAATTTGCGCGAAAAAATCGGAACGTTTACATTTTCGAATCCATATGCTTGCAGGTACTCGTTATATAGGTTCCTTAACCCCCCCGTAGGAAAACGAATGAAATCATTTTTAAAGCGATTTCTGTAACCGTTTACGAGAAAAATTGATAGAAATACTTTTCCAAACTAATTTTCTGTTCAGAAACGATGATTGGTTGACTTGAACCTTGTACCAGGTTTTTGACCTTCGTCTAAGTTAAGATATTTAAACTTTAGTATCGTTTGGAGGTAAGAAATATATGGGGAACAAATTGTATTAATGGTGATACAAAGTTTTCGGATCTCAGTATATTTTCTAAAATATCTCGAAAACGGTTGGGAAATCGTAGTAAGTGGAAGGAGGCTATTCGAAAGGTTACTAAAGTCTCTACAAAAAAGATTCTGTTGTAATGTTCGGTGGGACGATTTCAATTGAAGAAATAAGTGCTTAAAACTTCAAAGTTGTTAGTTTTATTCTTTTCAACTTGTATTTGTCTCTGTTTGTCTAACTTTTTAAGTGGTTGTTGTTTTTTTCTTTTTTTTACTCCCCAACGGAAACAAGCACGGTTACCTCCACATGGTGTTTCCTGGGTAACTTTAAAGTCCGTGCAATAATAAGCTGTACAAAATTATGTAGTAGCGTTAATTTTGATCATACCTTATTTAACGCAATATAAAAACTTTTATCGGCCGTGGTGAAGCAAGGGCAGTCAGCTAGTGCTTCATATTACGAACTCCTTCTATCTTCAGCTTGTAAATTAACCCGTTTTTCGAATGGATGTTTAAGCACACCGTGTACCTAATAACTCAATTTAATTGGACAGCCCATTTTATTTGTTTGTATTTAAATAAGGGTTTCTCTCTCTACTAATAGGCTCAATAAGAAGATTCGATTTCTGCGAATGAAAGGGGGGAAACATCGAGAAACTCGCCTGAAAATTTTAATAAATGTATACGTAAAGATCACGTATGTATGTTTATGCAATGTAAAATTATGTGTATTTTCATTAATGAAAAATATGAGATTCACTTCAAATGAAAATTCGTTTTGATTAGTTCATTCTAATAACTACATAACTATAGTATACATGTAATTGTTGTATGATTAAAAGCTAATAAAATTGTGTTTTTGCTCTGCAATTCTGGGTTTAAGAGATGGCTACACGTCATCTCTATATATAGAGCCAACGTGCCAAACGGTATAGCAGAAAAGGGCACGCCTCCAGGAGGGCTTGACCTTCAATAGATACCGATTCCTTCCTAAGAAGATGGTGGTTCGAGTCCCGCTTCTAGCAGGTTGAGTATTCGTCTATGGACTCGGTGAAGAAAATTTCCAAATCTGCTATAGACATTTAGGAAGGTTGACAACCTGTAAATAGCTCGACGCCTAAAAATGGAGATGTGCCGTGAATACAGGGAAAAAAAAAATTATTACAAATATGTTGGTTATATCATAATTCAAAATAATTGTAAGACATGTCATAAGCTCTAAAGGGCCAGTCAAAGTTAATATACGTGTCATTATATCAACTAAACAACATGTTTTTGACACTGATTCTGTAAAGGTAATAAACATAGAAGAAACTTGGCCGAATTAATCTGGATCTACCTGTTACTAGAAGTCTTTTATACTTTCAAATATTGCCCGTTTCTCAGCAGTGTTTATTTGATCTCCTTTTTAGTTTTCTCTATTGATCTTGACTCCAATTTAGACCGCTTGTGTAGATTCATGTCAAATATTTCTCGCTTACAAAGCTCGTCTAAGAAAACCACTCTAATATAATAATCATTACTCAATATGTTTGTTGTTATAAACGTTGCTATATGTTTTTATGAAAGAAAAAGAAGGAAAAAGGAATAAAATGTTAGCTTTCTTGATAGCTGAGCATAGTTTTGTCTCTATCGTCAACACTTTCATATAGATTTTTTGTTAGAAAAAATACTACATTATTCAATAGGGGTTACTGATGAAGGAGTTTTATTAGTAAGTACAATTATTCTTAAAAAAATGAAAGAAGACCCCAGGACATTACTTACTTTTAATCAGAATGAAGTAGAAATGCGTTACCATTTAATTTGAGTGTTAAAAAGCAAACGTCTTCCCTGTAATCTTAATTGGATCTCTCAACAGTTTCCAGACATTGGAACATGAAATATCAATAAGCTGTAATTTTGTACACATATTTCACGCTCTCATTGCACTTCTTCTGGTGCACTTATCCCAAAAAATTACATCCTTAAACTTATAGAAACTTATCTTCGTGGCAGGGCCAAGTTTAGAGTAGGGACTACCTTCTTAGGTTGAGGTTATTTTTCTTGTTTGGCTCTTGTAAGAGGCGTCATATTTAGAGTGAATTAAATAGATGATTATTGAAGAATAGTGTCTGGTGATTGAGTTCTGACCTTACGCTACATTTAAATTAGAAAGTGACGAATGTGGCCACCACCATACAACACCAATAAGCTTTGTGGACTCAAGGCTTGGAAAGAACCCAATGGGAAATGGAAAAAATCCATGAAGGCCTGATTGAAATTACAGTGATGATATTGAAATGGATTTAGTTCCAATTATATCCAACAAAGATATTTCTTATCTTCACTTTATCTCGGTAGTTCGATAATTCACTTGATAGTTTATCTAGTGAAGAATTCTAGCAATTCTCATTTCTTACGCGAACAAAGAATGCGACCAAAGCTGAAAAGAGAAATAACTTTGGAAGAGGCTGACAGAACTTCCCTTTGTCCGATAATGGAGGATTTGTTGGAAAGGTGGACGATGAGAGTGCTGTTTCGTTAGTGCGATGGTCTGCGGTAAAACCCTCTATTCCAACTAAAATACCATTATCCAACCAACGAGGACCAACTTTTATACTCACGCCTGCGCTTTAAATAAGCCCCACCTGCCGTGAATTGATGGAACCTTGCTAATCTACTTTGGTCTATAGGATTGTACTTAAATAGATAGTGGTTATTTCAAACAATGCCGAACTACTGAAATGCTTTCAGCTTTACGTTTGTAGCGGTATAACTTTGAACAATCTGAAAACTAGTTATTGTAGAACTGTTGCTATCGGAAATATTCTCAGGCTCTTTTTAGGCTTACAATTAACATATAATACTGAGTGCGAAAAAATTACATACGCTAATTGGTGTATCAATAGAAATGAACCTTACTGTGCTGATTAATAATTTGATATCCTAGAATAGAGCAATGTTTCAACAACCCGTTTGGCTCCAAATTTCAAATAAACACCTACATGGCTATAGGAAATTTAACGTAGGTGAGAAGACCAACCGCTACACATCCAGAAATAACTTGGGCCCTCAGAACCAAAGGGTCCATGAGATTGGAGGGTCTGGTCGGCCTGGTCCCACCGAACAAACCCTCGGCCACAAGCTCATGTCATGAAATATCTGCAGTTTACTCTAAACCCTCATCGAGTGGGGGGCCTGCGATATCGGTGGGCGTGCCCTCTCCTTGTCGGGTCCTGTCGGTGGTGGTGGCGCTATCTGTCACCCCAATCAAGGCATAAATCACCCGTGTGGCTGACATGCCTTAAAACAAGAAAAAAGCTCCATCCTAATACTCACCCAGTGGCAAGACTCTTGGGCTGAGGGATCCGAAAACAAACTAAGACAGAACAAACAAACAGCACTGGAATGGAAGCAGTCGTACTGACTCGACTCAGTATAAGAGAGCCCTTGCTTGCTCACGGGCACCAAATGAATATACAGAACAGACCTATTTGTGAACAGTGTAACGAAACACTCTCAATAAAACATATACTAACAAACTACCGATTACAATTATATTTAGACATACCTCTGGACCTGAACGAACTTCTAACAGATGGTAGCCAACATATTCTACCTTTAATGTGAGCGTTATCAATAACGTACATGTATAACGTTTTCCCTTTCATTTCTTCTATATATAAATTAGTGTTAACTCTGTCGTCCTTGTTTTACAGCCCTGATGAAGCCTTGAATTTCAAGCCAAAAGTCGGAAAAAACGCAGTTTCTTATAAAAAAATGTAGTTCTATTAAGGTACGTATACAATGTAAGAATCATGACTATATCTTCGCATTAGTCGATCTTGATTGAGATTTTCCACATCAAATTGTACACAAATTTTTGGAAGATGTGTTTCATACAGTTTCCAGTAGAAAATTTATTACAGCTGTCTAGACTGAGTGTGATTAGAATTCATGGGTTTGGGGTATGATCCCCGTGGATTTAGTATGCAACGGAAGGACACAGGAATAAATTTGGCACCATCAGCGCGACCTCGCCCTTTTGTGCCTACAAGTTCGTTGGAATTTCAAGGGAAAGAGGAGGGCTCGAATTAGTATAATTTTCCCAATTATTTATTCCATACATGAAAGAGCAGTGTTTTTTTTTACTGTATATAGATTAGGGATATTAGGTGATCGTTTGCAAGCTTTGTTGAAAAACGAGTTCGTTGATAGACGTAATATTTTAATTATTAAGGATTAGTTTAATTGCTCTGTTTTTTTAAAATTGTTTATTACTTATTAATTAGGACAGAAAATCCGGCAGATTAATGAAAATAGTCATTTACATATATGTAAATGAAGAGAACGATTGGTTATATATAACCAATTGTTCTCTTCATTTATTGATATATTTTTAAAACTACTAGATTTTCTTCATGCACGTACATGATGTGAAACTAAGGTAATAAAGCAAATTAATCTGAACTTCACTACTTTGCATTAGTAGTGAAGTTGGGATTCACTGGCTTCGAGACCCGTTTCTCGTCACTAAATCCTGAGGGAGATGGGGGTTCGAGTCTCACCTTCAGCAGGGCCTGTTGAGAAAAATCCCAGCTCCCATGGATGTCGGCGCTAATGGTCTAGAAGCCGGTATGCCATAAAAAAGAAAAAAAAAATAATAATGGCCGGGTACGGCTCTATAAAAACTTGGACGTTCGCGGTAATGTGTACATAACAAACGAATTGAGAGCATTAAACGAAATTAATGGAACGGAATTAAAAACCTAAAGCGTCAAATTAAGCGTATTTTTTTAAAAATCATTATGCATGATTTCAATGTTGTTCGGTGAGAGATTTAATTTGTATATAGGCAAAGCAATTGTTAATAATATAAAACAAATCCTGAAGCCGCCTAATTCCGCCCCAAATTATTTTTAAAAATTTTTCGATATTTTTTTCATTTACGCATACTTCAAATATATTGTAGCTCTCAACGTCCAACTCGAAATAGATGCACTGTGGAATATATATAATTATAAATTCAATAATTGTAGATTAGAGCAATATTAATAAGTAAAATATTGAGTAAAATTTTTTTGATAAATCAAAATGTTGACTTTCCATCTTTGAAGATCGTGTTGATTTATATGTAATTTTTTTCATTTATTTGATTTTGGAACAATGGGGGAAAAATAAGCTATACTAGCGTAACTCTTTGCTGTAAGTAGCAATTTATTATGAATTGAAGATAAGAATTGCTTGTTAATAATGGTTCAGACTCCGGCACGTAGTAAAGATCCAATCAAGAAGTGCTGGATGGTCTTTCGAATCAAATTGAAAGTCTCTGATTGGTGAACATTTCACTTACAAGCTAATGATAGCACAGCTGTGCTCCGAATACTATCGAACCTTCTATTCCCATTTACAGTAGCTTAGCAATGTTATGGTTGACTAAACCCATGCCACATGTAGCACTTACGTTTTTGTGTTTATAGTCCAGGTAATTATTGGTATATTTATACGGGAATAACCTTCCTGCGATGAAACATACTTCGAGACACAATACTTAGCAGTTTTGGGAGAAAAACAGAAAAAAGGTCCGATTCTCATGAACTGCGTCATCTTAGCGTTTCCGTGTGGTCGTATGCCTGGTGTCGTTTGGAAAGTTCACCATTCGGCAGTGCAAGCCTTTAAGACATATATGGGACTAGGAGTATTTTTTAGTAGTACAGACGAGCAATAAAATAGCAGCTATTCGAAAACAAACTTCTGTTAGACTAAAAGCACAAGAGAGTGGTGAAAATCGCAGCCATGACATCACAACATGGGCAATACAGTAAACCGTCGTTGCTGTTCGATCATTAAAAGTAAGCGCTCTCAACGTCAGACTATTCCGAGAGGCCATTGATATGATAAACTAGACCAACCATACGAAACATGATGGCGGTTACGCCTGATCAGTTTGAAACTAAATTTGAATATATAGACAGACAACAGAGGAATTAACATAAGGAATGCAAACACATCCATTACCATAACGAATGAGTAGATGCCCACTTTCTTATAGAGGTCACCACTGAACTGAAAAGAAAATGGAAAACCAGGAACTCCAGAAAAAAGCGTCTTGAGATCTATTGAAATGAAGAAGAAAACTCAATAAACAAATTCCACCGTTGCATGAGACTGAAGCCGCACAAAAAGAGATATTACCGCAACCCATCATTCTGGTTCAGATAAAACATTTCTAAGTAACACTTGACATGGACATTATAAAACACTGGCAACCTGCCGATAGCCTGTGGGTAATACCTCAGCAGTTGAAACGCCACAACAAAAGAGAAATATAAATAAATAAGAAGAAAAATAAATAAATAAAACAAAAAAAAAGTCGAATTACAAAATGTATCTGCCTTAAATCTAATATCATCAGTTACACCACTCACTTATATTACCTTATCGGCATTTTCAATCCCTATTATACAACACACATATATATTATGTTTATTGAGAGCCAAAAATTCTAGTTGATTGTATCGAATTGGCTTTAAAAAAGTGAGACATCTACTGATATCTAATTTGTTCGAAAGTGCCAAAACTTATTAGTTATATTTTTCTGGTAAAATGGAGAAAAAATAATTATTATTGTCTTACCTCGAATGGTATTGCGAACAATCCTACAGCAATATCCGCCAATGCTAGGTTAGCTATGTAGTAATTGGTGACATTCCTCATCCTTCGAGATGTGAGTATGACCCATATGACGAGTCCATTTCCGACGACAGCTGCGACGGATATGGATATGTAGCATATGGATAGGAAGACAGTGAGGTATGTCGGTGGTTCATAGAGGGGTTCGTCCCACACCTCCACCCAGATCTCGCTATCGTTGCTCCTGTTCATACCGTCATACTCGGCAGGGGTCTGAAAACAAAAATATTGGTATATCATACAATAATAATGACGGATATCATGAAATATTAGTTATTGTCACAGGATAAGCGAATGTAAGTCCAATGTCTACTATATATTTGTCAAATACCACTCACTCACTCACTCACTCATCTATCAACGCCCAGCCCAAACCGCTCGACAGAAAATTTTGAAATTTTGCATGGACACTCCCTATATAACGTAGGCGCTCGCTAAGAAAGGATTTTTTGATATTCGTATTTTTAAGCATTTTTAGGGGGGTTTAAAGTTTGAGTTGGTTGGAGAAGGCAAGCCTAGGCAGCCTGCGTTGCTAGGACGATAAAGAACAGCTGTTACCTTACATTATCTATCTCATAGTTTTATTTCTAATTGAGGTTAATTTCCACTATGATGGCAGACCTTGAATTACTAGAAATTAACTGTCCCTCATAGAGTTTTAATCGCGTTTCTTTTCTGCCTGTCCCCGTCAGATAGGCTTGCCATATTTTTGGAGAGTTAAACCGGGACACATTAATATGGGATGGGCATACCAGTGGGGGGGGGGGGATAAAAAGAGTACAAATTATAAGCAAAGTGGTTGGTGAGTTTTAAGCCTAGCAACTAACGGGGAGGGGGAATCCCAAACTGTTAGTCTACCCAAACCTTAAAAATAAGAACAGAACTTTTTTTGCTACTTGATTTTCTTAAATAAATCTTTCAGCCAAATAGTAGTGTCTGGCAGCTGGCAGCGCTGTGCAGGTAGTTCCAGCGTTTTACAGTTACATTAATTCTCATATCTTTGTCACTGTGAGCAGTAGTAAAAATGTTGATTGTAGAAAAGTAACCGATTTATAAAAGATTCTCATAAACATGAATTCATTACTTTTTACATCTTACAGCCTTTTCCGGGACATTGATAAAATCGGGCGGGACACCGAAACAATTGCAAAATACCGGGACAGTCCCGGTCAAACCGTGATGTATGGCATATCCTTAGGTTTTCCAGGTGAGGTAATAATATCCGGAACCCTTGCAATGCCTTCTCGCCTATAACCTTGGTAATACTCGTAAATATATTGGGTGTTACCATATGACTTCTTGGAAACATAAACTTTTAAATTTTAACGCCCATTGAATAAAATATAGTATGACGGGAACCGTGCTGTAATAAACTGCACAGAATTGTATAGTAACGTAATTTTAATGAAACATTATTTAACGCAATAAAATAACTACTTATCTGCCGTGACGAAGCACGGGTATTCAGCTAGTCTCTACTACATATTTGTCAAATACAACTCACTCACTCACTCATCTATCAACGCCCAGCCCAAACCGACCGACAGAAAATTTTGAAATTTTGCATGGACACTCCCTACATAACGTAGGCACTCACTAAGAAAGGATTTTTTGATATTCGAATTTTTAAGTATTTTTAGAGGGGTTTAAAGTTTGAGTTGGTTAGAGCAGGCAAGCCTAGGCAGCAAGCGTTGCTAGGACGATAACAGAACAGCTGTTACCGTGTTGTATCTATTTCATAGTATTATTTTAAATTGAGGTTAATTTCAACTATGATAGCAAACCGAATTACTAGAAATAAACTGTGATTTGGTCACTGATAGAGTTTACGCCCTGGTGATGCTCCATCTGAGGTAATAATATCCCGCACCACTTGACACAAAAATTTGAAATTTTGTACGGACAATCAGTTTAGAATGTAAACACTCGCTAAGAAAGGGTTTGTTGATATTCAAATGTTTAAGTACTTTTAGGGGGGTTTGAATTATTAAGAAGTTCCTCATCGGCTCAAAAATGGTTCGATTTTGATAACATTTGGTACAAAAATCTTTCTTCTCATTTAAAAGGTCAAGTTCATTGAGCAGTTGAATCCGTTTACTGGAACATGGTTTTTGGAGCGAAATTTGTGCGAAACATTCCTTAACGTAAGAAAACGAATGAAACCATTTTTTAAGCAAATTCTGTAGCCATTTACCAGAAAAATTGATAGAAATACTTTTTAAAACTAATTTTCTGTTTGGCTATTCAGAAACGAAGTATATAGAAAAAAATTGTATGAATGGTGAGACAAAGTTTTCGGATATCAGTATATTTTCTAAAATATCTCGAAAACGGTTGGGAACTCCTAGTAAGTGGAAGGCGGCTATTCAAAAGGTTACTAAATTCTCTACAAAAAGATTCTGTTGTAATGTTCGGTGAGGCGATGTCAATGGAAGAGATAAGTGCTTAAAACTTCAAATTTGTTAGTTTTATGCTTTTCAACGTGTATTTGTCTCTGTTTACCTAACCTTTTAAGCGATTGTTGTATTTTTTTTTTTTTTTTTTTTTTTTTTTTTTTTTTTTTTTTTTTTTTTTTTTTTTTTTTTTTTTTTTTTTTTACTCTCAAACGGAAGGAAGCTCGGTTCCCTCGACATGGTGTTTCCTGGGTAACTTTAAAGTCCGTGCGATTATAAGCTGTACAAAATTATGTAGTAGCCTTAATTTTGATCATATCTTATTTAACTCAACAAATAATTATTTCTAAATTCTATTCTTTTCACAAATAATTTGTTATAAGCAACTAAGATGTATAATCAGTAATTGGCACATAGGAAATTTTAAACATAACCTAACATAAAGAAATTATAAGCCATAAACAAAGCTGCCCGTGAAAATTATAAAAACCTCACTATCTCTCCTCTAGTTCATTTAGATAGCAAACATTGAAGTATAGCACGTGGATTAGCGTTTTCCTTCACTGACGATGAAAGAATTAAAGGAACAAATTTAGTGGAAAAGTGTAAAATTCCCAGGAGATTGGAAATGCTTGTCCTCCCACACTCAGGAACTTCAAACATCTTGCGTTGTCCTCCCCTTAATTGGCTGCTCAAGTTTCAAAACGCGAAAAATTAAAAAAACAATTATGAAAAGACATTCCTTCATAAGGCCAATATAAAAATCGTTGAAGGTATATGTTTTAATGCCGTGCTTTCTATTTAAGTGCGATGTGATATCTCTATTGCTCCAAGGGGCCAAAACATTAAACAGCATTTAAATTGACTAGGAATTATCAGAAGATGAAATTGTTATTTCGAATTATGTTAAATTTCAAAAGTTCTTATTATTTAGAATTGAACCTTTTATTTAACAATATGCTTTACGTTATTATTATTTAGAATTGCACGTTTTATTAAACCATATGCTTTTAATGATTTTTATAAAGGCCTTATGAAAGACTGGCTTTTCTTAATTGTTTTTTTTGTATTTTAGGTTTTTAATCTCTTTTGCCACTGTTCCCAGATAAGTTCCTGTATTTGGCGTTTCACTACTTGTGGATGTGAGCAACTATTTGCCGGCAGGGCCATTCAAGTCGCTTCCTTAGCTAGGATGTATGATTTTTCATTTCCTAGGATTCCTGCATGGCCTGGAGTGCATGCAGGGGTCCATTGTAATTTATAATTCTAAGTCATAATTATGATTATTGTAATTTACTCATTATTTAGTTATTAGTTTTAAAACTCTGGATGTTGACACATATACACCTTGAAATTTGCCAATCGCCATCGCTGCGGTCAAGCAACATAAATAGATAATAATAATAATATTATTTTTGATAATTATAGTTTTTTTTTTTTTTTTTTTTTTTTTTTTACGGCGCATCTACATCTAGGTCATTAGCGCCGACATCCAGGGTGCAGCGAGGAAGAAGTGAAAAAATTAAATACATAAAAATTTCATATTAGGATGGTGTTATGGAAATTGTATTAAAATGTTCACAAATTAAAATAATCATTTTTATGAATTATTGCTGAGTTCAGAAGGTATCACCATGGCAGCGTTCGAGACTCCCACGTACAATGTGTAGGCTAGAATCTACTTAGGGCAGTTTGAATTTCTTTTTTAATGAGCTTAATGTAAAAAATCTCTGCTCTTCCATGAATGTTTAAGGAGAAGAAATTCCTGACTGCAATGCACCTTAAAAAAAAATGTTTAATTAGTGCAATGCAAAATTCATGAGAAAATTTATTTATTTAAATTTTAAGGTGTCCTTAAAAATAATACAGATTTTTGGAATAGATTATTTAGAGGTTACCACCCTTTTCTGGTAAGGAAAGAACTGTCGCCTTTCATTTTTGTGTAAGAAACCTCACGATTCTCAATGGGGATTGAACCCACGATCGAACACGCACGACCATTGGGCCTCCAAAACTGAGAAATTACTTACATTTTTATCATTATTCATGATATCATTAGTAAGATACTGAATAGCTTACCATACCCAACACCTCAGAAAATCTTCAATGTAGAATTATGTAGTTTTATGGATGACAAGTTCATCTATAAATAATGCTTAGTATCGATGGAAATAAAGATCTTATAAGCCAACATTGCAGACGTTCATCAAACAAGGTTGTAGAGCCGTGTTCTTTAGGTGAAAAAAAAGAACCGGAAGGGGCGTGGCTAGAGGGAAGCTAGGCCTTCCCACAAATGGGTTGGGTGGAGCGCGTGCGCACTACTCGGTTCTTTTTTGTTTGCGGGCGGACTATAGTATAGTGTTGATGTACTGGCTCTCATTTCTGAGAAGTTCTTGCATATCATTCGGGATATTGTAATTGCTTCTTCACAGGCAGTCTGTAAGTAAATGTTTAATCGTAAGTTCTGTGTTACATATATTGCATACAGGTCTATGACGTCTTGTGAATAAAACTACTGATTATTTACTCAACATTTTTTTGCCACTGAATTTGCTCAAAAAAATGTTTAATAATATATTTCCATGATTTTCTATTCGGTAATTTGGTATATTTATTTTTTAGCGGCAGAAAGCAGCCAATGAGCATACTTCAGAAAGCCAATAAATGTTTCAGAAAGTCTGACTGTTGATCTCTGCTGAATCCCAAATATTATTCGTCTTCTTATCTGTCTATTTGCATTTTATTAAAGTTATTAGCATATTTTAGTATTTTATTTTATACTTTATGCTTATACTATGAATAAAGAGGAAAATATAAAATATTGGCATCATATTTAACTTAAAACACAGACCATCAAGCCTGTCTAAACATAAAAATCCGATAAGCTGACCGCAACATGGTGGTGGGCTTTTAATCCCGACCCTTGGAATATGGTGAGCGGAATTTGACAAGAGTGCTTCAGACAGGCCAAACTTCATGAAATCCTCTTCTGTATGAAACGGGTTTCCATTTAATCCTGTGGGAATCGTGCAGCATAGAGGTTTACTACCAACTCCACATATAGTTTCGAAAAGGACGCAACTAAATAGTCAATATAATAATATTTCTTCTATGTTATCCCGCGCATATGGTTTGTATTCATTTTGGCTTAATTATTTGACATGCCCAATAACTTGACAGACATAGGCTTCGGGTAAGATATTACCGATGAGCGATAAGCGATCAGCGAAACGCGTCAGAGCGACGTCACTCAAAATAATGTTAAGCTGAAGTGCAGTAAGAATGAGGGAGGATTGGCTACAATAGGTATGAGCGAGAGGGCGACGATGCGCGACGTCTCTTCCAGGTTTCGGGCTGTGGATCATCGCTCAGCCCAGACATTAAATATTTCTTGTCGCTCACCCCAGTCATTATATTGAGCTCGCTGCAAAAAAGGCTACAGCCTCTAATTCTTAACCAATTTCAATGATTTTTCTTTTAAAAAATTATCCTTCCCCCCCCCAAAAAAGGAAGAAATTCTGAGGTCAGTCTAATTTATAAGCACAATTTGTTTGATCCATTCTTCAGACCTTAATATGTCCTTCATTTATATCATCATTTTACAACGTTTCATTTTACAAACTTAGAACAACATTGTCTTGTCATATTTTTGTTTCCTGCGTTTATTAAATACTTGTAAAGAAGTTAAATTCTACAATTGAACATAAAATGTATCATTTAACTTAATATCAGCACTGATATCAATGAAATTAAACATTCAAATCCTGATTAGACTTAGAAGAAATCGTACTGACACATCATCATAAAACGTAAATTTATCTTAATTCAACAATGAGATTAAATTTTGCTCGACACACTCAGTTATCTTCAAGCTTATGACTTTATTGGAGTACGCGATGGTGGAGACTAATGGAAATTACCGCCCAGGTGCTTTGTATCGTAGCTGGTCTGCGATTCAACGCTCTGTCGCTCTGTCACTCAGTCGCTCATCGCTCGTATCGCCGCCGAGAGCATACTCAAAGATGAGAGCCAATATTCAGAAAACAGATCTCAATTTTTTTTTTAAACGAATCACACTATATGACATCCTTTCAATACAACTTAATTCTTTATTGAAAACCAATAATAACTTGTAATTTTAATAGACTAATTTGAAAACTGATATTCACACTTGTGAGTGACACCATCAAGTATAACTACCTCCTTTTAATTTTTGTTTTCGTGTTTAACCGCCTATCCCCCCCCCCCTTTTATAATACCAACAGCACGTGGTCGGTCACCCATTCATGTACTGGGCACGCCCGATGCTGCTTAACTTTGGTGATCTACGGGAACCTGTGCATTGAACGTGGTTATCGCTGTAGGCTGGTTTTTTTTTTTTTTTTTTTTTTTTTTTTTTTTTTTTTTTTTTTTTTTTTTTTTTTTTTTTTAGTATTTTATTTAATTAACTTTTCCTAATGGTTTTTTTTTTTTTTTTTTTTTTTTTTTTTTTTTTTTTTTACGGCGCATCTACTTCTAGGTCATTAGCGCCGACATCCAGGGTGCAGCGAGGAATTTTCCCAGCGAGCCTTGAGATGAGAAAATTCCTGCCGGAGGTGGGAATCGAACCCACCATCTCCCGCTTATGAATCCAGCGCGCTAGCCACTAGACTACGGGAGACCCCTTTTCCTAATGGTTTTTTCATTTTTTTAATGCTGTTTGTTAAGACTTGTTAACATTGTCAATTCCTTAATTATCTAAATTAAATCTGTAAATTATCATCGATCTGTAAATGAATGAATGAATGAATGAATGAATAAGTAAATATATTTCTCTTAAAATATGTACAGTGTTTTAACAATAATTAATGCCTATTTACAAAAGAAAAGCTTGGGCAAGGCCCGTTAGTCGATCTGTAAATGTGGTTCATAAGTAAAGCTCTATCACCTATGTAAAATTCTACTATATAAATAGCTCTTATCGCCAAAGCTGCGAAGGCTTCCAATACAAAATAACATAAAATATGCATTTTCACCTCGCTGCAGAGCCCTTTCTGTTGTTTGAAAGGAATCCTCTTCGCAAGCCTTTAACTGTCAACTTCGCAGAGATATAAAATAGAAAATCTTAAATATATATATATATATATATATATATATATATATATATATATATATATATATATATATATATATATATAATTTTATCCTTATGGAAAATTTTAAAAAAAGAGTGATTTTTTAGGAGCAGTGAAATTGAACGTTTTAGCGCGGTTCCTCCCTCCCCCATAGGGAGGAACCCCGCTTATAAGGTTGATCTCATGACGCAATCCAGAAGTGCCGACTAGAAACTTTTGCGTTTCAGAACCCCTAGAGACCGAAAATGATGGTGGTTCAAATTTTTATATATATATATATATATATATATACATATATATATATATATATATATATATATATATATACATATATATATATATATAAATATGTATATATATATATATATATATATATATATATATATATATATATATATATTTGTCTGTTCGCTCTCTAGGTAGAAGACGAAAGGTCCGATTTTGATGAAATTTGGAACAAAAATCCGTCGTCCAATTTGAAAGGTCAAGTTTGTTAACCAGCAAAATCCGTCCACTGGAAGATGGCGTTTAGGGCGAAATTCGCGCAAAAAAAAAATCGTAACGCTTACGTTTTTGAGTTCATAAGCTTGTAAGCACTCGTTTTATAGGCTTCTTGGGCTAGGAAAACGAATGAAACCATTTTCAAGGCGATAGCTTTAACCGTTTTTGAGAAAATTGGAAAAATAGTTTTTGAATACCGTTTTTGGTTTGGGTACTTAGAATCATGGGATTCAGTTGAAACATTTTCTGCATGTTCTACTTTTATTAAAACTAATATGTTGAAATTTGTGTTACGTTTGGAGTTAAGGAAGGGTTAGAATAAAATATTTTATTAACAGACATAAAAAGTTTTGGTAACTTTGTATACTTTCCTTAATATCTCGAAAAAGGTTGAGAATCTTGGTAAACGGAAGGATACCATTAGAAAGCTTACTAAATGCTCTACAAAAAAGGTTCTGATGAAAGTTTTGATTAGACGATGTCAATCGGAGAAATAAGTGCTTAAATCTTTAAAGTAATTGATTTCGCTTATTCGAACTGTTGTTTTTGTCTGCTTTTATTCCTTGTTATTTTTTAACTGCTTATAGTTGGATAATGCATTTGATAATAAATAAGGTTAAGAAAAATAAGAAAAACAATTTAATCTTAGAGATATGGATTAACAAGATATAGCTTTTCAAATGCCTAGCGGGGTTCTTCCTAGGGCGGGGACCCATCCAGGTAAGATCGTAAATAAGACCTTTCTTGAAAGTAAAGATGGAACTGTCAACTTTGGTCCTCCTCTGCCTCCCGGCACTTTCATTGCTGACGAAGGCTACCAATGAGTAGCCAAAACGTCCTAAATATAGATTTTTAACAAAAATCGTATTGAGGTTTCTTTAGCCGAATCCCAACCATTCCATCTTTACTTATCACCTCGACGGCTAACTATCTAATCTTCATGCTTTCTAGAAATGTAGACCCAAAATAATAACAGCTTCTATTTTAATCATTTCAAATGAGTCTAAAGAGAAGAACGGAACCGCGCTAAGATGATGCAGTTCCTGCGAGTCGGACTTTTTATTTATTATTTTAATATCTCACTTGTCGAACCGGCAATTTAAAGCGCATTAAATGGAATTTTTTCTTTTGTTGTCCATAGTTCATAAATCAGTGAAAATATTCGGGCATTTATGTCTGTGACCCAGAAAAAGTGAATATAAAGAAAGGTAAAGACCGTAAAATTCAACCGGAAAATTATCGGGATTTCGGGGGGAATCATTTATCTATATAATACAAATTGCTTCCTTTCTGTACAGGCGCAAACCATTTTTTATATCTATTGTGTTCAACAATTTTTCACGGTATATCCGTTACTCGTCCCTTATATTGTTAATTGTAGCCTTCCGGCGGAAGATTACTTTTTCATAATAACTTTTTAATTCGTTGATCAGCCCTGATATCTAATTTTAAATTAATGAATTAATTTGAATTAAAAAAGTCCGACTCTCAGGAACTGCTTCATCTTACCGCAGTTCCGTTCTTATTCCTGGTGTCATTTGGAAAGCTTAAAATAGAAACAGTTATTATTTTGGTTAGGCCTTTCGTGAAACAATTTTATGGTGATGCCTCATAGTTTTCAGTAGCATAGATTTCGACGTAAAGAACGACCTGTATGTTTATTTTGAGTGTTTCTATGATAGAGTAACCCTACATCGTGGAAGATTATTTTTAACGAAGAGTTCTTTCCTTCTTAGGTTACTTATACTTATTTAGTTTAAGTACAAACAAGAATGTATCTTTTATTTTTAGTGTAAGAAGAATTATAAATACTGAATTACAAAATAACAAAAATAAGAAAACGAAGTTATACTGAGTAAGATCATTGTCACGGTTTTCAGCCGTATAGGATGTCAAGAAGATATTAAATTTCATATATTTATAACGTAAAAATAATAATGATTATTGATGCAATCGATGTCCGGCATTGCCTTAATTTTCGAATCTTTATTTTTTATTAACATAAATTTGCCTACATTCCTTCATATCGTCCCTACCATGTCAAACTATCGAATATGGTATTCGGAGAAACTAGGGACGATATGTAAGCTTTAATAATTAAACCATTTAATGGAGCAGAGCTTCAGATAAGACAAGGTTATGGTCATACAAGAATCACAGTAGAATTAACATTTTTTGTTCGGGAATCTGTTCCAGGATTTCAGTTTATTAAATCTTTACCTTACTTTACCTTTAAATGACTTATATTTCTGTGATATAAACCACTTGGTAAACTGCTTTGAAGAAGTCTAACAGGCAAAGAACTGGAGTGTAAACAGGGAGGATTTGCCTTAGGAATTAATTTAAAATAAATATATTTCACTCAAATAAGACGGGTAGAACCTGTCGACGGGGTGAAACTGTTGGTTCAAGATATTTTTCTTTATTGCCTAGTTTGAACGTTTTCTGGCTGTATTGCAATTGACTGCTGGACAACTTCAGAACTGTTGCGAAAAGTTGGATTACTTGACAACTAAGTCAGCTTAATGCTTCTGAAATTGGTTTGTTGAGGAAATTAGAACAGAAATCAGCACTCCTCTACGTTCTGAGATAGATTTTATGTAAGTTATAGTAAGTTAATTTTGGTGCTGAATCCTATTATACAGTACCTTAGAAAAAATGTAATCCAAATTGTGGATTGCTGCTCCCTTTCAGATTGTTGAGGACCGCTGATTTCTCCATTTTCTCCTTGTTGAGAATTAGGTATATTGTGAGAAGACTAATGTCTATACGAAATTGTACGAATTAATAGCCGAGAATTTCAAGACTTAATAGCTAAAATTTGAAAGAAATTAACAAACAAAGGTAATTAAAAAGGAGAGTCCCGGCCCACTGGGATTGTTAATGAGGAAGGCCTTGATTATTATTGACTAGCTACATCGACAGGATTTGACAGCGAAATAGTTTGAACTTGAAGAGGGTGCCGGCACGCGATAGTTCTATAGTCCGACCGCAAACAAAAGAACCAGAAGGGCGTGGGCCTTCCCACACATGGGCTGAAGACAGCGCGTGCGCACTACCTGGTTCTTTTGTTTGCGGTCGTACTATAGCTGCCTGGCTTGGACGGACACTTGAAGGATTGGGAAATCTCGAACACGATTCCGAATAGCCTCGTGATCCAGTTAGAAATTCCTAGAGAAGACCCAAAGATGAGAAAAAAGTTAAAGGACGCAGCATGGGGGTGGATAGTAGATGAATGGGAGGCAGCAACGGCAAAAGCATCCATCACAAAGCAGTTCTTTCCCACAATTAAATCAAGATTGGAGAAAGAGTTGTTGGTAGTGGACCACTACACAACACAGTTCTTGTCTGGCCATGGAGACTTCGCTGCATATTTATATAAGTTCAAAGTCCTCTATGCAGTTGTGGAGAAGAGGCCGAAGACATGGAACACATCATAAATATACAAATTTGAACCACCGTTATTTTCGTTCTCTAGGTGTTCTGAAACGTATAATTAGTAGTGACTTCCGGATTGCGCCAAGAGGTCAGCCTTAGCAGCGGGGTTCCTCCCTACGGAGGAAGGGAGGAACCGCGCTAAAAAGTGCAAGCTCTACAATCACGACCAAGTGAAGCTGATGAGGCAGTGCTTCGACTATAATCTAGATTTTACAAGCTTGGTGGAGTCTCAAGAGAGCTACAAAGTATCCAAAGATTTCATTGCGACAGTAACTACAGAAAAGAAAAATTAAATATAGTATATGAAATAAACTAAATAAAAGGTTAAAGGTCACCTAATTCCTGGTTAACATTGGTTATGATGCACCGCGTCAGGAGTAAAAAAAAAAAAGGCTTGGACGGACACATCTCTGCGATGAAAAGTGCAACCGAGGAAGATGAAAAAGAAGAATTGTCCACCGAGTTTGACAAGTATCTTGCTTTGTTTATCATTCTTCTGGCCCTCCACAATTTAAAATTTTCTTCGATTTCATTTCACTTGAGATTTTAATTGCATTGTTAAATGTAGAACTAACATTTCGCTCTACATCTTTCGTTGCCCTAGTTAACCTAAGTGCAGGTTCCCTAGGTTAAACGAATAGGGTTAGCTCGTGTATAATATATCTACCATGGCCTGAAGTTATGTAAATAAGAAAATTCCAATGATGAATCTAAATGTTGGCATTTTTAGCAGAAATCTTGATCGAAATAATAGCTGACAAATGATTTATAGAGAAAGTAAAGAGAGATGAACCGAAGCGAAACAGCTGTAATCGCAGCTTGGAAGCCATCACATCATCAAACATCCCCGCATGACTCTCCCGTCGAGGTATGCTCATCGATCAAAGGCAATCATCTTCCTTTCGTTTGGATACACAACCAGATGATAGAGGCTTCGCTATTTGTAGATACAAGACAAGTGCCTTGTTGTTTCAGCCTGTCTAGCAACAGACCTCTGTTTGAGAAAGATTTATAACTTTAATAGGATTATGATCCTCCGCAAATGAGCAATACAAAATTGACTTATGATTTGGGACCAGTTTTTTAGGATAAAACAAGCGTCTAATTTGGTTTTTCCAATAGGCATAATAGGTATTTATTAGGTTTTTATTTGAATATCCATTACAGTTTTTTTTTATGCAATAAGAATGTTTTAATAGGTTCAACATTTTATAAATATTAATAATTTTGATTAATTTATTATTGATCAATTAATATGTATATCTCTATCATAGTGACATAAAAAAAAAACAACGAATAGCATTATTTTATAGAATAGTATATTAAGAGGGAAAAATAAAAATAGGAAGAAGGAAAAGTAAAACGAAAATATGAGTTATTAAAAAAAATAAATAATAAGGAGTCCGAATATTCAACAAACTATTTATTAAAAAAAAAGTGAATGAGATCTACATAAGTATTAAAAACTAAATTTTATAAATAAAGCACGTTCTAAAGCAAAAAGAAAAAAGAAAACAGAAAAATAAATTAAATTATTTAATAAAATATACATTAATAAAAAAATAAGATAAACAAAGTAATTAAAATAAATAAGTATAGGGAATTTTTTAGTTTCTTTGCTAAATAGTTCCAACTTCTAAAGAATATCAGGAAAAATTTAACTACCTACAGAAAGGTACATAACTATGTTAAAAAGAAAATAAATCATGAAAACATTTAGGAGGGGAAATACGAAATTAAAATAGGTCTTACTTCTTGTTACAGTAAACTAACATATTTTAAAGATTAGTTACGTCTAGGTCATTCTATCGTTATTTAGGTGATATCATCCTGAATAGGTGTTTTTAAGTTCTTCCAAATTTGCGGGAATAATACTGCAAGACGGGAATCATCTAAGTAACCGATCATTATCATGTTTAGGAGAATGTAGAAAAAAGATGAAAAGCTCAGAATCCGTTCCCTACCTATTATGTAATATTTAAGTTTGTATAACGTATTAATTGGTTGCGAATATACAATTAATGAGTTCGGCCGAATAAAGGTCTTGATGTATTTTGTTCAATTTACAGAAGAATATTTAAAAGCAGTTTCTAATTAAAGATGCCTTTCTTGGTTGAAAGTTACATATTCCGCGATAATGCTTGTTCAAAGGAAAAATTTTGAATAATTCTAGATCCAATTGAAAATCAGATTGAATGAAAATCATTTTACTATTCCAAATGACACTAGAGATAAGAACGTTATGCGCGTCGGAATTTTTTTTTAAAATTATTTCTTTGCAGTCATATTTTTTGAGAAATGGTTGGATGCTCGCTTAGGTATTTCAGTTCTTGCTAATTGATGTTTAATTTTACTGAAGCATTTCATGATTTATAAAAATCAACCCTATATATTTTGAGATTGATGATGTATTCTATAGTACAGACTAATGCATGGTATGTGTTTTTTTTTTTTTTTTTTTTTTTTTTTTTTAACGGCGCATCGACAAATCTGGGCCATTAGCGCCGCGTGGTATGTTGTTATATACGTTATGCTCTATTGCGATGCAAGGAGAGAGTTTTATGCAGTTCCATGTGACTCTTGTTATCACGAATAAAACTCAGTGGAGAAGACGCAAGGTTTATGTTCCAGAACTGTATAGAGATAGTAAAGATAATGTTCCAGGACATCACAGAGCTAATGGTTGGGGAATCCAGATAGAAACAGAATGAAGGCTTAATAATTTATTAGTACAATCAACAGATATGGGAGCGTGTATCCTTTTGTTAGGAACAGAATAGTATTATCATAGTTTGCATAATTACAAAACCTACAAATATGGCCACGATATAGGATTGTATCCTATACAAGCTAGCAGTCTAAGAATTTTATTTATTTAATATTCATTGCGTGCTCTATGTCTTTGTTGAATTACATTTTGCTTATTATTACTTCAAAACAATGTGGGGCAAAATTAAAAAATAAAATTAAAATTAAAACTACATTCACTTTTTAGAATAAACTAAATCTAAAATAAAAATTGCAACCTGAAAAAACTAAAACTAAAATTAAATTAACTAATGGATATTAACTGAACTAAAACTAAAACATAATCATTGAGAATTGATTAAAAACTGAATTAAAGTTTAATTTAGTTTAGTTTAACATAAATCATATGTTATTTCGATAATTAAGTGAATTATTAAAACTAATAGAACTTGTTTTCATTTTTTTTAAATAGGCTGAAGTCGTAGTTCTAGGTTTTAACCTCATTTCCCTCCATTATAGTTCATAAATAAACACTCTTTATTTAAACAATAGTACATACATGGCTATTTCCCCCCTTGTTCTGAATGAAAGCATGAAATAAACTAATTAGTAAATTGAAAACTAAAGCTAAACTAAAATCGTGAAGTACATCATCATGACCTTTGCTTAAACTAAACTAATTACCATATTAAAAAGTCCGTCACGCAGGAGCTGCACAACTAAGCACTTTCCTCAGAATTTGGGTAGTGTAGACTGCTTTCCAGAACAATTTGCTTAAAATATCCTACATAAATAAAATAAAAACATGAATAGTTCTCTTTTAAATTTGTAATGAGTAACTGATCAATTATTAATTTGCTTCCAGAGTTATATTTACACATGGTACCTACTACACAACGTAATAAATACAAAAAACCTCATATTATCGTTTTTTGATCTAACGCAGGAACAGGATATAGTCCCTCTAGTGGTAGAAAGCGCTCCTTGCGGCGGCTTTGTGAACCTACGTCTGGCGGGCTTTTCTATTGAAATATATTACAAAGTAAACCCCCGCTTTCCGATTGACCGATTCAGCTCATTTTTACAACACTTCTTTCTCATGAGTTACCCCACGACGTATACCGTTTCGTTACAATACAGCAGAAATTACGACCGGTATGAGTATATTAGGAATTTGGGTCCGGAGTAAATCCCACCTTCTAATGAACCGATTTAGTTTATTTTTACAACACATATTTACCCGTAGATTACCACTACGAATATCGAGTTTCGTCAAAATATACCTAAAATCACGGCTGGTAGTGGCGAATTGGTATTGTGGGTCCGGAGTAAACCCCCCCTCCTAATGAACCGATTTAGTTTATTTTTATATCTCACTTTTCTCTCTATATTACCACTACGAATACCAAGTTTCGTTGAAATATAACAAATATTACGGCTGAAATGGTCAAATTAGTGTTTTGGGTTCGGGGTAAACCCCCCCTTCCGGTGGACCGACTTTGGTGGTTAACGAACTCGTTCAATCGTTTGCTAATTGAATGCTATATACCAAGTTTCGTGACGAAAAAACAAAAACTCTGGCCGCTATCGTGTTAACAGACATATATATATATATATATATATATATATATATATATATATATATATATATATATATAGAGAGAGAGAGAGAGATATAAATTTTAACGGGGGTCATTTTCGGTGTCTACGAGGTACGATCGATAAAGATTTGAAGAAATGTTTCAAAAATTCCGTCATGAGTCCAACCTCAATAGCTACTTTCCTTCGGAGGAAAGTGCTAAAAAGGATACTTAAAGTCAAAACAACTATTTATTAGGAAAATTCTCCCTCAGCTGATTAATAATATTACAAATTTAAAACTAAAACTAATAATATAACGTGAGTTTATTTTTAGTTAGAATGAATTAACGTTAGTTTAGTAAACTCAGTATATGGGCATGTAGTTTATCGGTAAGTGTTTTATTTCTAGTTGCATGCTACATTCTATATCTGACCTTTCTTTCCATTAATTAAAAGCGTGTAAGATATTAATGACTAATCCTAAGACTTGACAACACAACTTCTCTCCTTCAAATGATATTCATCTTTTGAGGGCAGGCCGTCAAAGAAGATTTTTGTTACCTAGTTACGTGATTTTTTGGTGCTTTAGCACATCCGTCGCAAATATATAAAATAATTGTCTGTTGCTTTAGAGAAACCAGTGATCAATTTTCTATTTTTTAATCATTACCTGCTTAGTGCGACAATCAAATAATATTCTTCCATTCATAGGATTATTCGCGGTTAAATGTGTTGTCGTGAGTATTTCATAATAACGAAAGCCCCGATCGTGAATGAAACTCGGTGAAAATGAAATCATTCAGGTGACAACTTGGAAAATAGAATATTCAGAAGGCTACATCGAATATCCTAGATAAGGCTGGAAAATGGTTTTATTAAAGAGAGCCAGGGAGCACCTGTAGGGAATATTTATATCTCTGGCGTATTTTTCATAAATTTTAATATTTTGAAGTGGCAAGATATTCTTTCTTGAATAAAATCCAGTCTATTGTAGTCTTGTTTGATTTCGGGACCTGCGTTCATGCCATTTGAAGTGGTGCCATCAATTTCAATATATATATATATATATATATACTTTTTCTTCCATTGTTGACCTTAAACTTCAATATACTTGTTTTTTGTAGCCAATAGGTCATAAAAACACTCCTTTCACTTCCTGTATTTTATTATTTTCACCCTAACCGGTTTCGAGCTATTCTGCTCCTCCTCAAAGGGTATTTCCTAAAATTATTTGTACATTATACATGTATAATTTGATTGGAAGAATTAAATTTTTACAACATTGTGTGTATACTTACATTCGATGGTCATTTCCCATCACGTACATTTATATAAAGTATTTTTAATATTGCATAGCAATATGCGTCTCAGGGTTATGAAACACTAGTATCCTAACCTTCCTCCCCGTAAACCTGTCTACAGTCCCCGTCATTAGGGTGAAAATAATAAAATACAGGAAGTGAAAGGAGTGTTTTTATGACCTATTGGCTACAAAAAACAAGTATATATATATATATATATATATATATATATATATATATATTTTCACCTCACCTCTCAAGAAAGTTATTTAATAAAGCCAATTTGAATAATTTAGGAATATTGTAATTTTTGGTTCATTCGGACACAATGTCCACAATAAGTGGCACAATTAGAGCTGATTTCCTTGAGACAGTCTCACAAATAGGGAATGGATGTTCATGTAAAATAAAATTCAAAATATGTACATATAACTATTTATAATCAAATATGCAATAAAAAATTAAAAATGTGATAAAAAATACCAAAAACACTATAAGATATTCAAAAGAAAAGCATATATAATTAGTAAGACCTCTATTATTATAAATGGAATGAACAAAAGTTGAAAATATATAGAACAAAATGACTAAAACTTTATAATATATTGAAAAAAACGCATAAATAAAAATTAGGAACTCATTTTAAAAGGGAGAGAAAGGAAGTTGAAAATGTCTACAGTTGAACATTATTTCCGAAAATTGTTTGCGACAAAATGCATTTTATAATTGTCTAACGTGAAATGACGCCGGTCTGATATCATAAGGGAGTACACAGCGGTGGGGTCGCCGATCAGTCCCATTTTAGCACTTTCCCCCGAAGGAAAGTAGCTATTGAGGTTGGACTCATGACGGAATTTTTGAAAAATGTCTTCAAATCTTTATCGATCCTACCTAGTAGACACCGAAAATGACCCCCGTTAAAATTTATATATATATCTATATAAATATATATAAATATATATATATGCATATATATATATATGCATATATATATATATATATATATATATATATATATATATATATATATATATATGTGTGTCTGTTAACACGATAGCGGCCAGAGTTTTTGTTTTTTCGTCACGAAACTTGGTATATAGCATTCAATTAGCAAACGATTGAACGAGTTCGTTAACCACCAAAGTCGGTCCACCGGAAGGGGGGGTTTACCCCGAACCCAAAACACTAATTTGACTATGTCAGCCGTAATATTTGTTATATTTCAACGAAACTTGGTATTCGTAGTGGTAATATAGACAGAAAAGTGAGATATAAAAATGAACTAAATCGGTTCATTAGAAGGGGGGGTTTACTCCGGACCCACAATACCAATTCGCCACTAGCAGCCGTGATTTTTGGTATATTTCGACGAAACTCGGTATTCGTAGTGGTAATCTACAGTTAAATATGTGTTGTTCATTAGAAGGGGGGGGGGTTTACTCCGGACCCAAATTCCTAATATACTCATACCGGTCGTAATTTCTGCTGTATTGTAACGAAACGCGGTATACGTCGTGGGTAACTCATGAGAAAGAAGTGTTGGAAAAATGAGCTGAATCGGTCAATCGTAAAGCGGGGGTTTAATTTGTAATATATTTCAATAGAAAAGCCCGCCAAACGTAGGTTCACAAAGCCGCCGCACGGAGCGCTTTCTACCACTAGAGTGACTGTATCCTGTTCCGGCGTTAGATCAAAATACGATAATATGAGTTTTTTTGTATTTATTACGTAGTGTAGTAGGTACCATGTGTAAACATAACTCTGGAGGCAAATTAATAATTGATCAGTTACTCATTACAAATTTAAAAGAGAACTATTCATGTTTTTATTTTATTTATGTAGGATATTTTAAGCAAATTGTTCTGGAAAGCAGTCTACACTACCCAAATTCTGAGGAAAGTGCTTAGTTATGCAGCTCCTGCGTGACGGACTTTTTTTCTGGTGATTTTGCATCGATAAATAATCGACACTTATAGGGTGAAAATTCATTATTTTATATCTGGAGTTTGGAAAATGATATCAGCATGATTCTTTCCCTTATTCACTTGTTATATATTTTTTTAAAACCACCTTTGCTTCTTGCAATTAGAAAAGACACAGTGATCTAGACTCAAGTATTAGGTAAAGCATTATTTTCTTTCTCAGTTTCCTCGTTATTTTTTCAATTGCAAAATAAAAATAATATCAAAATATGTAGCAAAATATGTATTTATGACAGAATATGTAAAAATATGGATGTTTGACAAAATAAAAACCTGTTTAAATGCTTCAAAATCACTTAAAACGTGCAGAATTCCATAAAAAGTGCGACATACTCTATAAGAATCAGAAAAAAGTATGTAAGTACAATAACATCTGTGTGTTATTTTTGATGGTATTTAATCATAATTAAAATTAATTATTTTAAGGTTTCATTATTATTAAAATTTATTATTATTAAGTTTAATTATTGTTAGTATTACAATCAATTGTGAGAGGCATTCAAATATTTTTATGTTTCGCGGCACGTATTATACGAATCGTGAGTATGTGAGTTAGGTACCACTGGTCCTCATGCTTAGGCAAGGCAGCCTGGTCCGCCATTGTTTTTCTTATTCCTATAGCCCCGGCCCTTGCGCAAGCAACTCTTGTTATGTGCGTGTACGCCAGTGGCTTTTAATGGTTTATTTACCGCTTCTCTTGGCGATATAAGTTGTTCTTGGCATTATTATTCCTACAGCCGGCCCATGTTTGTTATATTGGACCTTTCTGGACGCCTACCTACCCGGCGAATGGTGAGATCCTTCCATATTTCCCTCAATTCTCTTCCTAAACCCTGTTTCCTTTCTTCTCACCTTTCAAGGCCGTATACCTGGAAGTGGATGCCCTGAAGGTAAGGCTAATTATTATTATTTTTACAATATGTTTGGGTTGTACCCGTATTTCACCATATTTTGTCCTTTGCTTCTATCCGAGCTCACCAGAGCAACCACATTTTTCTTTTCTTCCCTAATAATATCCCACAACATCCGTTTCTTACTCATAAATAATACCGTATAAGACTAGTGTTTGAAAAGAGCCTTAGATCTGACCTACATTGATGTGATGAGAAAGAAGTGAGTCTGTTTGCCTACACAGGTTCCTTGGGTGTGGTAATGGCAGTTCTCCGATAGCGCATATTACTGATTGCCTAAGATATGGGACGAACCCTAATCACAATATCCAGCCCTTATCGGCTAGCTCGGGAGATTCAACTACTCAACCATGTCACAAGACGGAGGCCTGCTTTTTTGTATATATACTGATATTTGGAAGAATAATTCGTCCAGCTATCTTGAATACACGCGTGTTTCTTTTAATTCGACCTACAAATTATTTCTAATTCCAAAAGCCAGTTAATCGGGTTTCAACTGGCTCACTAAAAACTCCCATCCAGTTCGTTATTTTAAGTAACGATGACGGCGACTTCAATTGTCTACAAAACAACTTCACAGCGCATTTTCTTCCACTTATGAAGCTACACGTTGGTGTTGAACATTGTGCTTCCATGTTCAACACCATATTGAACGTTTTCCGGAATCGTAGGAGCCTAAACTGATAAACAGGAAGAAATACCTCACCAGGATTTCTGTGTCGTTGAAAAAATAGAAGAAGAAAGATGGTTCGTTTATAAGACACTGTTGGGTAATAATATTTTCTACAAGTTCTGAAAAACCTAACAGGCTAGTTAATACAATGAAAAATATGAAGTTTCTATGAATAACCGTAATACAATATTTTTTTAGATTATGTCTAAAAAAAAATTACAAAAAATAAATTACTGGGTGATGAGTGAGAGGGCTTATTCCTCATGGGTGGATTGTCTACTTTCTTTGATCTTGGAACTCCTTAGAAGTTTCGAATTATTCTCTCAAACCTGAGGGAGAAGGGAATCAATGGGAGCCTTAAGGCTTTCTTTTATATTCAAATTATTCTTTGCAAGCCAATGAGGTCTGTGGGAAATCTCATTAGTCAAGATTTCTTTTTTTTTTATATATATATTTATTTACTTATTCTTTTATTTATGAGCCTCGCATCTTCGGCGATGAACCCTAATGCAGATTATAAAATAGATACTTCATTGTTGTAATAATTCCTCTACTTTAAACGGATCTCAATTTACTGCCAAAACGTCGGGGAAGCTCTTCTTTATGAATTACCAACTCTTTTCAAACCTATTCACTAAAACCCCTGAGCGCACAGATTCATTTCAAATGAGTTGCAGAAATGTGATATAAATTACATAATATATTTTTCAATTTCTATGCAATAATGTATAATATTAATACATAAACTAATGATTAAATGCTAAATTTTAGACTTGGAAATTGAAGAGAATTGGAGAGGATAGCGGCCTTCTATTATATTCCAATTTAGCCCTTTCCAGATTATTCAGCTATTCCCAGAGGCTTGGGACCGTCCGAATTATACTAATTCGTAATCTATTGTAGTTCTAAATCAAATAATATTTTATATATACAGGGTGATTCAGGTCTAAGTAGCCAAACTTCAGGAGGTGATTCTAGACATCATTTACAACAAAAAAGTACATTTGAAGGATGGTCCGATTCCGAAAGGGAGAGGAGCTATGTCTAATTTTCTGTTTTTTTTTTTAACGTAGTCGTGTTTTTTAATGAATAAGAAAGGATTTCTTAAAAACTGTTCAAGATAATTAAATTCGAATTTCGCTATCATAAAATAGATAAAATTTTCTTTAAAAAAACAGTAATTTAATTCACTAAACCCATTATTAAAAGATACTTTCTGGACGTCCAATAACGCACTTCTGTTTTCATCAATGAATCAGAGCTTTTTCGCGATTTTTTTCCTCAGCCCCTTAACGGGCTACAGATTCAATACTTACACGAAAACTTCTACATATAGTAAGCATTAAATCCATGCAAATAAAGTGGAGGTTTATACCAGGATAAATTGAACGATTGGCTCTCTTTTGTCAAAAAAATGTGGAATGTAGTTTTGCTCCTTTCAAATACCTTGTGTGAAGAAATTAAAAATTATTCTTTTTTTATTCGCCAAACTGTGGGAATCCATTGTCAAGGCCGGAAGCGATAAGAAGTAACTGGAAGAAATGATTGGAAAAGTTTTTCAATTTGGGTGATATGTTACATTTTACGTTTTACAAATAGTCAGTGACCTTTATCAACTTGGACAGTGGATCCATCCGCTGTCTAACAGTACTGACGCTGTTTGCAGGACATCTGACCATCAGGAACCATGAATCTATGTGCAAGCAGAACGACTTCCAATGCGACTTCCTCACCTCATGTTAACTTGGAGCTGATACTGATTGTGTGATCTTCACACGACATAAGGAATAACATGAGACCAAGTATGCGAATCGGTACTGTTAAATATGCCATTATCGTGAATGTGGCCTTGTCTGTCCATACAATTTAGCGGCCGAATTGACGTTTAAAATTTTCCCCCCCGCAATGTTTTGCACACATTTTAGTTTTATTTCAAAACATTTCTAATTATGTGTAAATTTTGGATTACAATTATTCAAACACCCTGAAATGTTTTTGAATTCTCCCCTCAAAATTTCTAATCAAAACTGGGTGCTAAATACATCTCGTAAAAGATAAATCAATGAAAAATTGGAAAACAAGAAATGTGACATATCTCTCAAATAAAAAATGCTTCCAATCGTTTCATTCACTTACTTTTATTGCTTCCGGACGAGGCAACGGATTCCCACAGTTTGGCCAATAAAAAAAAATGAATAATTTTTAATTTGGTATTTGAAAGTAACAAAACTACATTCCACATTTTTTGGCAAAAGAGAGCCAATCGTTCAATTTATCCCGGTATAAACCTGCACTTAATTTTCATAGATTTAATGCTTTCTAAATGTAGAAGTTTTCGTGTAAGTATTGAATCTGTAGTCCGTTAGTGGACAAAATTCGTGAAAAAACTGATTCCTCGATAAAAACAAAAGTGGACGTACATAAAGTATCTTTTAATAATGGTTTTAGTGAATTAAATTACTGTTTTTTAAAAGGACATTTTGTCTATTTTATGATGGTATAATTATAATTTAATTATCTTTAATAGTTTTTGAGAAATCCTTTATTATTCATTAAAAAACATGACTACGTTAAAAAAACCCAGAAAATTAGACCATACTTCAAATGAGCTTTTTTGTTGTAAATGATGTCTAGAATCACCTCCTGAAGTTTGGCTACTTAGACCTGAATCACTCTGTATATATAAGTAAAACCATTAATAAGTTAAGTCATGAAATGATACTAAAGTTATTAAAATCACCCGTCCGATGAAGCAGACAGTGATTAATAACACACACAAAATATTTTCCTCCCTAGTTAATTCTAACGTGTACCGGATTTCTTTACAGTAAATCCATAATTTCAGTGTTAAGGCTTATTAATAATTGGTGCCTGGAGTGCCCCCCCCCCTTCAAAGGGTCCGATTTTGCTCGTTAAGTTGCGTAGCAAAAAAAAAAAAAAAAAAAATGCTGACCGTTTTTGTTATTACACAGTTATTACAATTTTAACGCTATCCGAAGTAAGAACGATGCCTTTCCTTTTATTTTGAAAAAAAAAACCGCCACTACCTCTTGTAGAAAGCTAACATGTGACCTTGGGCATTTAGTGCTCACGCTCTACCTCTTACGGCTCATAATCCTTCATTAAAAACACAAAAATGGCAAAATTATTCATATTTATTTCGTATTAATTTAGGGTCATTTCAGAAAATTTCTTTAGGAACTTTGGGGCTCAATATTTACTTTGTTCAGTAATATTTGTAGCTATGTAGTACCTGCCAAAAGGACTTTTTTTTTAAAATATATTTTTATGATATCTGAGTATTCTTTTAGGTCGAAGGATATTGGATGTATTAGGTTTGTCGATAAAGAATAGAACAAACAGCTAGACGGATCGTTAGCAGTCAAATATTTATATTTGTCTCTGTTTCTTTTGCCCTTATGTAAGAACTTGCTTAGGGTTCTAATTCACTTATATATTATATTTATAGCATATTTCTTGAAAAGGAAAATCATAATTACTTGACTGGTTTTCACGATTTTTATATGTATCCATTAAATTATTTTATGTTGGTAAATACTTTCTGAAGAAAAATCAAAACACTTCATAGCAACATTCTTAAATAATAATTGAAACAAATATTTATCAAGTTCTTTTAGCACTTTCCTCCGAAGGAAAGTAGCTATTGAGGTTGGACTCATGACGGAATTTTTGAAAAATTTCTTCAAATCTTTATCGATCCTACCTAGTAGACACCGAAAATGACCCCCGTTAAAATTGATATATATATATATATATATATATATATATATATATATATATATATATATATGTGTCTGTTAACACGATAGCGGCCAGAGTTTTTGGTTTTTCGTCACGAAACTTGGTATATAGCATTAAATTAGCAAACGATTGAACGAGTTCGTTAACCACCAAAGTCGGTCTACCGGAAGGTGGGGTTTACCCCGAACCCAAAACACTTATTTGACTATGTCAGCCGTAATATTTGTTATATTTCAACGAAACTTGGTATTCGTAGTTTTAATATAGAGAGAAAAGTGAGATATAAAAATGAACTAAATCGGTTCATTAGAAGGGGGGGTTTACTCTGGACCCACAATACCAATTCGCCACTACCAGCCGTGATTTTTGGTATATTTCGACGAAACTCGGTATTCGTAGTGCTAATCCACAGGTAAATATGTGTTGTAAAAATAAACGAAATCGGTTCATCAGGAGGGGGGGGGGGGGGTTTACTTCGGACCCATAATACCAATTCGCCACTACCAGCCGTGATTTTTGGTATATTTCGACGAAACTCGGTATTCGTAGTGGTAATCTACAGGTAAATATGTGTTGCAAAAATAAACTAAATCGGTTCATTAGAAGGGGGGGTTTACTCCGGACCCATAATACCAATTCGCCACTACCAGCCGTGATTTTTGGTATATTTCGACGAAACTCGGTATTCGTAGTGGTAATCTACAGGTAAATATGAACTAAAGAAATAAACTAAATCGGTTCATTAGAAGGGGGGGTTTACTCCGGACCCAAATTCCTAATATACTCATACCGGTCGTAATTTCTGCTGCATTGTAACGAAACGCGGTATACGTCGTGGGTAACTCATGAGAAAGAAGTGTTGTAAAAATGAGATGAATCGGTCAATCGGAAAGCGGGGGTTTAATTTGTAATATATGTGAATAGAAAAGCCGGCAGACGTAGGTTCACAAAGCCGCCGCAAGGAGCGCTTTCTACCACTAGAGTGACTGTATCCTGTTCCTGCGTTAGATCAAAATACGATAATATGAGGATTTTTGTATTTATTACGTAGTGTAGTAGGTACCATGTGTAAACATAACTCTGGATGCAAATTAATAATTGATCAGTTACTCATTACAAAATGAGAACTATTCACGTTTTTATTTTATTTATGTAGGATATTTTAAGCAAATTGTTCTGGAAAGCAGTCTACACTACCCAAATTCTGAGGAAAGTGCTTAGTTATGCAGCTCCTGCGTGACGGACTTTTTATAATATTTCCTTACTTCCAAATGTATCCAAAATGTCGGCATAACGTATCATATATTAGATAAATTGTGAACAAAATCTGTCGTTTCGGACTACCAGAAATAAAAACCTTGACAGTTGATACATTCACTATACCAAATCAAAATACCTACGTACCTATAAATAGTTTGGACTGTAATTTTTTTCCGGGCAAATCTCTTCGAAAAAAAACTATTGTTTTTGTGAACGACAGAATTCCAATGATATTAGCTTTGAAGATCGAACCAACTAATAATTTTATGAGACATTTCTTCAATTCCTAATCAATCATACGTTCCTCCTATACCTAGTGCGTACTAAGAACTATATTATACTATCAGCAGTATGATAATTAAACTTTAAAAAAAGTAATCCCTATATGTATTATTGTATTATATATATCAATAGTACGTTCATAAATGTAATAGAGCTAGGAAATGGAGAAGCCACATGAATGAATGAATGAATGAATGAAATAGCCTTTTATTTCATCAACAAATATTTACAATTATTTACAGTTATTGGAGTAATTTTACAAATCAAACGATTAATAATAAAATAATATAAAACAAAACCATTGGATGATAAAAAAAACAAACAACAAATGTTGATGAAGGCCTTCCTTCTCAGGAGTAGAAGTCTACACTTCCCTGGTGACCAGCCTATTGGGAAGCGGAAGTCGCTAAGATCTCTAGTCCTTTATATTTCCAGGCCTGGCGATCCATCGCCAATCTCCACCACAGCGATCCGGCCTTTTCTTTGAAAACATCTCTCCATCATTTAGCTTGTCTGCCCCTGTTTCTTTTGAGTTCATATGGCGTCCACCTTGTTACTTCTTGGGACCATCTCTTGTCTTGCCTTCTCATCAGATGCCCAGCCCAATTCCACTTCAGCGAAGTCACGTATGAAGAGATATCTGTCAGTCCAGTTCTCTTTCTTATTGTCGTATTTCTGATTCTATCCTTCCTCTTCACATTTACCATGCTTCTTTCAATAGACCGCTGCCAGGTAAGTAGTCTATTGGTGTTAGCTTTGGTTAATGACCAGGTCTGGCTTCCGTAGGTTACTACTGGTAGGATGCAGGTTTCGAACACCCTCTTCTTCATCTCCACTGAAAAATCTCCCTTCATTATCAGTTTCAGAGACCAGTACTTCTTCCAGCCCAGAGACAGCCGTCTTTCAACTTCTTTTTTCGACTTATTCTTGAAAGAGATAAGTTGGGCCAGATAAGTATACTCATCCACGAACTCGAGTTCTACATCGCTGTTTGCCAAATGGATTTCATTCCTTTCTGCATTGGTCATGGAGAAGACACATACCTCGCATTAAACTAATGCACGTATAATATTATAGTTAATTTGTTAAATAAAATTGTAAATTTTGGTGGTATAATATATACTATGTATATATTTTGTTTTTAATACCAAATAAACGAATAAAAAAAATATATATAAAAAAAAACAAGCTGTACGTCCCTGTATCGTAAAATAAGAATCATTAATTTAGATTTAATCAAACACACATATGAGGCGTCGACTTTCAAAAAATGATATGTCCAAATCGTAAAAATATTCAGGCGATACGAAAAACGTCTAAGCTAGTATAATTCCTTGAGAATAATACCACATATAATAATAATTCCTTGAGACCACATTAACATTCATTTTGATGAGATTTAATGACTTTCCAAAAAAACAAAACAAAAAACAAAAAAAAAAAAAAAAGTTTCTGCTGTGACGAAAAAAAAGTTTTACAAAATTTATTAATTCGACTTCGAAATGGACTTAAAGCATTTTGAAAGTTATCGCCTCATATATAGTATGTGCGCTCCGTTCTAATGACCTGCAAAAAAGTTCAATTGAAATAAATTTGTAAAATAAAACAGTCCAGAACCAATTTAAGTGATCTAGTCGTTTGCATTGGAGGTACTATCATTCTTGTGACAGAATCTCGTTTTGATAAGAATTCTTTCAAAAAAGAAGAAGTTCCTGAGGAACGAAATCCCAGGCAATTATTGAAGTTGTGAAAGAGTGAGAATTGAAACCTTCATAATTCTGTAAGAAAGTTTTCTCGGACAGCCCAGCTAACGGACAGTTTAGCTTCATAACTTCAAGAAATCATCGAAAGTATTTCATGCTGTAACTGTCAATTCATTAAAGAATCTCAACTTTTCCTTGAAAATAAAAAGGCCAACTTCCAGGAACTACGTCAGCTAGCGCGTTTCTGTTTTTTTTTCCTTTTTGTCATTTAGAAAACCGTGCTTTTTTGTCATTGAGGGGTTTAAATATTTCAGGATGCATCAAAACACCGTATTAAATATTCCTATTTCGAGTTTTCCATATGACAAAAAGGAAAAAAAAAACACTTTTTGTCATTTGGAAAACTCGAAATAGGAATATTTAATACGGTGTTTTGATGCATCCTGAAATATTTAAACCCCTAAAAAACATAGATGCAACATTTCTATGAATGCGATCTCTCTACTGGAATTTTCATAAGAGTGATCTTACACACCTAACAGTGGTTCCTATCGCATTCATTTAGCAAAGATCACCCAATACAGATGCGAGCTCTGTAATTAATATAGATGGATAATTCTTCTGGATGCTGACCCGATATATGTTTTTCACTTGATCTTGTTTCTTTTTATTGCAGGGGGTCAATAAAGCAGTACACCTTTCTTTCTTCTTCAATTACTTTATTTGCTATATTTAGTGTCGCATCTCTTCAGGGGCTTTCCTATGATACGCCTGACTCAAGCCAGAATACGTGACGAGAGGACTTCCTGATAAGGTAAGATAAGTTTTTTAAATAAAATATTATTTGTTTAAAAGTAAATTAATTTAGGAAAATGATAAGTGTTTATTATTTTACAAAATATGAATTGGGGATTTACAAAAAAATATGTTTGCATAGGAAAGCCCCTGAAGAGGTGTGACACTAAGACACGAAACATGTCGGGCAAAAAAAAGTAGTTCAACAAGAACGAAAGATGTACTGCTTTATCAACCCCCTGCCATAAAAAGAAACAAGATCAAATGATAAATAGATAATATCGTCGATACAAAAACAAACTAACGAATATGAAAATCAAAACTTTTCAGAGTGGAAAAGTATTTATTCATAACTTTTTTTTGGATAGTCAAATATTAGGCAGATTTGACCTTTTGATAGTGGAATACTTTCCCTTTAATAGAGTGAATTCAGATTGAAGAATTTGCCGTAAATAAGTCCAGCAGAAATTATTAAAGATGGACAATGAAAGATGCATTTTTTCATATTCGTTAGTTTGCTTTTGTATCGACGATATTATAAGAAGCGTATTTGTTGTTGTGAAAAAATCAATTTCAACGATTTCTGAACCAGTTCAAGGCCATGATGCCCATCGTCGCCTCAAGTTCTCCCAACTCGCCTTACTATTGGGAATGGGAGTTGCAGTAATGTCTGCCTTCTCCCCTCATCTCATCCAGTGTGTTGCCATTGTTCGTTCAAATTTACTTATTGTACATATTTGTACAGATTGTAAATATCAATAAAGGAGATACTGAAACTATTGGGAACTTATATTAATTTTAGACAAGGAGACCAGCCTATATTTGTGCGTGCGTGGTCCTTAGTGCATGAATCTGCAGTTCTGAATACTGCTCTGGAGAGTAGAAGGTCCTTAGTGCATGAATCTGCAGTTCTGAATACTGCTCTGGAGAGTAGAAGGTCCGTATTATGTTTTTAGCGTTCAACATTTTCTGTGCATTAGTTCTTGCTGAAGAGTGGGCTTCACTTAACAATGTGATTAACTTCTTGGTTTTTTTTTATTTTCCGATACATTTTTCCTAGTACTAGATGGAAAAAAAAATAACGGCCAACACAACTCTGCTCTTTCACTCAAATGAATGGTCTAGATTATCGAGAACAGCACTTTATAAACTATTTATTGATTCCATTGAGTACTACGTACCGGATATCAGTCCTTATCGCCTGTTTCACTATCTCATGTAGTCGCGTTCAGCCTCACTAAACAAACTAAAATAATAAAAGGCCATCAATTAATTTAGCCGTTGGAGCGAAATGAGTTTACATTTTCAATTAAAAAAAAAAAAAATGTTTTAACGTCAAATAACAACTATACGACAAGCAATTAGAATTCCTAGAATACACTACAAGTATCAAACTTATTATTTTTAGGATTATCGATCAATAGGATTATCGATCAATAGGATTATCGATCAATAGGATTATCGATCAATAGGATTATCGTCATGGATCCCTGTTATAAAAAAAAGAAAAAAAAAAAAAACAAAAAAAAAAAAAAATAATCAGTCCCGTAACAGGCCACGAGGGCTCTGAGGGGCAGATACTATAGAGTTATCTCATTCATGACCATACGGAACACTAGGGAGATAGTGTGGTCAATACTATGATCCGGCCACCTGATTTTCCAATTTTCTGCTTCGACTGCATGGGTAATTATCACCAAGGTACCCATTAATAAATTAATTAAAGGCTGGTTTGGCCTAGGGACGGTCAGGGAGGCCGAATTCAACCCTTGAACGAAGACGAAGATAAAAATCTTAAATCCTTGCCCTGGATTTGAACTCAGGTCCTCCAGCATATTAGCCCAGTGCTCTACACTGAGCTAACCACGCCCCCACCCCTTGCTATAAGAAATCCTACAATAAAAAATAAAAAACCTACAATAAATATTTTTATAAAAAAAGCTCCACTAAATAGGGTCATGATAGAAACCCATTTAACTTAGAGATGGGCGATCTGAATCGATCTTTTAACATTAATTTTAAGGAATCGTTAAAGGAAGGGCTGCTTTTTTAATTAATCTATCTTCAAGGACCGATCTTTTAAAGAATCGATCCATTTTTTTAGTTGTAATCAAGTAGCTGTATTGAAGGTTTGTAAAACGTATCTTGTTTTTGACTTTTTTTATTGTTGTTTTCATCACATATTAATATTATAGTAAGTGTTACCTCCCTCTGTTTGCAGTTAGCCAAGAGGATTAGTATTTAGGGTCCTATGTATGTAGTATTACAGCAATTGTTTTGTCTACAATATATTTCATAAGGCACGCATAATCTGTGGTAATTCGTTTTGTTTTTTGGTTGTTTTTTTTTGTAGCCTAATAAAGAAAATATATGTATCGAAACCGTTGGAAATCGTAGAAAACGTAAAGCATATATTATAAAGCTTATTAAATTGCCTAAAAATAAACTTCTTGTGTGATTTTTAATAGAGCGATCTCATTCGGAGAAATCGGTGTTAAAATGGAATATTTATTAAATTTTAAAGTCCATTTATCATTAAATACGAATTTTAGGACGGGTTATCTATAGGTTACCACCCTTTTCTAGCCAGGATAGGGCTGATGCCTTTTCTTTTTTCTAAAGAAAAGCCACCACCCCTAGTGGGAATAGAACCTACGACCCTTTGGCACGGAGTGTTAAGTGCTCACGCCTTAACGCTCACGGCCACCGAGCCTCCTTTAAATGGAATACTTTCTACTTTAACTGCTATGATTTTCCTGTTGTGGTGCCTTAGATCTTACTTCTCTTCGAAATTTCAGTATACAACTATAAATGTGATTACATTTGTCAAGAAGACGCCAGAGTATCGCCCAATTTGAAAAACAGAGATTAGAGAAAACGACTCTAAAGTTTAACGTTCTGAAATGTTCATGTTTTTCATATTTAATTTTTTTTCATACTTTCTTGTAACAAGATAAAAAAAATAGGTTTTAATTTTGAAATGTATTAAACAAGGACAAAATAAAAAATTATCTTCAAATCAGCTTCGCGTTCACTCGGCATCGGGATTTCAATTGGAAAATCGTATTTTTTGCCCATTTATAACATTTTTCTTCACAGAAACACTCTTTTATATCATTTTTGATTAGTTAAGGAAGAATTTTAGCCTATAAAAAAAAAAAAAGTCACAAGGTACTATTACCCCTTAAATATGTTTTCAGTTTTTGCAGTCCTGTGTGGCAAACTTTAAATAATTGGAAGTTTAAATAATTGTGTAATCAGTCCTCAAGTACCCCGCTGAGAGCTATTTCCGGACATATGCGAATTCCGAGCCGAGTCTCAAGAACCCTTTCCTCCTTTGATGTATCCTAGGATTAGGAAGAGCCGGTACTCTAAGGGATAAGAAGGGAGTATATGGAGGAGTTGTAGTAAAGGATGTAGAGAGAAGATTAAAGCCTAGGGCTTTAGGCCTCCAGGGACGAACTAATCCTGATGGTGGAGCAAGTGTCATACCAAGGACTCCGAGGCCTTCCATTAGCTTTTAATCATGACCAACTCTTATGGAGTAGGCACTTCCTCTCATTCGCTCGAGAGGTATTAATAATATCAGAAAACATGTCTTCAAGGTCCTCTTTTCAAGAAATTAATTAAGGAATGAAAAGGCATATATATATGCCGACATAATTGCCTTTAAGGAAAAATCGAAGGAAGTGTACAGTATCATCTGTAAAGGGAGGTGCGAGATAAACAATCTAGAGAAAGCGGAAGAACTGCAGGGGTAATAATACCTTGTACCATCAAAATCAATTTAACAAAATAAATAAATTAAAACAAATTTTCTTGAATTTATAAATAACAAATAAATCAATAATTTTTATTTGTCTATATCAGACGTTTTAAAAGGGATGTTAATTTCCAAAAAAAAAGTTTCAATTCTTCGGAAAAAAATGGCGGCGCTGTAACTGACGAACGGAAAACCTCTTTTTTCACGCGCGATACTCCGCAGGCGGTTATTTTTAATCTAGAACGAAAAACTAAAATCCACTATATATTTGTCAAATACCACTCACTGACTCACTAACCTATCTTCGCCCAGCCCAAACCACTCGACAGAAAAATTTGAAATTTTGCATGGACTCTCCCTATATAAGGTAGACGCTCGCCAAGAAAGGATTTTTTGATATTCGAATTTTTAAGTCTTTTCAGAGGGGTTTAAAGTTTTAGTTGGTTAGAGCAGGCAAGCCTAGGTAGCATGCGTTGCTAGGACGATGAAGAACAGCTGTTTACCGTACATTATCTATTTCATAGTGTTATTTTTAACTGAGGTTAATTTGAACTATGATGGCAGTCCTTGAATTGCTAGAAATAAACTGTCCCTCATTGAGTTTACGCTATGAGAGGAAAAATCGCCATTTTAATTGCGGTTCATTTCAACTTGTCCCCCATAGAGTTTTCGCTATACCTGGTGATGGTGCATCCGAAGTAATAATATCCCGAACCCTTGCACAGCCTCCTCACCTATCAGCATCCCCAGTCAGAACACCTCTTGGTCATGATCGCAAATATAATGGGTGTTTCCAAATGACATGTGAAAAATATAAATTTTTTATTTTAACGTAAATTTATTATTGACAACGAAATTTAACCTACATCGATTACAATGCTGTTATGGGCGTGTATAGAAAATTATTTCGGAGGGGGGGGGGGCAGGTACCATTTCCGGTGAATGGAATACAAACAATTTAGAACTTGGAATAGTTTTAGGCAAATTACAACTAAAATGAAATATTTTTTAATGAACTAAGTGATCTTATTTAATTTATTTATTTATTTCATTTATTTTTAAGGGTTTTAAGACACATTTTTACCAACAAATAAAAATATCGGGGGGGGGGGCTGCAGACCCCTCAGGCCCCCCTTATATACGCCCACGCTGGTAACCTATAGATAACGGGTTATCTCTAGGTTATCTGTTTCTTGCCACTGGCCGGAGCGCCCCATTGTCAAGAAACATTATTCTTTGATTACTTAATTGATTAATCAATTGATGTATAACATATAGTATGACGGGGACCATGCTATAATAATCTGCAAAAAATTATGTAGTAGCGTTAATTTTCCTGATACATTATTTAACGCAATAAAATAACTACTTATCTGCCGTGACGAAGCACGGGTTTTCGGCTAGTTAATTTTATGAAAGAAGAAAGTTAAGTCTAGTAAAGTACGTAGGATTTTTAAGAAATATTAATTTCTTCGAAAATGGTGAACAATTATTAAATTTATATTAAAAAAATTCGACGAAAATCGAGCATAAAATCGTTATCAATCAATGAATCGAAAATATCTTACGTACTTTACTAGCAAATATCATTAAGAAGCGACAGTTAAAACTTTTAAGTTGATCGGGCAAAAATTGGAGGCGCCAGAGTATCGCCCGATTTGAAAAACATTTTAAAGTTTAATGTTCATTTTATTCCTATTTAATTTTTTGTATACTTTCTTGTGATTAAGATAGAAGAAATGGGTTTGAATTTTGAAATTTATGTAAAATTGACCAATCGAAGCTCGCTCAAAAAAATATCTTCAAATCAGCATCACGCTCACTCGGCATAGGGACTTCATTCGGAAAATCGTATTTTTCCCCATTTAAAAAATTTTCTTCACATGAATACTCTTGGATATCATTTGTGATTAGTTTAGGAAGAATTTTAGCACATAAAAAAATTGTAAAACTAAAAGTTACAAGATAGTATTACCCCTTAATGGAGGGGGAAAAAAAAAGAATTCATACCAAATGTGAAGAAAAATTCAAAAATTAATTCAGGCCAAGAAAATATTTACTCCAAGACCTTTGGTTTGGAACAAGAGGGACGATTGTTACAAGATGTAGGCGTGGACCCCAACTTCCTATCCTTGCGGAATCAATTTATATAGATTAGGATTAGGATCAGGATTTAGTGGCGATTAACATTTTATCATGTTTTTACGCCAGAACCTACATTGTTTTATACGACTAGCATATCCATTCTCTTAGGTGGTATTGTTTCATACAGATTAAAAAGGACAAGGGAAGACCTGTACAATTATAATAATAATAGTAATAATAATATTAGTGGGTAGGATTAACAGAGAGGTACATTTTTTTTTTCTTCCCTTTTTCTTTTTCCCATTTCTTTTTTTTATATATATATTTTTTCTCTTTTATTATTATTTTTTTATTTATTTTTTTTATTTTTTTTTATTTTTTTAATTTTTTTTTAATTTTTTTTTGTATTTATTTATTTATATATATATATATTTTTTTTCCTCTCCATTCTTTTTTTTTTTTTTTCTTTTTTTTTTCTTTTTTTTCCCCCCTTTTTCGTCTTCCTTTCTTTCTTTTTTCTTTCTTTATATGACAAAGATATAGTTCTGAATTGGGTACAGTTCAATAGACAAAATTTCAGTTTTCAGCTAGCAAATAAAATTCAGTATTATAACAAGGAAAAATACATTCGCTCACACATTTATTCACAAAAGGTTTCATTTATATACGTAAAAAAAAAAGAAATAAATAAATAAAAAATAAATAAATAAATAAATATAATGATAACAATTTATAAGTTTTTTAGGAGACTGGCAGTTTTAAGAAAATTTAACAGTTTGGCAACGTCTGAGGGATTGTTTCCAAGGCACACTGCGAGGTTTCTGTTAATACCTTCAGCAGCAAATTGGTGCCGGTATTTAGGGCATTCCTCTATTATGTGCTGGACAGTTAGTTGGACTTGACATGTACTGCAGTTTGGGGGTGGGTCCTTGTTGATTAGGTACACGTGGGTAAGCTTTGTGTGACCGATTCGCATTCGAGCCAAAGCTACTTCCTCTCTTCTATTTCCGCGGATCGAGGTGGCCCATTCCTTGGTGGTATCCTTAATCTGCCGCAGTTTGTTTCCAGCTGGCTCGGACCTCCAAGCATTTTCCCAAGCTTGATATGCCTTGCTTCTCAACCAGCTTTTAATATCGTTTGGATCGAGAGCTGTTACAGGGGGTACAGACATAACAGCTGCTTCCTTGGCTGCTTTGTCAGCTTTTTCGTTGCCTGCAATACCTATGTGTGAAGGGGTCCAAATAAAGTTTACTGATTTGCACTGAGAGTTTAGGATGTTAATAAAATGAAATACTTTTGAGGTTAGAGGGCCTGTTTTATCATAGTTTGCAATACTTCTTAGGGACGACAGCGAATCTGTACATATTACAACATTTTTTTCTGGGGATGAAATTGCATTATACAGGGCAGTGGAAATTGCTAGCATTTCTGCGGTGTAGATGGAGGCTAGTGAAGAGAGCTTCTGTTTTAAGACATTGTTGTCCCAGACTATTGCTGCACCAACGTTATCTTCATATTTTGAGCCGTCAGTGTACATGACCAGCCCCTTTGGGTATGAGTTTATTAACTCTTCCGCTTTGTACCTGAGTGCAATTATTGGAGTATCCTTCTTAGCTGAACTAAGGCGCATGTCAATATTCGGAGTTTTGTACGTCCATGGTGGCTCATTAACGTCGAGATATTGAAGATTAATTTCCGGGATTGAGCCAATAACATCTCTTTGTCTTACGCCTAATGGTGCCGGGTGATTCATTTTTTGACAGTAGCGTTCGAGGTTTTTGGGGTGAACTAAATAGTTATATGCAGGATTTGAGGGTTGAAAAGCGATTTTAGCGAGATAGGAGGAAATCAGTTGTTGCCTCCGGATGAAAAGTGGCGGCACACTTGCCTCTGCACAGAGGCTGGTGATCGGACTTGTCCTGAAGGCTCCTGTGGATAGTCGGATTCCTGCGTGATGGATAGAATCTAGGCATGAGAGTACACTGCTGTTAGCTGAGGCGTAAACTAAGCTGCCATAGTCCAGTTTTGACAACACAAGGCTTTTATAAATCATGAGCAGTGATTTCCGGTCGGCACCCCACGTGGTTTTGCCTAGAACCTTCAATAAATTAAGCTTTTTAAAGCAGTCTTCCTTGAGGTGTTTGATGTGACTAGTCCAGTTAAGCTTAGAGTCAAATGTCATTCCCAGAAAGCGGACTTCGTTTGTGAATGAAATTCGGTGGTCACTTAAAAATAGATCAGGAGTTAGGCTTGGTCGTCTTTTTCTTGTAAATAAAATGCATTTAGTTTTGCTTGTAGAGAAATTTAGATTATTTTTTCTGGCCCAGGAATTCAGTTTGTTGATGGTGTTCTGCAGGACTCTAGATGCCCAGTGGATATCTTGAAATTTAAGGAAGATTTTCAGATCGTCAACAAATAATGATTTACGGACTAAAGCTGGAATCTGATCAGTAATGGAATTAATGGCAATGGCAAATAAGGCACAACTTAAAACACTTCCTTGTGGAATCCCATTAAGTATTCTTCTGCTGCTTGATAATTTATTGCCTATTCTCACTTTTAATGACCTATTTGAGAGGAAGGAATTAATGAAATTAGGAAGTCTACCACGAAAACCCCACTTCTGTAACTGATTCAGGACACTACTTCTTCTTACTGTGTCGTAGGCATTTTCGAGGTCGAAGAATACGCCTATTGCCTCTTTTCCTTCCACAAAAGTATTCAGGACTTCAGCTTCCAATGCAATAAGGTGGTCCATTGTAGATCGGCTTTTTCGGAAACCACACTGTACATCCGAGAGAAGTTTAAATTTTTCAAGTGTCCATACGAGGCGCTTGCTGATTATTCTCTCAAGCAGTTTGCAAAGGCAACTTGAGAGAGATATTGGCCGGTAGCTGTCAACAAGTAATTTATTTTTACCAGGCTTTAGGATGGGTACAACTATTGTCTCTAGCCATTGTGACGGAAGAATGGCTTTGTCCCATATTTTATTGAAGATGTGAAGGAGTACTGTTTTCGTTTGTGGGGTGAGATGTTTAATCATGGCATTGTGGATATCGTCGTTTCCTGGGGCAGAATTTTTTAGTTCATTTATGGCCGAGTTGAGTTCTTGATAAGATATAGGTCTATTGTAATCTATTTCGGAGTGTGTGCTGTTTGCTTCTTCAGGGGGCTCTGGAGTTTGTGGTGGTGCGTCTTCTTCTATATTGGAGTTTGATATTTGCGAAAAATGATCTGCAAATATCTCACAAAGTTCCTGTGGATCAGATATTATTAAATTATTTAATTTAACAATAGGAAATTCCAAATATTTAGATCCTGACATGCAGCGGACTTTTTCCCAGACTTTTCTTCTTGGAGTGTTAATGTTGATGGATTCTACAAAATTGGCCCAGGATATTCTTTTCTTCTGCTTCATAAGTTGCCTTGCTTTAGATTTCATTTTTTTATAACTAATAAGGTTTTCGGTGGTAGGAAACTTTTTGAGAGCTCTATTTTTTTCTTTTATGATTTGTCGACACTCGTTGTCGAACCAGGGTACGTGATTATTAGAAGGCCGGCCCTTTGTTTTAGGGATCGTTTCTCTGGCTGATTCAATAATATGTTTAGACAGGACTTCTACCATACCAGGGATGTCAGAAGGTAAGTCATCCTGAGATAGTGTGAGCTGTTCCAAGAATTGAATCCAATCAGCTTTATCGATGATCCACTTTGGTACTGTCTCTAGAGATGGTAAAGATCTAGTTGGAAGGAGGACTATGGGGAAGTGGTCACTACCATGTTGATCCTCACAAGTGTCTCAGACGAAGAGGTTAGCGATACTTGGTGAAGAAAAGGATAGATCAATAGCCGAAGAAGAGCCATAGGCCGGGCTGATATATGTAGCATTGCCATTATTTAGTAAGATAGAGTCAACAGTGTCTATTATCCTATGCATAGTATTGCCACGGGAGATTGTAGGAGATGGTGACCAGGAATGGTGAGAGGCGTTGAAGTCACCGGTCACGATGTATGGAGATGGTAAACTATTAATAAGATGAGTTAAGGCTGTTTCGTCTATTGGCTCAGTTGGAGGTAAGTATATATTGCAGATGGTGATTGGGAAAGCGAGGTGAGCTCTTATCGCTATGGCCTGTAGGGGTGTGTCCATGTCTACAAGTTCCGAGTAGAATTGGGATTTAACTGCAATAAGGACTCCTCCGGAGGCTCTGCCTAGTGTCTCTTTGTCTTTACGAAAGATTGTACAATTTTTAATATTAAAATTATTATTTGTTTTCAAATGGGTTTCTTGTAGACATACTACAGCTGGGTTTTGATTATGGAAAAGAATTTTAAAATCTTCAAATTGTGTACGTAAGCCATTACAATTCCATGATATTATTGACATTTTGATTAGATAAATTTACCAGCTGCAGTACAATAAATGAGGAGAGTATTTCTAAACAAGAAATATTTCTAAAAAAGTTAAGAACATATTTCTTAAACATAAAGTTGAGAAAATTATAAAATAGAAAATATCTACTTCTAAACATTATTTGATAGTTGGGAGACCTTAATAAATAATTTAAGGGACACAAATTAATAAACGGAACACAAATGTGATAATAGGAACACAAATGTGCTTAATACTAAAATAAACAAAAATATATTATTGAGAGAATGGATTTGCGTTGTTTTACTAGTCATAAAGTTGATGTAAGCTAAGATATATCCATAGCAGGTTTTTCCTGGCATTTTTGTTTCCTAGATAATTTTGTTTTCTTGGAGGTTTTATCTCCAGGCCTTGGAGGTTTTGGATTTCCCACCGGCGCGCTAGGCAGTGGAGGAGGCGCCGGAGGGGTAAGAGGAGGAGGGGTGATAGAGGGGAGAGATGCTAGGACGGGAGGGGAAGAAATGCTGGCCCCGGAGATAGAGGGGAGCGAGGCTAGGGCAGGAGGGGAAGGCAGGTTAGCCTCGGAGGGGGAGGGGAGAGAGGCTAGCGCGGGAGGGAGAGTAAGCACATAGTCAGTGATAATAGAGCCACCTGTTCTAGGCTTATCAAAGATGGGAGGTTTCATAACCTTATCTTCATTAGTTGTTTGAATAAATGTGTCAGTTTGTGTGCCTACATTAGAAACTTCCTTTTTATTTTTAGCAGCTGCAGCGTAACTCATCGATGTTCCTAGACTCTGAAAATATTGTTTTTTTGCCAAGGTATAAGTGACTTTGTCTCTAAATTGAATCAGTTTGATTCCTTTTTCATCTATAAATTTAGGGCATTTTTGGTCAAGGCTGTGATGCCTATCATTACAGTTGATACACATAGGAACGAATGTGGAACAGGGAGTTTCGGGATGAATGGGCTTAGTACAGAAGCCACAGATAGCTTCTTTTTGACAGCCGTCTGAAAAATGGCCGAATTTTAAACATTTTCTGCATCTAACGGGGTTTGGTACATATAATTTTATTCTGATTTTGTAAAAGCCTATGTTTATTATTTCTGGGAGGATTGGCAGTGAGAATGTTAAAACATACAAGTGTGTTTTCCTTTCTATCCCGGATTTTTTGGAGATAATTCTTTTAATTTCAATTACTTTTTCTTCTTTTAATTCTTCTAAAATTTCATTTTCGTTCAAATTATCCAAATCAGGACAGTAGATGACTCCTTTACTTATATTTAATTTTTCATGTGGTTTAACAGTGACTGTGATAGAAGATCCTAAATTTGTCAACTCTATTAATTTCTCTGATTGTTCTTTATTTAGGGTTTCAATCAGAAGTGTCCCATTTCTCAATTTTTTTATGTTTTTTGGCTCCCCACAGTGGTTTCTAATAGTTTTGGCTATCAAGAAGGGAGATACTTTTGAAAGATCCCCATCTCCTGCATACTCAACTATTAAAAATTTATTTGTATTAACAGATATAACATCTTGTGGGCTTATTTTTTTTTCTTGAATCTGATTCCAGACTCTTTTGACTTTTTTCCTTTCGGGGGAATTAAGGGGAGGGTCTGGGGGTTTATTCATATTAAACTATATTCTGTTTTTCCCAAATTGCAAAAATAAGCCTATTATAACCTTTATTAATATGATACTGAGTAAATTTAAAATTAAAATAAGTACTAATACTCGGTTTCTTTTAATGCTGAAGAAAGTGGGAAATAAATATAATAATAATTATGATTAAATAATGTAAAATAATATGAAATTTCTCTTTAATGGTGCATCTGCCACCTTTAGTCTATTGCTTTGAGGAGTAGATATAATAAGGTAAAATAAAAATATAATAAGATAGTTTAGAACTTATGCTAAACTTAGCTGGGAGACAGACTAGAGGCTGTCTAAACTTTCAACTGCTCTAACACCGAGCTGGGTAGAGCGTGTCTTGGCCGTAATCCCTCAGAGCTGACACGTCTGTTCTCTTCAGGTTCCTGGACTAGACTCCCTCAATTTATATAGATTCTCTGGAGATACTGTCAAAAATACGGAAGCTAACCAGCTGCTTAACAGACTTTCGAAAATCATTTCACCAATCATTTTCAAACTTGTCATAATATTTCTTCACATTTGAAAAAAAAAAAAAAAAAATATCAAAATTCGTTTAATATTAAAACGATTTAAGACACATCATCAAAATTTATTTTTCCAAATTAATACATAATAATACTGAGAAATTTTTCTACAGTTTTTTCCGAGTGTTTTATAAAATCAACGTCGTATACAGGGGTTTGTATTCCTTAATTCGCTAAAAAAGATCCAACACAAAAGTAGAATTTTGCTAATTAGTTTGACAATTGGACTTAGGGGTCTAAGATTCGATAAGATAATCTGGATGGAGAGCTCTTCACATCCAATTACCTTGGAATCCGGCCTTAATTAACCAGGGAGCTTAGAAATCAATGATCACTTCATAAAGGAAATTTAAATTTAATTTTACACCGAGTACCTTCTTATTTTCTAGTATTCCTATTTGTTTAGTCGGGAAAAATGGTTTATTCAATCAATTAACTGAGTAGGAATGAAAAACGAGAATTTAGATAGAAATAATTTTGGAAATCAGAAAAGTTTAAGCATGTTCGTCTTCTTACTACAGGCACAACTTTAATTCCCCTCCTTAATTTTACATCAATTACAAATTAAACCTGGAAGAATAAATATAGTCACCATCAAAAGAAAAAGATGTATTTAAAAAATATACAATTTCGTCTCTTAGGATGGAGGATTACTACTAAAACAAATTACTAATTTTTCCAAACCGGTCATTATTTTCACATCCTTGCACCAATGCCACCTACACCGCTTTGGCTTGGCAGAAGACGACCCTTGCCTGCTCTATCTCGATGGTACTATGAATGGGGACCACATCGCTGTCTGTCCTGAACTGAATCCCCAGCTTTCAACACCTCGTTGTTATTGGGAGGCTCGACGCCGAATAGCTTATCAGCCAAGAGCGGGCATTGGCTAATAAAATAAATAATAAACTTCCTTGCAATGCAAAAACAAAAAGTGTGAATTAAGAGTGTACGTTATTTAAAAAAAAAAAAAAAAAAAAAAAATAGTGACCCAAAATCGCCAATAAAAACACAAAAAATCATTCCCTTAAAAGGCCACGAGGGCCCTGAGGGGCAGATACTCTAGAGGTATCTGATTCATGACCATATGCCCGAAAGAAATATACTTTTAAAAAAACTCCAAAGATATACCCACAAAACTGAGTGTACCCCCTCCATTCATCCCAGTATAGCTACGTTTCTTCTGATGCGCCTGGAACAGTATTCCGTGGTAAGTAATAACTAAAAATAAAGGGTAAAAAGTATTCATGTTTATTAGCGCGGTTACTCCCTATCTCCATAGGGAGAACCCGCTTATGAGGTTGACCTCACGACGCAACTCGGAGGTGCCGACTAGAAATTTTCACTAGAAATTTTTTGCTAAAATTTGTAATATATATATATATATATATATATATATATATATATATATATATATATATATATATATATATGTATGTATGTATACATTTATATATGTGCTTGTCTGTTCGCTCTCTAGCAAGCTCAAAAATGGTCCGCTTTTGACGAAATTTGGTAAAAAAAATCTGTCTTCTAATTTAAAAGGTCAAGTTCGTTAACCAGCAGAATCCGCCCACTATAAGATACAGTTTGGGGCAAAATTCGCGGAAAAAAATCGTAACGCTTACGTTTTTCAGTTCATATGCTTGCAAGTACTTGTTTTATAGGTTTCTTAACATAAGAAAACGAATGAAACCATTTTTAAGGCGATATCTTTAACCGTTTCTGAGAAAAGTGGAATCAATGTTTTTGTAAGTCATTATTTTTTTGCGGGTACTTAGAATCGCGGGATTCAATTGAAATATTTTCTACATATTGTAAATTAATCCCAACTAAGATGTTTCAATTTTGGTTATATTTGGAGTTAAGGAAGTATGAGAAAAAAATTATTTTATTAATAGACATGAAAAGTTTTCGGATCTTCATACATTTTTCGTAAATATCTCGATAACGGTTGGGAAATCGTGGTAGGTGGAAGGTGACCATTCGAATGCGTACTAAATTCTCTACAAAAAAGGTTCTGAAGCATTATTCGATGGGACAACGTCAATCAGAGATATAAGCGCTTAAAACTTAAAATGTGTTTGTTTTGTTGCTTTGAAAGGGTTTTTCTATTTGATTATCTCACTTTTTAATTTGTTGTTTTCCGTTTTAAATTGCATTTATCAGTAAAATTAGTATTGTAGTAAAGTAAGCTACGAAACGGTTAAAGGTATAGGTAATACGTTTGGAATAGCTGTGGAAATCAAGATGGCTGTTGCTAACCATGATGGCGTGTACATAGGTTTGTTTTGAATTCTCGTACCTACTTAACCTTCCTCCTGCTACATCTGAAGTTATCATTATTTCTTATTTTATAGAAAGATTTAACCCACGAGAGAATGAACTTTTATTTGCCATGAAGCACACATTTACAGTTGATTATTACAGTGAAACGAATTTTCTAGTAAAACAAGGAACTTAAAATGACAACGAATTTTCGGTTGTTTGGAATAGAGCCTTCCATTTTTCGATATGTACGAAACCGCGCTAAGATGACGCAGTTCCTGCGAGTCGGACTTTTTTCTATACATAACTTCAAATTATTTATTGCCAGTTCTTACTCTCTTGCAGCATTCGAAACAAATGGACTCGGGAAAATAGGTACATACATAACATTTTTTTTTATTACTCATGAGCCAGTCTCTCCAAGGCTCGTGAGTTTGATTCCCAGTAGGTCTGTTGACTATTTTGAAAAAAACGTTAAGGCGAAAATTCTATTCTGGCAAGAAAAGGGTGGTAACCAGTAAGTAACGACCAAAACATTTTTGTCACGTATTAAGAACTTTATAAAAAAATAAAATAGAGTGTTTATTTCTGCTGATGAATGATATCATTTTAAGTTATGAAGCAGCTCCTACGCTTTACTTAATGCTGGCTAAATAACTTTTCCTCGTTTGGCTTTCAAAGGTCGGTGCACTTCATAATTATAAGGGAAATTTTTAATTAAAACCATAATCGGCTTGACGGTAATATTATTAAACACTAACAAGCCAAGCCTTAGGAAGTTGCGAGTGCACTTTGTAGCTTATAAGTCAAGGGGAGAAAGTATATCAGAACTGTTTATGCTATTATCCCTTGGATCAAGTTTAGGGTGGGATTATATCTCGAAGAAGTCAGGATAATCCATAGCCATGATGTAGAATGATATATATATATATATATATATATATATATATATATATATATATATATATAAGAAAAAATATAACTCCTACACTTTTGCGTAACTAGGCTTCAATAAACACGTTTTGCAAGTAATTGGACTGGTAAATCTAATGAAACCATTTCCAATGCCTTATCTGTCTAGAATTTTTGGGAGATTTTCCCGATGTATTCCTATATTTTTTTAACCTGGTTGGGAAATCTTAGTAAATGTAAAACGTGTAAAATTTCTACAGATACAGTTCTTATGCGGTTTTTTACAGGAATCTCATTTGAAGGAATCGGTAACCAAATGAAGTAATTTCCGTTTAGGATACTGTCAGTTTCCTGTTGTGGCGTCTGAGCTCTTGCTTCCCTTTGAGATTTAGTTTTAAATTTTTACATCTGTTTACATTCTTCATGAAAGATTATGACAAAGAATTAACTGTTTCCATTGTATGCGTTCCAAACGATAGTAGCGATAAGAACGGAAATGTTCTAAGATGACGCAGTTTATAATAGTTGGACTCTTTTAGTCATGTTTCGTAGGTTTGTTCGTCAAAGTATGCGGGTCATTAAGGTTGTGTTCCTTTATCAGGAGTTCAAAAAAAGTGGACTTACTTTTCCCAAAAGGAGTTCTTTGCACCTTTGGGTCACAGAAAACCATTATAGTCTAGGTTGGATAAGTAAAAACGTGACTAGACTTCGATTTTGAGAGGGGGTAGACTGAAGGGGGTAGATTGAAGATACTCCCATCTCACCAACCAAATGAAAACAGATGCGCACCGGACTATTTTTGTTAATTCTCACGGAGCCTAGGTTAATTGAAAACTTAAATTCAAAGAGGCTGTGTCTTTTCAGATCCTGATTTTCTGTATCATGGAGAAGTTTTGTAATTAAGTGAGGAGTATGTGGCAAGCCTTGGGTGGTTGAGATAACCTGTTGACCTTAAAAACTTTAATTAAACACCTGTTGTTGAAGGTTGACTATTTCCCCATCAACAGTGAGAGTACACACGGGGAAAGGCGAACAATCATCAAGTGTAAATATTAAATTTCTATTAGATATATTATTATTAATAATATTCAAATAACTTTCTTAATTATAAATTAACAGAAGTTATCCAATTAAAATTCGTATTTATTCTATTAATGAGGTTTGGCACCAATCAAAAAAAATTATTAAATGATTATTTCATTCACATAATTTTCATAAGATGTTAGCATTATTTGTAGTGTTGTGTTTTATGTAACAAAAACGTAACTAAGCACATTTTCAGCAAGATGGCAAGTTTTTATTCCTGAATGACGTGTTTAAAAGCTTTATTTATTCATATTTTGTCAAGAAATGTTGGCTTATAAATAAAGTATTTGCAACATTGAAGAATTCTAGCAAGAGCATCATTTTCATTTACGTAACGTCACATATGGGAGTAAGAGGAAACGAACTCGCTGATGAAGAAGCTAAGAATGCATTACAGGACTCAGACAGGCTAGAACCATTCCTCTCTCAAAGGGATTGGAACGATTACCATAACCTGGACAACCAGAAATAGTAAACTACCAAAAGTTAAGAAGACGGTTGGACCCTGGTATTTGGCTAACCGAAAAAACCCGGAGAGAATAAGTAGTTCTAGCCTGACTGAGACTAGGACTTAGCGAACTGGCCAATTCTTTTCTACTAAATAAGCTCTACCCCCGTACATGGTCTCCAGGCGACAATGCTCCCCTCACTGTGGAACACATTCTCACTGAATGCCACCAATTTACGGAGAAGAGGAAAAAGTTGATGATGGAGAGACATTTCTCAGAATTATTAAGACTCAAGTCATTTGAACAACATTTTAGAATTTTTGAATAAAATTAAATTGTACAGTTCAATAGAATTATATTGTCACCGCTATTGGCTGCGGTAGAAGCGGCGTACAAACAATAAAATAAATAATTTAATTTAAATTTTAATGTCCATTATTATTAACTACGAATTTTAGGACGGGTTTTCTATAGGTTACCACCCTTTTCTAGCCAGGATAGGGCTGATGTCTTTTCTTTTTTCTAAAAAAAAAGCTACCACCCCATATTTGGAATTGAATCCACGACCCTTGGGACAGAGTGTTAAGTGCTTACGCCTTAACACTGACGGACACCGGGCCTCCTGAAATAAATAAATATTCATATTTGAACACAGATATTAATTAATTAAATCAAATCTATAGATGTGCCTGATTACAAAGAACCAGGTATTTCGCCCGCGCTGCCTCCAGCCCATCTGGGGAAATGAATAGCTCCCCTCCGGTTACCCTCTGGTTATTTTGTATGCGGTCAGACTGTAATGATTTCTTCTCTACAAAACAGCGTAGCTACCGAGAATTGCTTTGAGTTCAGCATCTGCAAGCCCCAGATCTGAGTATGGATTTGGCTTTTCTTGAGCGTAGCAGCCGAGGATTGCTTTGAGTTCAGCATCTCCAAGCCCCGGATCTGAGTATGGATTTGGCTTTTCTTGAGCGTAGCAGCCGAGGATTGCTTTGAGTTCAGCATCTGCAAGCCCGGGATCTGAGTATGGATTTGGCTTTTCTTGAGCGTAGCAGCCGAGAATTGCTTTGAGTTCAGCATCTGCAAGCCCCGGATCTGAGTATGGATTTGGCTTTTCTTGAGCGTAGCAGCCGAGGATTGCTTTGAGTTAAGCATCTGCAAGCCCCGGATCTGAGTATGGATTTGGCTTTTCTTGAGCGTAGCAGCCGAGGATTGCTTTGAGTTCAGCATCTGCAAGCCCCGGATCTGAGTATGGATTTGGCTTTTCTTGAGCGTACATGACACCTATATATAATTCAAGCCTATGCATAATAACTGAAGTTTTTTTTATCCAGTCTATCTAATCTTAGGCCCTTTATTACGACCAATCACCCAGCTGAATGACCTGCCGTTTTCATCGGGTAGTTTCAAAACACAACCTGCCTGAAATAAAATGAAAATTACGAGATGTTTACTAATATTAACGAATTTTTTGCAAATGTACAATGATTATAACAAAATACATATTTTTAAGATACTATTTTTATTTTTAAAATATAACTTCTCCCGTAGAGAAGACACTATTCTAACTAGGCTTCGAATTGGATATACATTATTTACTTACTCGTACTTACTAGTTACTAAGTACAGAACGGTTTGTAGATTTTATAATGAGACCCCCTCCATACTTACAAACTCCAGACAGCACTATAACCGTATCATACCCAACAACCTAAGCGACTTACTGACAAAAGAAGCCCACATTCGTCACATTATTCAAAAATTTAAAAAAAAAAACACACACTTATACCCCAAAATTTAAGGATTTTTTACCAAACAGAAATTATTGCTTTTGGTTTTATTCTATTTATTTTTCCTGTTAATTTTTATTATTTATTTAATTATATTTGTTCTTCTTTGTTAAAGTTGTTACTTTCCTTCTTATTTTCTCTCTTTTTCTTTTTTTTTATTGAGTATTTTTTTCACTTTTTCATCTTCTGAGTTGTGAAACACTATATATTAAATTAAGAAATAAATTTTTACTAATGTACAACGAAAAAATTCGATAACTGAAGAAAATTGAGAATATTTAACACCGCCGTCATTCATATCTGGATATACGTAAATGAAGTAGAAATTGCCGTTTACAACGCAAATATGAGTGATCGCCGTAAATCGGCCCTAAGCATAAATCAAACCCGAAATGTAGTATATATTTTTGATATATGATTAGATATTTAGATATAAAGGATGATTATCCGAGTTATCCTCTACTGTCCCACAATAACTATATGGTTACACAATAAGTATATAGTCATATAATATGTCTATCGTCATACAGTCGTACATTATGTACATAGTCTTCCGTACAATATTACAATCTTATTTGGTGTATAGTAGATAACGACCACATCTTTGGTAAGGCTTTGGCGGCTGAGCAGAAGCAGTAGAGGCTACCGCTACCCTCCCCATCCCCACAGAACTTGTGGCAGGCCACATTGAATCCGAACTTCTGTAGGGTCTCCGTAAGAGGATAGGGTCCAAGGGAGTAACCATTAGGGGCCACTTGGGGGATATATATAGCCCTATTCCTCTCAATGCTATCGCCGATCCAATGACCACATTTGGGTAGAAGGAAAATCTTTAAGCGGTAAAACATTCTTTCTTATAGTAATACCATTGCTTGGGAAATGATAGATATCCTAATATCCTTGCTGATAAAGACTCACCAAGTATTTTTCTAGAAAAGGTTTTGGAATTTAATAAAAATTCTTCCAACTCTCTTGATGGTCTGAAACCGCTTTCATTATATACTATTAGCCCTGTGGTTTGGTGGTAAAAACCTTTTTCTTTTTTTTTTTTTTTTTTTTTTTTTCTTTATTGAAATTTACAACCTGTACAGATAACAACATGTAAATAGTACTGTAATGATCTATAACTCATGGATACATAGGAGGGGAGAAGACAACCATTGTTGAACTCCCTATTGGATACAATGTACTCCCTGTGTTTACAATTGATCACTAGTTAAAGAAACAATTTATTTACAATATATACAACATATATGTATGTATGCATACATCCATGTGCATGCATACACACACATTTACAAGAAAAAAATAAATAAAATAAAAATAGAAAAAAAAAGAACAAATAAAAGGAACAAATACAGTGTATATGAAAGTTATGTTATAATGTTGTCTCGGGGCCAGCGCCTTTGGAGACGACGTGGAGGAACATCAGGGATTGTATCAGAGGAGAGGAGATTTCCAAGAGGATTCGGATGAGCAGAGAGTTTGGTGTGGAATATTAGGAATCGGGATTTGGCTAGTTCTTGAACGGTTGGGATTTGTAGGTCTCGATGGATAGTAGAATTAGAAACATAAAAAGGAGCATCAAGGATTCTACGGAGGACTTTTGATTGGAAGCGCTGTATTATATTGATATTTGATGGTTTCGCTGTTCCCCACAATTCAATACCGTAGGTCCAGATTGGTAGTATGATAGCCTTGTATATTGTTAGTTTGTTATTGATGGTGAGTTTTGACTTGGGCCTGAGTAGTCGTCGAAGTAGTCCATAGCATTTGTTAAGTTCTTGTCTTTTTTGTTGGATATGTGTCTTCCAAGTTAGATGTCTGTTGAGATAGAAACCTAGGTAGCGGAGCTCCTTAGATTGAGTGATAGGAATGTTATGGATAAAAACGGGAGGGCACTCACTTCGTCTTAGAGTGAAGGTTACATGCTTACACTTTTCAGGGTTAACTTTACAGGGTGGTAAAGTTATAATTAGGTTAGGTTAGGTTTTTACTTAACAGGGTGGTAAAAACCTAACCTAATTATTTGTTCTCAAGCTTACAATGCTCATTTATGTTAATTTTTTTCATTAAATTTCTTTTTTGGTAATTACAATTCTTTATATGAAAACATCGGGTAATATGATGGAATATGAGGGCTCCGTGCACAATGCCTCCCAATTTCATACTCGTCGAATGATTTAACGCTTAAATGACTTTGAAAGGGGGTACCAAAGTTCTCTTCAGCTCCAAACATTGACTGGAGTCGGTGAGCCACAGGCAAAGACGCATTTGAAGCAAGAGGAAGCAATAACACTTCAGTTGGGGTTGGACAGCCGCAGCACATGTCGATCAACCGTAAAAAAAATAAATATTATACGTTTGGAGTTTATCACAGATCGCATAGAAGGTGTAAAATAGGATTTCGTGAAGTAATGAATTTTCTTCTGAATGTGAAATTACACACTGTAAAAGAAGTATACCAAATTGGTTTTAGTAGTGCTTCCAACAGTACATGGGAATAGAACAAATTTGCATATTTTTTTTTGTGTGTTTAACGGCGTATCAACAATTAGGCTATTAACACTGCGCTATCTACGGGTATCCACCCTTTTTTATAATGCCAACAGTACATGGCATTCAACGTGGCTATGGCCGTTGGCACATTCGCATAATGATATTAACTTTAATTACAATTAACCTCATAAAGAAATGTAATTATACGGTTCAGCGGAAATCATGTAAATGGAGTCCCTCCTGGGATTGTAACCGTCGGACGTAAGCAAATTGGAAATGCATTCTTCCATGCAAATTTGCTTACTCTCATAATGAAAACGAGTAATGAACCCGAAATTTTAAAGGCTAACTTTTGTAAACGGCATTATCACTGAACGGCTAGAAAAGTCTTTACTATTTGGGGAGAATTAGACCGTGAATTGATTCGAATGAAAAAAAAATTGTTTGTGTAACGAAAAGTACAGAATAGACTAAGTAGAAAAAAACAAAACTAAAAAAAAACAAACAGCTATTCAGATGACAGTACTTGTACCATCTTATTGTGTATCTATAATATATTCACCCTGGTAAAACTGAAAAACCTCAGAAGATGGACATCCAAGTAATTTTATTTTCCATCCGGCACAATTGTTTTTGCGATTTTTTGCGTTATCGATGAACTAATTTTAAAGTTTAACGAATTTTAAAATTTATGAAACACTGTTGGAGCTAATGAACAAGTGACGATGGTGTCCACATTCAGGGGAAAATGTCAATAAAACTAAATGTAGGTAGTAATTTATCGATATGTTTTGACCATCGCTACAAAGTTAGATTTGGCGATTTTTTTAAAATTTAATTTCCAAAAATGTTGAACACAAAACGCGTGCAAAGCCATTTATTTCGAATTCTTCATTTATACTATATAGGTATGCCGGTAAACTCATTTTAATGTTAAACTAATTCGAAAAATCAAAGAAAACGAATCCTATAAAGACACTAATTGACAGGCAAAGAAAATTTTTTGATATTTTAAGATATGCTATAAGATTGTAAATCTATTTTTCATTGTGTATTTAATGTGGTACTTAGTCATACCTGTGGACCTGACCGAACCTCTAACAGATGACAGCCAACATATTGAAGCAAACATATAAAAAAGCACAACAATTTAATTTGTTTTACGATTAATGTTGTTTTATCTTTATATTTAACAGCTAACGTTTTTATCCACTGATGTAGTGCAAGCAGCGAAAGTGGCGGTGCACGAGTAAAATAAATACCAACTTATTATGCAATTACTCAAAAAGTTTTAATGTTTTTCATGTCACATTTAGATTATTTATTTTTTGGGGGGTTTTTATACTTCTTTTCTTTAGAGTACTTCTATTTTTAGTTTATAATTTTGATTTAATCGGTAAAAATTTCATAAAGCCCTTAAAAATAAATTAAATAAGATCATTTAGTTCATAAAACACATTCTATTTTGGGTGTAATAGCGTTTAAGTTGGCTAAAACTCTTCCAATATTTAAAATGTTAGTATTCCACACACCAGAAATGGTTTCAGCCCCCCCTCCCCTGAAATTTTCCCAGCCCTCCGAAATTATTTTCTATATACGCCCATGTTATATAAACGTATATTGCTTTGTATGTATAATTATTGGTAATATTGGATGTATATGAATAATTCCAATGGTATATTTGTGTTTAGGATTGGATCTATATGTGAAAATTGTATAGAGCGAATGGCCTTGGTTGCGGATGCTCAACAATAAATAAATAAACAATGCAGCAGAAGATCAAATTTCATAAACGATTCACCAAGAATCCTTTATTTTGCTCTATACGTCTTGATTATATAATACATTTTGATCAGGTTATTTTCAATGATGACGTCCAGTATCACGTAATGACGTACCAGGCATTCGGCGGTAACGACTGGTTGTACAGGGAATTGTTTTAGTATACCTGTTCGCAGTTTAGCTCGGAAGGTTAGACATACTTTGAAGATGGAAGTCAAAGCTGTAACGGCAACGGAACTAACTGGAACGGTATTTTTGAACCGAGACTGGCATGCCACTGGTGCATTTGGAACGGCACATCCCTCCAAACACTTGTTAACTGACTGCAGAAAAAGGACGAAACGTGAACGTACCACATGACATGATGGAACTGTTGACAGATGGTAGTCCACAAACAGATACTATCCTACAGTTTCTACACAATACACAATTATACGCACATACAACAAAAGCATATACACAGCAAGATTGTTTTGATATTTTCGTTGCAATTTTACATTTTATGTTATTAACTTCATAAAAAATAATTCTTGCACCCTACGTGTTCAATAGGGCAATCGCCTATGTAGCATTCTCTGAAGAAAACGAAAATCAAATGAATACATAAAACAATTGTTCTATAAACTTTAAGTTAACAATAAAATTTAAGCTAAATGTGTATTTCTTTGGGCCTGACTAGAAAAGGGATATCCATTTGAGCTGTTAAGGCATGCGAATATTTTCTTTGCCTTTCTGCTAAAAGAAGGGCCAATTTGATTCTTCCATGATAGTACTAAAGTATTCGGGATTTTACAGGCTGTGTGGAAAAGCAGCCAGTAAAACCCTACCTTTCCTTCTTACTCCCTCTTTGTTTTTATTATCTGAGGATTTCATGGGATATGTAATGGAGGAAGAAAATAGGATTCATGGCCCTCTTTTGCCCTCCATTCCAAATATAAATGTAAAAGGGTCAGTGGATATCCAAACATGCTATTGGAACTCCTTTCATGTCAGCACAAAATGTACCCGTTCAAATAAGGTCTCCTTTACGGGCTTCTGTTTATTTAACGCTATACTGCGACACCACGTATATACGTCAGTGAGATAAAACTGTTGCGAAACGTATTAAAGAACATTTAACTTTTTTTTATAGCTAATTGTGTAAAAAAGAGATGGTTTATATCAATGACCACAGGGAATAAGTTGGTTAGAGGTGAAAATTTGCAAAATGAGTAAAGTGCACTATCATTATCTCCTAAGACTTATGTATAATTTGAAATGGAGGCCAGGTGGCCGAGAGTGTTAAGGCGTGAGCACTTATCATTCGGTGCCAAGGGCCGTGGGTTCAATTCCCACTGTGGCGAGGTGGCTTTTCTTTAGAAAAAAAAAACAGGCATCAGCCCTCTCCTGGCTAGAAGACGGTGGTAACCTGTAGATAACCCGTCCTAAAATTCTTAGTTAATAATAATGGACGTTACAAGTTAAATAATATTCACTACAAAAATGCAGCAAGTTTATAAAACATTTTGGCAAACAAAAAATTTCTTTAAAACCCTACATATCTGTAGCCCGGAAGTAAAGGACACATTTTTTTTTTAATAAATTGACTTAACAACATCTTCTTAAAGAGGATTTTTCGATCCATATAATGGTTGAGGACACTATGTCCTGTTCCTATAAATAACGAAGATAATACAGGGAAAAATAAAATCATGTTCGTTTTTATTAGAAGTACGAGACAGCATGTGGAGGACTTGTTTTTGTTTGACAATGATCAATACTTCCAATGACCTATCAATGCCAATAACAATGTGAAAAATTTTCTTTAAACTGTTTTTGTAAGGAATGAATAAACAAATGTTAATAGTTGAGAGAACTGTTATAGAAAATTGGCTCTCCTGGACTATTACAAATATGTGAGATGGTGTCCTTTACCTCCGGGGCTCAGATATATTGATGATACTTCCTGAGTAAAAACATTTTTTCATCAATAAAATAAGTGATATAAAATACTGTTTTACTTTTTACTAAAAACTTTGAAATTTTTACACAATCAGAAAACGATACACAAAAAAGTGTTTTGGGATGAGAAAAAGGGAATAAGTAGTTAGTTTAAAAAAATGTTAGTTTAAACGCGATTGGACAATTTTGGTTTAGGATTTATTCCGTCCTAACTTTATGACGTTCTGTGTACTACCACGTTTCATATTCTTTTTAATAAAATAATAATCGCAGATCCATCAGCTTTACGCTAGGATACTCTTGTTTTACGATCTGGTTTTCAAGGTTTTTACTGAATAAATCTATAAATATTTCAAAAAAGCCAAATCCATTCTAAAAAAATCTGGCCTGAGGCTTTGTCCAACCACAAAGAAAAAGGAGGAGAAGAATTTCCACCAATTTCCGAGATAGCCGAGCTAGTCCTTGTTTTATGGTGAAGAAAAAGGTCAACAGAACCACGACAATCCGCCCTTCAATTCCGCTGAAAGAATTCGCTGAGAATCTTATAAAGACCAGCCCTCACGTCCTTCTAGTCTGATTTGCATTCCGATAGGATCCCCTACTACCGTTTCCTCTTTTTCAAAAACCTCTCTTCGTCCAGGGAATTCACTAAAGAAACGTCTAAAATCAAATTTTCGCTTTAAAGCTTCTATAGAGCAATCCATTCAAAGGCCATTCTTGTGCACTGTTGTATAGTAATCCAAATAAAAGACAGACTCGCAGGTGCCGCTTAATATTAGTTTAAATAGAGACAGTCAATGTTTTCTTTTGATTTATTGTAAAACATGTAAAATGAAAATATCCAAATGAAGGAGGATTCTAGGCGCCACAACTGGCAGTACCTTAATCGGAAATTGTGCTCTAAGAAAACACTAGGTATAGGTAACAAATATGTTTTTATTTACCTAACTTCTTTTACTAATATACTCATTCTGTAGTATTAAATGCAATAAAAGAAATCCGTCTTGCAGAAGCTTTAAAAGTAAGCACTTTCCTCAGAAAGTGAGTAGTTTACACTGCATTTCTGAATAATTTGATTAAAGTACCCTATACCCATAAAAAAAAAAGAAAAAAAAAGAAGAATTTGGTTGTTGTATGATTTTAATGAGGGGGTGTGGTTACCTCAGTGGTGGAGCACTGGACTAATATGCTGGAGGATGTGCTAGTTAAAATCACCGAGGAAGCACCAAAGATTTATATCTTCTGGTGTCTTCGTTCGTGGGTTGGATTCGGATTCCCTGACCATCTCTAGGCCAGCCCAGCCTTTAATTTATAAATTATTAATGGGTACGAGGAAAGGGGAAAATCAGGCGGATGGAGCATAGTTCTGAACACACTATCTCCCTAGTGTGGCGTATGGTAATGGATCAGATGCCGCTATAGTATCTGCCTCTTAGGGCCCTTGTGGCCCGTTATGGGACTGATTTTTTTTATTGATTTTTTTAATTATTGTAATGACCATCCAAATCATTCCAACAGCAGAATCCGGATACAGTGTCCAAGTTCAGCGCTCCAAGTGGTAGAAGTAACAACCAATGCCCAGCTGGTTTTGCGGCTGAATTCAATTTTAAAAGAACACAGAGTAAACCCCACCTTCCAATGAAACGATTAATACATATTTTTGTCTTTAGATACCTAGAGATGTATACAAGAGCTGCATTTATTAGGATAAAATAAAACCTTTCAGTCTAAACTTTCGAATTATAAGCACTAATGTATTCCTGAATGAGATGACTACATAAGCAATTTCAAAAGAACCATTTTTGTTGGACATTCATTAGGCTTTTAAATACCTTACACTCACCACGTTTTTAGATCCGGTAACGAGAAAAATGGTTTCATTTGATTACCCACGCGAAATTTCCAAGTAAAAAAGACACCAGGTACCTATAAAAACAACGCCGTAAAATTTGTAAAAATATTTCATTAAAATCGGATCATTTTTGTAGGTGATAGAGAGGAAACAGACATAATATGGTAAAAATGAAGTTTCACGCCCTCAAAACCCGTTTCTTTCCAATCTTGTACAATAACGTATTTTGATGCATTAAACACGAATACGTTAAAAAAAACCTTCGCATTTAACTAGGAAAGAAGTTATTAAGCACTAAAGTTAATAGAATAATTAATAGAATTCTATTAATTTTAGCGAGTTGGATTGACTGGGGTTTTGTTATCTTCTTGAGCGAGCGTAGCGAGCGAAAACCCATAGCACGTATGCCCTTAAGCGACAGGTGACGGACGGGTGAGGATGCCCTTAAAATTAACAATATTTTTGGATAAATGGTTTCTGAACATTTCAAATGAGAGTTCACTGTTTCCCAATGTTACATATCTGCGCAAGCGCGTGTTTACAAATACGCTGTTGACGCCTAGTTTTATAACCTTCCTAACAGTGAACTTTAGTGCTTAATATTATATTCTATTAGAATTCTATTAATTTTAGCGAGTTGGATTGACTGGGGTTTTGTTATCTTCTTGAGTGAGCGTAGCTTATTATTCTTGACTTTAGTGCTTATTACTTCTTTCGTAGTTAAATGCGAAGGTTTTTTTTTCGTGTTTAGTGCATCAAAATACGTTATTGTACAAAATTTGAAAGAAATCGGTTTTGAGGGCGCGAAACTTCATTTTTACCCAAAATATATTGTATATGTACACACACATTGAGTCATAAGTGGATTTCCTTCCTAAAGACTGTCATAATTATGAATAATTATCATTCCGATTAGAAATCAAGGAATTATTTATTTATTTGATTTTAGAGCCCACAACTGAGCGATTTGCTTTATAAAAATGTACGGTGCAAAGAAAATAAAGGTATATAAAATCCAAATAAAATCAAGGAAAGAACAGTGAGACTGAATGAGTATTTTCATACCCTTAAAAACTGTTTATTTTTAAAAATACCACATGCTAAATCAAGCAAAACATATTTTATTGATGTATGAAATTAACCTACCATTGTATTATGGTACATTCATAGTTTCTGACAAAATATGTGGATGGCCAAGTTTGTGTACGTTTTCTTGTTGATGTGGGTTGTTTCAAGTTGTGCAATATGGTTTCGCTTCTTCTGGGCAGACGAAATCGACCACTGCCCTCCACTTGCTGTTTTAACGATGACTGAAACAAGCTCTTTGGAAGCAGCCCTTTGGGGATATACAGTCTTCATGTCTATAAGACTAAACAACTTGACCAAGAAAACTGTTTGCGTTCCTCAGCAAACCAAATCATTACTGGGTAAGTACTTCTTGCGTTTGCCACTTAAGACCTTGGATTCGCTGCCGATTTCCTGTCAGAAAGTTTTGTCATTGCAGAATCCAGTAAAGCCACGTCAAATTGAAGAAAATTACAACAATGAAAGACTTACAGTTGTAGATTTTAATTTTAATCCCGTAGATTATACGGATCCCGTTTGACGTGAAACGGATCTGTTAAAAAATCAGTTTAAGTTTCGCAGAAGTGTCATAAATAGTGTTAGTGAAATTTTCTCAAACGACCCACTACTCTCTGGTTCATCTCGGCCAGCACATTCCGTATGCGTATGGATTTCTACACAAGAGCAACTAACACGTTTCAAGCAGAAACACATCGACCGGGAGAAATTCTTCGAGGAAGCAATAAGCACCTTTGATCAAAATTTCCAACCACTATTCATTGCATTAGGAGATTACCAGCTGGCGTTGAATATGGTTCAAGGTAGCCATATGATCTTCTTCACAGAAAGGCGACCAGAATACAGGCTTGCCATGATGTCTTTATGCAATCACGCCATCATAGACGGAAGCGTCCTTTCGATCTGGGGTGGATTCAGAAACTCGGGACTTAAGTTCGTTCCAGAACTGCCCTTGAATCTGGAGAATAACGTCAAACCCACGGGAGAATGGTTTATATGGTCTAACAACACACATGCGTTTTCCAAAGGAGAGGTGGAACACATCTTACTTTAAAATGTTAATATATCAAGAAGAAAAAATATCATTATTTGACATTTTGTAAGAAAATTAAATATTCGCACAAGTTTATTTTTATTTAAATATGCATTTTTTAGACAATACATTTACCGAAATCAGTTATTATTATGGTGTTTAAAAATGACTGGAACACCCGATTAGGTACAATGAGCACCAATATGTGAATAGTCTACCCCAAGTTTGTCTCGTTGGAAGATGGATCTACTTAATAATTAAGTATCCATCAAATAAATTATTTATTTATTAACATTTTTTCGTCCATTATACCAAAAAGAAAGGGTTGATGCCTATTCTTTAATTACTTAATGAGATTGAATATCTAAGGACTGGTACACAAATATTTTTTTAATAAAGGAAATAAATCTTAAACGGTTAATAATAATTAACGGTTCATTAAGTTTTAACCCCTAGGCTGCTACGGACTTATGTATCAGCCGAGTGGTCGCAGTGCCCCGGGTGCTAAGAACTGATATATCAGTTCTTCTTTTGCGCTTGGCTGCTACGAGCTAAGAGCTTTGAGATCTTTGAGCTTTTTTTAAAGTAATAACTATAATATAAATAAAATAGTATGAGAAAAATTTATTTACGAAAAATAAAATGAGCCTATTAATTTTTAATTAATAAATTATAAAATCTTACCCATAAATAATTTATTACAATTTAGCAATATCTCAATTCCTTAGAGAGTTATTAAAAAAAAGAAAATTTTTCAATGTATGGAATTAAAGAAACTACATTGGATAAGAAAATTAAAGGAATTTGGCTGACTTTCTTATTTCTTCTGTGTATAATTGCCATTCTTACTACTCAATAATAAATATATTAAATTTATCTTTTTATTAGGATTGCTGATAACATTTATCTTTATGTCTGGTATTTGAGGACATCCAATATAATACAATTACCTAAAGATGGCGATTATGGACCCAGCTCAGGGTGGTAAGAGGATTTGATATTCATAGAGGTCTCTTTTCAATAAATTTATATTAGGACCTTCTTATATGTACTAAACGGCTGGTTGTGGGCCCATTGAAATAGAATATTGGTCATCGGCTTTAGCCCAGCTTAAACTAGGGTAGGAGGTCTTAGGTAGACCCTGAAACGAAATTACAGTTCTTTAAATATTAGGAATATTTTGGTTCTAAATATAGCATTTTTGGTGGACTCATAGGCTGCATTACTGGCCTTAACGTCAAACTCTATGGAATGCCGAGAGAGGCTTGGTAAAGTAGCAAGCAAGGTTCTGTCGTATTTCAGTGGATTCCTAGCCGCATAGGAGTGCCCGGGAATGAAAACGCCAACGAATTGCCCAGCAGCGAGGTGAAATCCGCCAACGCCGTCACAAGGACATACTACTTACTATAGACCTCTATGGATATCTCTGGAGTGGAAACCCGCGAAAATACAAAATTGCGGGTAAAAAGAAGCACGGGAGGCAATGCCGGCAATAGATTGGAGTACAACGTGTATTAATGTGAAATAGTGTTAAATGTGTTTTAAGTGGGGATTCACTGGGGCCAGGCCACACTATTTATCATACGTACTTGCGCAAGTAATAGCCTAAGTTATGTGTATATATGTATTTAATAGTAAGCATAGGTAGAGTAGTGCAATGTGGATGCATGAAACGTGCTCGTATTTATAATAATAATTTTATCAGAAGCATGCCGAGTAGCACAATTTAATTTATAATTATTTTTTATGTTATTATTCTACCAAAGATGCAAGGAATAAATTATTTATTATTAAGTTTGTGCATGTATGGAAAATAAGAAGCATGTTCTTTTATGAATTATATTATCATTTTACTTAGCAACAAATTTTTCAGTTTTTATTCTGCAATTACCTCACGCTCACAATCGATTGCCTCCAAAGAGGTAACAGCACAAACGAAAAACTGCCAGCAGCTCTGGTGACGCTCTCATCGGACTACTTCCTTATAAATTGTGTCGTGAACATAGCTGTCGCTGAAGGACACCCCACAGCTACTACGGGTAACATTTGGGAGAAGCCAATTACAGACGGACCGGGACCAGGAGATCTGTCCAGAGAAACAGCTGTCCGCCTTTTTAGAATAACTACCTGACACGACTACCCACAGGCTCATCGGTGCCGAATACTTCTGATAAATACAGACATCACCTGCAGTGCTCTCATGTTGACGGCACGAATTTGCTGCTTTCTTCCCTGACTGGTCTGCCAGGCGATTCATGGCTGAATTGCCTAGTGCGGTTGTAGTATAAAGTAAAGTAAGGTTCTAAATATATTCATTGATTGGTTTAAGTAAAAGCAGGAAAACCATCAAAAGTATCTAAGCAATATTAAATACCAGAAGTATTAATAATTCAAAATCTACTAGGCATTTTCCTATGCCATGCTAGGAGAGTTCTGCTTGGTATGTAACATTGTATAATACATTTTCGTCCTCTAGCGGCCTAGAATAATAAATATTTCAGTTGACTCGGCGCTAATAGCCAAGATTTGTTGATGCGCCGTAAAAAATTCAAAAATTTAGTTGACTATTCTCTGGTACCAGTACTGTAGGCGATGGCATTCAACATAAGTTCCTCACTCTCTATTGAGGTAGTACTAACAATCAGTTTAAATAGATTGTTTTACTTGGTCCACAGCGGCAAAATGGTCTTCACTGACTCTAAAATCTGTCTGTAGAATCGAAGTAGTATGACCTTGGAGAGTTCTCCATTGAAGAATACTAAGTTTGTCTTCCAATTGGCTCTGTTTGTTGTTGTGCAATGAACGTTTTCGTGTAATTAGAATGATCATTTCTTTTAAAATAAGTCAGAAGACATAAATTGTTAAAGTTATGGTTTTCTTTTGATTCTCAGCAGTTCACACTTTTGACACGTGACGAGGTTGTGTGTAGAGGTTCCAGCCTCATTGCAGGGCCTGCAACAGTTCGTACATGGAGCAGACTTAACTACGATAATAAATAAAAATTATTATTAAAAAAATGTACATTTATTTACAAAAAAATAAACATTTGACGATCATTTTTATAAGTAAATCAGTAGCTATAAAAATAAATTATTTATCTTAAAGGTTGTTATATAATAACCTAACTGTTTTGAAGTTAGATAATTGGTAGTGGCTTTTAATAAATTAAAATGAACCTTTCAAATTGAAATGAAGACTAAAAAGACTTTTAAATAAGAAAGAGCAGGTATTAGTATATATTTTTTTATAAAATCCTTCTTTAAACGTTTTAAGAAAAATAAGGAAATAAAAGCTCACTTTCCTTGTGCGCTTGATGAAAATATTTTAAGGAGTTCCAGCCGTATCTAAGTTTTTTTTTTCATCGGGAAAAAATATCAAGCATGGCCGAAATATTAATGTTGAATTAAATAATTGGCTCACGAGTATCGGTTTCCTTGAAACCATTTAGATATGAATATTAATGTTTGTTTACAATAATTTCATAAATTGAATGGCGCTGCCGAATAACGGAAGAATATTTGTGCAAATTCCCGGATATCAAACCCAGCCCCTAATTAAGGATACATTCTTTCTTGCTTGAGATTTAAAATGTAATTAAATAAATAATTTCTTATAAATCAATCCAGGAATCAATGCAATAATGGTTTAAGAAACAGAACGTTTTATAATGTTCTGTTTCTTAAACTATTATTGCATTGATTCCTGGATTGATTTATAAGAAATTATTTATTTAATTACATTTTAAGGTTCACTGACACATAACTTACAAATTTCTGGGATGGGTGATCTAGAGGTTACACCTGTATTCTAGGCAAGATTATGTAAATGCCATTCAACATCTGATTTTCTAAACATTTAACACAGGCCGTTGTCCGTCCGAACCCTTAATTTATTGGGGGTCTTGAATACAAACCTTAACCATGATTATAGACATAGAAGGAACAGACAATTTTCAATTTTTTATGAAACATTTCATTATTATTTTTCACAATCTGGTAGTCAAATATGAGTTCCTGAAATGTCTAGATCATATGCGGATAATATCGTTGTGAATTTAGTATTTTATAGATTGTTTACATGTTTATGGTGAGTTGCTAGATATTTCTATTTTAATCTACGAATATTTTTTAGATTTAATTATTATTTAGATTTGATTTTACCGCAACCAAGTGAGAAAGTTCTTGTTAAAATCGAGACTAAACACAAATAATACAGTGGAATGAGCAGCATCTGTGTAGGTTGCATATGCGTTAATTTGTATTGGAATCATAAGTACTTATGACTTGAATGTTTATAGGCACCTAAACGATTGTATGGCATTATGCTTAAGAACAAGGTACATTGTTTATTACGCTTGGAATGGAGGAAGTTACAGAGGGAAAAGTGTTAATATATAATTGACAGATATCATATCACACTAGTATTTCTAAAGTGACAGAACTCATTCACACCGTCATAGTTATGACTGTAAATGACGTGGTAAATATCTCTTTATCAACCATCAAAACTGTATGAGCCTAGTTTCAGAGCTTGTGCACCAGAGGGCACTTGAGTTACCTTTCCAGTCTTAATCCTACTTTGGCAAGAATGACTCATTTTAAGCTGAGTTTTATTTTGAGTTATGTCACATTGGAAATACTAATGCAATATGATTTCTTTATATTTTCGTTTCCATACAAACGATTTAGACATCCTGGTTCTTAAAGATTTTTTTTCTAACGAACAGGTAAGCATTAATTTCGATAGGAAACAGTACTTTAAGTTTCGCATGTGTTGGTAACACATGGCATACAATTAAAAAACTTTTCAAAGCATCAAAATATTATAGGATGTTACTTTTGTTTGGTTTTTAATTTGAATGTACAAATTATTTATAAGTGTCTCTTTTTCTCTCCTCCTCATCCAAAATAATTTCACGACTTGGAAAGTAAGGCGATAGTTTATTCGGAAGAATTAATTAGAGTTTTCCGAAGAATAACTCGACATGGGTTGTTGAGCTGTAAGTTAGAGCAGCTGTTGATCCTGAGCTACTAAATCCTCATAAAGGACATGTTTACTGTCCTGCGTTAAGGAGCGGGAGCAGGAGCCGGAGAGATCCCGCTTCTCTGGAATGAATTGCCTCGTTACTTTAAACTGTAGGAGGCTTCAAGGAAGTTTTCCTAGTCCTTAACGTGGATTTATCCTGGTACTCCATGTCCTAGGTGGATTATACGCAGCTGGGTCACTTCCAGTGTAGTGAAATGGCTCTTCTACGGTTAATTGAAATGCTTTGAATGTATTGAAAATGGTTTGCCATCTAAACAGACTACTTTTTCAGAATTTATTATATTAGACTAGCAAAACATTTTTTTCGTTTAGAGCCTTCTGCTCAAATTCAGTAACATTAATATGCCTCAGGTCCACCCGACTAAACTGTATAACATATAGTCTTCTTCTTCGTACATGTCCACTGCGAATGCGCGAACACCACTGCATATGCGCGAACGCCAGCGAACAGTTTTTTGTGACACATACAGTCTTCTTTTTCGTACATGGCCACTGCGCATGCGCGAACCCGACCGGACACTTATTTGTAAAGTTTTTTCCAGTTTAGTCACCGCTAAAGCTTATTTATGCTAAAATCCCAATATGGTATATATAACATATAAATATATATATATATATATATATATATATATGTATATATATATATATATATTTATATATATATATATATATATATATATAATGTACAGTGAAACCTCTTTACAGCGGACACCATTGGGTCCGTAAAAAATGTCCTTTATCGGGAGGTTAATGAAATCCACGGTTGAGAAAAGAGTGCACAACAATTTCTTACTTCTTTTACAGCTGTCATTATCCACAATAACGCGTCCAGTACATTAGTAACATAATCGCTTGAGTCCATTTTCGTAATGGCTTCCCGAAAAAATCGTTTTCTGTAATGTGTTTTATAATTTTTAATAATGGCAAGATCGAGGGGCTGGCAGCAAAATGTCATACCTATTTGTTTTTCCAATCTAGAACTAAATCAACATTAAGCGATGCACTTTCACCACATATCGTTCTAAAAACTAAGCGAAGTTTGACGTCTGCGTTTTGCCGACGTCAAACTTCGCGCCCAGGTCTCTTACACAAAGCTGTCATACACTTTTAAAACTTCCAATTTATTTTTTAGAGTTACACGCGTTCTTTTCTAGATACAGTTCATGACTAGACACCAACTGAATGAAACCTGATGAATAGTGGTGTAACAAAACAAGATGTGGTTTCTGGAACAGTTGGGTATGGTTTTCTCTTCACATTTCCTATGAAGTTTATTAGCAATGCTTCAGAGTGTGCTTTTTCTTGAGATTCTGAGAATCCAATTAAATATTTTACACTGCTGTCCGCTATTGGGAGGTTGAAATCAGCTATATGGGTCCGATTTTAGGTGTCCGTTGTCCGTAAGTAGAGGGTCCGCTATTGAGAGGTGCTAATGCATTGATTTAAAGGGGTTTTCGCCGGGACCATGGATATTCTGTCCGTTCATAGAGGTGTCCGCTATTGGGAGGTGTCCGTTACAGGAGGTTTCACTGTATATAGCTCAATAGAAGAGGACTAGTCTAATCTGCTGGAGGACCTGAGCAAGCACGAAAGATTCTTATCTTCTAGTGTCTTCGTTCATGGGTTGGATTTAACCTCCCTGGCCATCCCTAGGCGAACCAAGCCTTTATTCTTTATTAATTAAATAGCTGCAATGGGGAAAACTAGGTGGCAGGATCATAGTACTGACTATGGATCATTATCTCCCTAGTGGTCCATATGGCCATGAATCAGATGCCTCTATAGTATCTGATTCTTAGGGCCCTCGTGGTCTGTAACGGGGCAGATTTTTTTTCTTCTGTAATTTTTAATATATTCTCAATTTCAGTTTCTTTTAGAATTTTTATTTTTTTAAATATATTTTCTTTAGTAATTTTAGTCATGAAATTTTAAAAGCAAGAATGATTTGGGCGAATGAACTCCAATTAAGAAAAAAGTTCATGCCTAAATTTTGATAGAAACTTCTTAGCCAATGAAAACTTAGCTTAATGTTCCAGAAATGTTGGTTTCATATCTGTAAGACTAAACATTAAAAGTTTCTTTACTGAACTTTCCAAACCACCCAGTTCCTGTGTTATAAAAATCAACTATTTTTTTAATGATTATAATTTATTTAGTACCTGTTTATGTCATTAATGTTCTCTTGGTAATAACTTTACTGTGAAGTGGTTAAAAAAAAAGTCATCTGTTGGGATACTTATGAAATAAATATGTAAGTTGTTAAATAAAAGTTTATTAATTTCCTCTGTTTTATTTATTATTATATTAGGCTAAGATTAGCTCAAAAGGGAGACCGAATAAATTTACATGTGTATATTAGATGGTTGGTAATATAAAATAAAAAAAAAAATATTGTTATATATAAATGAATATGCGTGCGTAGATTTTTAAACCTGATTGTTTAGATATATGGGCTTTCTCTTTATCTTCTCTTTATAAGGATTAAAGACTTTTGTAGTGATTTAACTGTGTGTTTTTATTTATTTAAACTTCATTTTATAATAATTTAAAAGCTTTTCCTACATTTATACGCATGTTAATTTTGATAATGGAAAATATTTAGCCTTATAGCTGATAAATAATAAAATATTTGAAATTAATGAAAAGGTTGGCAACAAAAACCAACAAATAAAAAAGGGAGGAACACATGTGACTGGAATGAAAGGATTTCGTGGAAAGCTCAGTAATTCCGCTGTAAATAAAAAGGTCCCCCCGCCCCCAGGGGAAAAGCAGTTGCTGAAAAAATAAATCCGCCTGTTGCCTAAAAAAGGAATAAGTTAAATTTATTTCAGCTAGGGTTGACTCGCTGGTTTAATGACCCCTATACTCCACACAACCATAACAAATATTTAACTCCACATCTCTTTTTCCAAGAAAGTACACTGTTCCTCAGATTGGTGAATTTTTTAAAAAATGTCTCTATAAACTTGTAGGTTCCAAACAAAATAAAATATTTATAGGAGCGGAAAATTAAAAATTTAAATGTACAATTAAATGACTATCATTAATAAATGAATACTGTAGAAGAAAAAAAAAATATATATTTTTTAAAGAATTTACCTACAGTAGCATCCAATGAAATTTATATCTCTCTATATTTTGGCGCTAATGGCCCAGATTTGTCGATGCGCCTTAAAAAAAAAAAAAAAAAAAAAAAAAAAATCTCTCTCTATTTATTTACCTCTCTTGTGAGAGGCAAAACAATCTTTGAAGTTTTCCGGTTTATGCGAATGTTTTCTTTTCCTATGGCAATTGAAATCTGTGCAAAGTATGTAAGAAAATGAGCCCAGACGGCCGTAAGTGCTAAGGCGTGAGCACTCCTTAGGGTTTTTTTTTCGAAGCTTGTTCTCATTCTGAAATGATCAATCTACAGCTATCTACAGCGAGGTACCCTTTAAAAATGCCAATTACACGTGGTTTTATCAGGCGGTCACCCATCCGAGCAGTGGCCAGGTCCGACGTTGCTTAAGTAAGCGGGAACCGGTGTTTTTAACGTGGCTATTAATACTAGAATCTTAAGTGTAGTTTTAGGAACTCCTTACTTATGTTTGTCCTATTTTCACCTACACATAAATATATATTTATTGTTATAGGTCACTAAAAATGGACGATTATGTTCCTTACTAGCAAAAGTATTGGGTATGCTGAATATAATATGTGTCAATAAGAAAACTTATGAATTCATTTCTTGAAAATCATATTATGGAATCATATTACGAATGTTAGGCGGATGGTAAGTACTTTAATATGATGAGGAATCCGAAACAAACAATATGAGAGGTACAGAAAGTGGGTTTGGATTAGATTTCTCAGAACGTATAATAACTTTTCATGTGGGAGTTATATGTTGAAGCCTTTGTAATCCTAATTCTTAGCTTGCTAGCATTGCGTAGGCGAAGATTATCCATAAAGCTAAATACTTGTTAACCCACCTTCCATTTTGCTTCTCGTATACACTGACTCTGCGGGTTAACATTAAATTTAGCTATTAATCAGGTTATTTATAGGACATCATTTGCAAATAGTAATAATTCATAACCAAATTATTGAGTAATAATTAACTGTTTGCTTATTATTAATCACATCCATTTAAAGCCAATTATTCATTTTTAACGAATTATTTTTAATATTTTATTTTTGTAAAATGCTAAGTAGTAAGTTCTTTAATTTTGAATTCCAAATCATCGTACAGCGGTTCAATATAAATTGAAAAGTTATTTTCATTTCTACGATCTAATTAAATTTTTTTGATTGTTAGATATTTTAAGACAGAAGAAGAAGAAGAAATTTTTATTTACAAAAGCCAATATAAAATATATCATATTTAGCTTTACATGTCGTTTTTTGGCTAAAATACTTAGAATTACATTTTTGCCAACGGCCATAGCCGCGTTGAATGCACCGGTTCCCGTAGATCACCGAAGTTAAGCAACGTCGGGCGTGGTCACTAGCTGAATGGGTGATCGACCACGCGCTGTTGGTATTATAAAAGGGTGGCAAAAAAAAAAAACAAAACAAAAACTATCAGATGTAAACGCACCCTAAGACTCACTTTATTATTCTAGAAGCCGATACCAGTAGTCTTTCTGAAGTACTACGTATTTTGGACTTCACCCAAAGGGTATCACTTATGCTCAAGCGCACTGAAACAATAATCAAGTTCTCACGTTGAGTTCTCATTACGGGTAAAGGGTGAGGTTTCATAATTATATCGCTGTCTGCCAATCATTAACGTTTCGTCTAGAAATTTTATAAATGCACTGTTTCGCGTTGATCTCATAGTTCTACTCAATTACGCCTACCAGAAGGCTCCCCTTTCTACATTTCAGAAGCTGTAATTCTCAGGGGGGAATGGGTGACCGACCACGTGCTGTTGGCATTATAAACGGGTGGCAACTAGTAGATAGCCTGGCGCTAATAGCCGAATAGTTGATGCGCCGTTAAAAAATCAAAAATAAAATACATTTTGCCAACAAGCAAAATACAATTACATACAATAATTATTACCTTGCTTACTAATGTGAGGTCAGCTGTCCAGAAGTATATGTTTGGTCCGTTTGAGAGTTTCTTTGTTATAATTGTCTATTTCAGCTACTAGTGGGTTCTCCGATACTTGCACTGAAATATAATATTTTTAGGCGTGATTGTGTGTGTATATAGTCTGTGATTGTCTGCATTTCTAGCTCGTCGTGCATATCTGTAATTTTTGTGCACCTAGGATAGTCATTTATAATTCGGAGACAGATGATTCGAATAACAAGTTTTTTGTAGTTTGTTTCTTACGCCTTCCAAACAGAACTCCATTTAGCAATACAGGGCGTCTAATAATTTTATATAGATTGTTTTTTTTTAGGGCTTAATTTGATCTTTTGATAAAATAGGGTAACATTGAATATAGTTATTTCATACATGTATCCCGCTTCTGGTTTATGTGTTTGGTGAAGGTGAGACCTCTATCGAGTGTTAGCCCTAAATATTCCTGACATCCCCACTAACAGACAGCCATTCAGTATTAAATGTTACCCGTTTCTACCTTTGTTTCTTTTCTAAAATACAAAGTACATGGAGTGGCATAATGTTCAGGACTTATCTGAAAATATTACTCGTTTTACTTCCAAACATGCCAGAACGATTATTTATTTTTATTTTATTTTTTTTTTAAGTTTACGCCAGATCTTACTGAAGTCAAGATTTCTCTACGTTTGTTAGAGGCAGATTAACAATGGTTTTATTCAACTTGTTTCGAAACTTCTAATCCCGTAAGCCCCCTTGTAAAATTTCAAAACATTATCTGCCTCCCTAAGAGGGGGTTATTAGGAGAAATTCGGATTTCCCTTAATCTCCGGTAAATCGTAAAACATTAAAATACGGTTAGGATTATACGGTGTAGTAGGGTGGATGAACGGTAAGATACGAAGTAAGTACGACGAATTAATGAAGGCTTCAAACTCCTCCTTCCCTTGAATATTTTGTCCATATTTAATACTTATTATATATTTCAAGGATGCTAGAATGATGCCAAATTGTCGAAGTTCAAATATTAGCAAGGGTAAGTCTACAGTTCCAGCGCCTTGCGGATCCGCAAATTATTGCGCGACCGTAAGGCGAAAATGCAGTGCAATAGACATGTTTGGTCACGACCGGATATTTTATAGCCATGGATACAAGAAAGAAATGTCCAAGTTCATTACTTGGAAGACCTCATAGTTACTTACTAAAAACAGTAAAGACACTTCAACTGACCTTTAAAAACAACAACAAAAATACTTATATCCAGTTACTAAAATATCACTTTCCTCAACCAGGTATATTCTTAAACTTGGCAATGTTTTTTTTTTTGCCAAAATTATTTAGAGAAAAACTGAACATTGCCAAGTTTAAGAATATACCTGGTTGAGGAAAGTGATATTTTAGTAACAGGATATAAGTATTTTTATTGTTGTTTTTAAAGGTCTGTTGAAGTGTCTTTACTGTTCTTAGTAAGTAACTATGAGGTCTTCCAAGTAATGAACTTGGACATTTCTTTCTTCTATCATCTCTTGTATTGGCAAATATTTTTGGTCGAATTAATACACCAACTCATACTACTTTTTTGGAGTGTAGAATGGTAAGGCGTTTTTGGGGGGTTTTAGGAGGGGATATTTTTGAGGAAGGGAGTGTTTCTTTGTGGGGCAGAAACTTGGCCTCTATTTCACATTTTTTTTTTTTTTTTTAGGGATCTCATTACTTTTTTCTAAGTATTAAATAGAATTTAGTTGCCGCATACCTTCTGGCTTTTGTACTTCATATAAAACCAGGGTCTTTGGATTCTGCATAAGGTTCTCCTTACTGCTTGATATTTGATACCAATAATCAACCTACATACATCTAATCACTAGACTAGAAAAGTTAGAAGCTCTTCCAGATGACTTTACTCTAGAGGACAAATTTATTGCTCTCTTAACTAAACTATTACACTGTAAAACACAGGAACCTTATCCCGAGGATAAAGATCACAATAGGGAAAGTCTAGAAGGCCTTCAAGAAAAAGATAAGAACAAAGACGATACATTTTGGGTTTGTGATCCTAAAATTCGTAATTTAGATGGCTCGACTATGAAAAACTTAGTATCTGCTTTCAAGTATATTAGGCAGTTAACCCCTACGACTTTATTTACTACATTTAAGAAAGAAGTCACAACTGTTGTTGTTAAGATGCGTCGAAATGTTTTTTAAAACATCAAATATAGGTTCTCCTTACCAAGAAGATTCATTTGATACCCCAGTTGATGGGGCTCAGAAGGAATGATGGCTTTCCGATGGAACAAAACGTCATAGGTAAAATGACACTCCCGTATCAAGACCTACCTGCGTGCCAAGTTTGGTCAAAATCGGTTAAATGGTGTGAATTTTTATAAGGAACAAACATACAGACAGTCAGCTGAAAGACCTTTTTTACCTAGCCTAGTACATTCCCCGGACCAAGGCCTACCTGTGTGCCAAGTTTGGTCAAAATCGGTTAAACGGAGTGAATTTGTGTACGGAACAAACATGCAGACAGACAGCTGATAGACGATTTTGACCTAGCCTAAGACACTACCCGGATAAAGACCTACCTATGTACCATGTCTGGTCAAAATCGATCAAATCGTGTGGATTTGTATAAGGAATAAACAGTTAGGCAGACAGCTGATAGACTATTTTGAACTATCCTATGAGACTCCCCGGCTCAAGACCGACATGTGAGTCAAATTTTGTCAAAATCGGTCAAACGGTGTGTATTTGTATAAGGAACAAACAGACAGAGAGACAGCTGATAGACCATTTAACCTAGCCTATGATTGTCCCCGTATCAAGACACATCTGTGTCCCAAGTTTGGTCAAAATCGGTCAAACGGTACGGATTTGTGTAAGGAACAAACATACAGACAGACAGCTGGTATATGATTTTGACCGAGCCTTTATGCGTGTAATTGTTTCTTAAAAAATCAAATATAGGTTCTTCAGACCGAGACGATTCATTTGATACCCCACATCATGGGTTTCGGACGGAATGACGGGTTTCCGAAGGAAGTACAAAACTGGCACGCCCCCGCCCCGGAAGCGGAGTCAAACACACCTTTTCAGGATTTTTCGATTTTTTCCTTTAATAACACCTTAATATCTATCATCATGCAAAATTTCAAGTCTCTAGAATCATGGGAAGTGCCTAATAATTTTGATGAGTGAGTGAGTGAGTGAGTCCTATAAATCCCGATTTTCGATCGCTTATATCTCAGAAACTATTCGAGGTAGAATTATGAAAATTTCCAGTTTTACTCACATCTAGTAGTATAATACCTGTGTAAAATTTCATAAGTTTATCTTTACCTGGTTGAAAGTTATGAGATGGTAAAAATCGGCTCTAAGACCGCCTGTAATATACACACAGTATGGTTAGGCCGGAACTTGGCCTGGCGCACTACCGTGCGCCTAGATTAACACGGCGTTCGGGGAGGGAACGGTGAATGAACGAACTGTTTACCGGTGATTTTCCAGGTTTCGAAGTGGAACTTTTGACCTTGACAACGAGGAGCGAGGAAGGCCAGAGACCAAGCTTAACCACCTGAAAGAAAGGGTTGAAGCTTGTTCCACAAAAAGCACTAGGGAATATGCCAAAAAACTCGGAGTAGGAGCCATGATAGTTTCAAGACATTTGAAGGAAATCGGTATGTCCAAAACTGACATTTCATACGGTACAGCCTGATATGTAAATACAAAATAATCATGATGGTCCGATAGATTTGCTATCTCGAATGTATGAAATGGAATGATGTCATGAAATTTATTAAGGCTTTTGAAGAAATTAATGTGGCATAAGAGCTGGATCGAAGGTGTAACTATTTATCCATTTTATAAGCGCCGGTGGCTATGGTTTATCCATTTATTTTTGTCCGGTGGCTATCTACTATAAAATAAATTGTTCTTCATCTCAACAAAGTTTCTAATATAATTTCTAAAGATGTTCTAAAAAGAGGATTCAATCCATCAGCACGAGAGGAAGAGATTTAGCAGGAGGTACAGATTTATTTTCTTGTTACTTATTTTAGAAAATTATTCTTCACTGTATCAACGAAACGAAAGAAATTATACTTATTAACCATAAGTAAGATTCATATGAACTTTCTATTTTCCCACAGAAGATTGCAAGAGAAACATTTTCTGTTCCGCCGAAACTGGAGCATTCGCAATGAGGAGCATTACTTTTCGTAGCCTGGGATGTATTCTCCTGATATGGAACTCATGAATACTTCATGCCTCCTGGCTCGCCTCATATCTAGGGGGCTTCCCAAAATTAGGAGTTCTCAACAATTTTGTATTCGAAAGAAAACCCCTCCTCACGCTGCATTTGGCTGGTTCTATGACTGGAAGTCGCTTGTTTTATTTTAATTATTCAAAATATTGTTATAAATTAAATGAAAAGGCTCTCGATGGAAAAGGCTTTTCCAACCTCCATCAAATATTTATTGTCAAACAGTTAATAACGAGGGCAAAAGTTTATGGACTGCCACTATGCTTATTACTTCTGGGTTAAGAAAAATCGTTAGACATCATAAACACCTCTGTAATAATAGACAATCTAAGACAGAGAGGAGTCCTGAGGGGGCCTTATAGATTTGTATGCCTTTTAGAGAAAACGTACTTAAAATCCAAAGCCATCTTTTTTTGGGGGATAAAATAAAGTAGAAAGTCCATAATGATACTACCTTTTCAACAAACAAAAAAGAAGAAAATTAGTCCCTTAATATGCCACGAAGACACAGAGAGTACCTCAGAGGTATCAGAATCTTGACGATGCACTACACTAGGGAGATAGTGTGGTCAGTACTATGCTACGACCGCCTACAGTACTATATAGACCGCCTACAGTACTATATTTTGCAGTTAGCCAATAAATAATGTAAAGGGTAGGTGTGCCTAGGTTACCCCGAAATCAACCCTCAAGCAAGAAAAAATGTTTTAACTTATCTCTTATCTTTAGGTTAAAAAAAGGTCGCCCTTTAGTTGCTAAAAAAAATATTCTGGCGATCCATTCTCTTAATAAAGCCCAGTTGCTGTGAGATCTAAATCAATAATACTTACACATCAGTTTCATCAGTACCTGATGAGAAAACTAACAATAAATAAAAATACATAACTGTACAAATATATATATATATATATATATATATATATATATATATATATATATATATATGTATGTATGTGTGTGTGTGTATAGAATAGTGTGTGCATTCCAAATTACATAAATACTCTTTTAAAGTCTCCTTAGCCTCTTTTAAGGATCCGAAAACGAAATCAAAAGTAAATTTGAACATCAGACCAGCAGAATAATTCAATAACTTTTAAGGGGAGGGAATAAATGTAATAAATTATGTTTATTAGATCCATCTTCCGATCCAATGAAGTCATAGCAAAAGTAAAAAAAAAATTACATACCGAACCTTTACATTTTGAACCGACTTCGAATTCTTACTATTTGATGTTACACCAGGGAAATGTAAAAAAAAATTGTTTGCAACAAAAAAACAAAACAAAACCAAAACGACACAAATACAATATCCCGCTGTTGTATTTGCTAGGGTATCATATTCCAGACCTTGGTTTGTATCACCAAAAGTTCATAAATCTAGAGAGTATACTGAAGGAATGGTGATAAGAGAGCTGTAGCGCTATCGTGGATTCCCGGACCCATGAATACTTTAAAGGGAGTCAGCGACACACAACCCTTCGAAAGGAGAACATGCAGTTGACGTTGGCAGAATAAAAATGGGCTTGATAAAGGGACTTGATGACAATGACCTAGTCCGTTGCAAGAAATACAAAGTAAAATATAGTCCCCAAAAAAACGTAAATGTGAAATAGTGGCCATGTTCCTGCCCCCACAAAGAAACACTCCCTTCCTCAAAAATATCCCCTCCTAAAACCCCCCAAAAACGCCTTACCATCATACACTCCAAAAAAGTAGTATGAGTTAGTGTATTAAGTGCACCATACTTTCAACCAAAAATATTTAATAATATATATATACCAAATATAATGAACTTGGACATTTCTTTCTTGTATCATCACTTGTATTGGCAAATATTTTTGGTTGAAAATATGGTGCACTTAATACACTAACTCATACTACTTTTTTGGAGTGTAGGATGGTAAGGCGTTTTTGGGGGGTTTTAGGAGGGGATATTTTTGAGGAAGGGAGTGTTTCTTTGTGGGGGCAGGAACTTGGCCTCTATTTCACATTTACGTTTTTTTGGGGATCTCATTACTTTTTTCTAAGTATTAAATAGAATTTAGTTGCCGCATACCTACTGGCTTTTGTACTTCATATAAAACGAGGGTCTTTGGATTCTGCATAAGGTTCTCCTTACTGCTTGATATTTGATACCAATAATCAACCTACATACATCTAATCACTAGACTAGAAAAGTTAGAAGCTCTTCCAGATGACATTACTCTAGAGGACAAATTGATTGCTCTCTTAACTAAACTATTACACTGTAAAACACAGGACCCTTATCCCGAGGATAAAGATCACAATAGGGAAAGTGCAGAAGGCCTTCAAGAAAAATATAAGAACAAAGACGATACATTTTGGGTTTGTGATCCTAAACGTTGTAATTTAGATGGCTAGACTTTGAAAAACTTAGTATCTGCTTTGAAGTATAATATGCAGTGAACCCCTACGACTTTATTTACTACATTTAAGAAAGAAGTCACAACTGTTTTTGTTAAGATGCGTCGAAATGTTTCTTAAACCATCAAATATAGGTTCTCCTTACCAAGACGATTCATTTGATACCCCACATGATGGGTTTCAGAAGGAATGATGGCATTCCGATGGAACAAAAAGTAGAAAACGTCATAGGTAATATGACACGCCCGTATCAAGACCTACCTTCTTCTCAAGAACATTTCTTCTTGAAATCCGTGTTTCTCTGGCAATCTCCCGAACACTGATGTGGGGATTTCTCCTAACAAGGTCCAAGATGGTGTCCTGGTCTCTTCAACGATGTCTTCTGGTGAAAGAGAAATGTCCTTGTCGGGTGTTTGACACCAGACGCAAAATCGTTTTGTAAGACGGATGAACTCGGGTTGGGTAATACTGCGCGTAAAGTTAAGCAGCCATCCGAGCTTTACATCTATACTCCCCGAAAAAAATAGTCATATCCAAAATCTCACAGCTTGTGAATTTCATGGTTGAAAGCGAATATTACACTAATAATGAGCAAAAGCAAAATAATGAACCATAATCCAATAAGGAATATCGGATCCAAAGGATTAGATAGATAACATGAATGATCAGATTTAGCTTAGTTAATCCCTAAAGAATAAATACTTAAAAATATGCCTTATTTTCAATTTTATTAAAGTTATTAGGAAAAATATTTCTTTTAGAGGATCGGCCATATTTTTTTCAGAAAGTTGAGGAAAAAATACCTCAAAGTCATGTTTCACACATTCATAACCGACCTCTGTAAGTGCTTCCAAAAAATCGTTTTAATTTAAAACAATGAAATTTGAATCGCACGAAACATATTTGATTTTAAAGATATCGAAGTGCGGTTTGCAGCAAAGAGTTTCTTTTTTAATTCCCTTTAATATGATGGGCATAATAATAGGGCTCATCTGCAAACATCAACATTTCAGCTAGCGCCGAGCGCACATGCGCGGTGAATATGTTAATTGACATTGTTGGAAAGCTTAGGTCAAGCGCTACAACTTTTCCCTCTGACATTTCATCAACCGTTCGGCCGCAAAATTAGTTTGAGCCGTCTTATTTGGGACACCCTGTATAATTATCATAACCCTAAGGGTGCGTTTACATCTGATAGTTATTACAGGATATTTATGTCAGATAGAAATTTTAACTAATGTAAACTGCAAACAACTTATGTCTGAGACATGCCCTTAAGGCAGATTTACCCAATTTTCTAAAACCCGACGTATCTAAAGTTAGAAGTTTCACCTTACCATATTTAGGCCAAGTCTCGGAAAAAATAGCCTCCATTTTAAGTAAAGCGAATGTTAAAGTGGATTTTAAAAATTCTCCCTCATTGACTAATGCTCTACGTGACGTCAAGGATAAGATAGACACGGGGAATAGGAGTGGCATCTATAAAATCGTATGTGGCCTCTGTTCTGGGTCGTACGTAGGGCAAACTGGTAGGAAACTTAAAATAAGAGCTAGAGAACATAAAAACAGGTCGGATTCCGAATTTCAACAACATTGTGTCACTGCAGGACAAAGCGAGGCTGGCCATTCTCTGTATATTTTACATTGCCGGAAGAAGTCTGCACAGATGAACGTCCTGGAAAGTATAGAGATACGTATCGACAAAATCCTGAGCCCATGCAATTTAAATAAAAGGACAGACACGTATCAAACTGATATGTTAAGTCACGTCTCTGTGCAGGATCTTCCCTACCCCCCCCCCCCCCCCCCGTCTTCCCTTCAGTCAGCCCTCAGCAGTGAAGCTGAACTCATTATAGGTGAGTCGTTCTCCTCAATTTTAGCCTTTTCATTTTAATCACTTAAGACTATTGTTTTTTGTATTGTACTGTTTTTAATGTGTATTTTGACGAATCAAAATTATTCTGATTATTTATTTATTTTTTTACACGTAGTTTTAGGAGCATTTTAATATTAAGAATTATACAACTATAAGTGTTTGGTTTTATTCATTTTGTCACAGCTTTGAGGATGGTAGCAGGAGCTACCGAAAGCGCTTAGCTTGGAAATAAACTTTTTTGAAGGAACTGGAGGTGTTTCATTTACCTAAAGATCTTCCTTCTCTGCCAGCAACCTCAAAGTACATATGTCTGAGATATATATTTCTATCACGAGCAATGTGGGTGTGTACATCTGACACTTTTCGCAGGAAACATATCCCAGGTGTAGGATATAATAATTATCAATACGACACTTGAGATATATTTCCTGCGAGAAGTGTCAGGCGTAAACGCACCATTAAATCCGGGACCACACCTTGACCGATTCTGTCGCAGGTCAGTAGCACTGTTTTCGTAAAACCGCAAAGTCTGGTTACGTTATTCCAGCAAAGTCTGGGCTTCATGTCGAATAGTTTTATGTTCTACCCGCAAAAATATGCAACCAGCTTTTTCTATACCGCTGTTTATCCATCAAGTGCATGTTTGAATCTGAATCGCTTTTCGAAAGCTTCCACGTGTAAACCACGTTTTTGAATTAAACGTGGTTCCTGTTTCGGCAGGAATTAAATGCTATTTGAATATCTAATTCTGTAATTTATTATGAACTTCAGGTCTGATAGCAGATTGATTGTTATGCCTGAAGTTCTACGAAGGTCCATTCCAATCCCTATTTCCGATAATTGGAAGATTCGCTAAATGGCAATTTTACTGCACTTCAATACTCAAAAGCAATCAGAACCGATTAAGTCCGTTGGTTCTCCAGACAAATGAAGTTGGGACATCGAAAATACTATAATTTATCAATTTTAGTTCCTGCTCTAAAATAAATATTATAAATTCGACAATTTCTAGATCAAAATCTAGAACCTGATCATGTCCAACTCGAAATAAACAATTTTACGTCGTTTGACTTACTTGTACTTTCTAATTTTTTATCATCGGTGAAGCGGAAGAATGTTGGGAAAAAATTAGATAATTGCACAAGTACTGAGAAACAACTGTGACATAAATGCCACTCACTGGAGGGATTGTTTTGGCCAGATTGCAAATAAGCCACCATGCAAAAAAACCATACTCTACCTCATCCACCCACTTCTGAAACATGCCAAATTACAATGAATATAGAACACAACATTTATTAATAATTCAAAAAAATATTTTCCATATCGAAGGCCTCCTGCAGGGTCTCTACAGGAAGGTCTACAATATGACGAATCAACGCTTCAGAATTTTCAAAGCTTCCTAAGGGACATCAAAATATATGTGATGAAATATAAAGCCTCTATGATATGACAATCATGGGTAGAGGCAGAATAATTTCTTTCTTTCATTTTCTAGTCCTTATCGTCTTCTATTTCTTAGTACTTCATCTCTTATATTTTCAAGTACTACTTCAGCTCTTCTATTTCCTAGTACTTTTAATCTTTACTTTAGTTACTAACCCGCTTATATTTTTAGTACTTTATTTCCTCTATTTTCTAGTATTACTTTTTCTTTTCTCTTTGCAAGAAATCATAACGTTTAATTACAGAAAACGCTCAAATGTGACACTTCTGCTTGTCGGACATATCAAATATCAAACATCAAGAAACTTTCAACGCTTTACACCTAGAATTCCCAGTACCAAATCTAAGGCTAAGGATTTTATTACAACGACAGTGTGATGTTTATGAGCTTTTTGAACCTAGTGTGCCTCTTTTTGATTGTGAAAGGTTCACTCATCTCATGCAAGACAGACAAGTCTTTCGAGGGAGCGCCGCAACCGAGGAGTGAAAGAGCCGCATGCGTTTAGCGAGCTACAGTTTTGCGACCTCTGGTGAAGAATATATAATTTTTGTCAAAAGTTAAGATTAAAAATTAATGGTAAAGGTAAATTTTCAGATCGCTTAAAGACAAGCGGGGGAGCTAAGTAGTTGAATATTGGAGTTTATCATATATTACTGTTTATCTTGTTTAAAACAATGAGTTCCACTTAAATTACCTCTTTCCATATTTACTCTATCTATCTCTGTCCAACCTCTCTTTTTAGCTTTCTCTCTCTTCTCTACCGCTTTCTCCGTCTGACTCTCTCTTCTTCCCTCTCAGCCTCTCCCTCATTCTCATTCTTTCTCCTTTTCTCTCTTATTCTGTGTTTTCATTTACGAACAAATCTCACTAATATGGTAAAAATCATAAACCGTAGGAAAAGAAAAGACACAGTAAAGCTGGCCGTTCACATTCCAATTTGCACTACGACTTAATAGGACTACTAGTTGGATAGTCGACTCGCTCACGCTCCGACTTGTCATCCAGCTAGCGATCCAACTCGTGATCAAACTTTAGTCCTAGTCTGTTTACGCGACTGTGTACGTTACTCAAGAGCCGAAAAATGTATCGAGTGCAGACCGAAGATCCCCGAAGGACAAGCACTGACTGAGCTAGAAGTTGGACGACTAAGCCAGTCGGATGGTGGACTTTCGACTCGTCCCTTTAAATGTTCCGATTCGTCCGACTAGACTAACAACAAGCCTAGTAAAGATCCGACTTGTGGTCCAACTTTGGAAGTTGGGTCACAAGACGTACTATAAATCGGAACGCGAATGGCCTGCTTAAACGCAGTCCTCTTCAATGAATAACTTTGTGGCTACCCACACTGGATCCATGAAGTTTTGAGTCACCCTTTCTTTTTCAGGGCAATGTGCTAGCTGAGGAAAATCCCCCCTCGCCATGTATTAATATACATCTTTAGAGTGTAATGGCCATCTTTAGATAATCCCGCTATAATAGCCTAGAAGCAAATCTAGCACAAAAAAAATAAAAATAAAGATTTGCTACCTGCATACCCCGGCCCTAATTACCATGAAACTGGTGGACCATAAAAACAAATTCATTTATTTTTTCTAAAAAGGTTTGTACCTCTTATCAAATAAAAATCTAATTATTAAATAATTATCTGCTTATTGCATGTTATTACATTTTACTAATGTATATGTTAGTATTTAGATTTGCTTTTTATATTTACTCTTGTATTATTTAGTTTTAATTTATGTAACAGTTGAGCATAATAATGCATAGGATGTTAAAAAAAAGTCCGATTCGCAGGAACTGCGTCATCTTAGCGCGGTTACGTACATCTCGAAGAAATCTAATAGATTAGCATTACAAATCACAGGAAACTGACAGTAGCCAACTTACACAGAAACGGATAATTCTTAATCTGTATAAGTCAATAAAATTAGTTACTGAAAACGTACTTACTCTTTGACTACTGCTAAGAAGGCTCTATTCTAAACAACCAAAAATTCGTTGTAATTTTAAGTATCTTGTTTTACTAGCAAATTCGTTTTACTGTTATAATCAACTGTAAATATGTGCTTCATGGCGAATAAAATTTCATTCTGTCGTGGGTTAAATCTTTCTATAAAATAAGAAATAACGATAACTTCAGTTAGAGGCTATGAGGAAGGTTATATAGATAGGAGAATTCAAAAGAAAAATTAGCCACAGCCATCTTGATTACCACAGCCACTCCAAACTTATTATTACCAATACCTTTCACCGTTTCTTAGCTTATTTTACTGCTATACTAATTTTACTGATAAATGCAACTTAAAATAAGAAACAACCAATTAAAAAGTGAGATAAACAAAGAGAATAACCCTTTCGAAACAACAAAACGAACACTTTTTAAGTTTTAAGCGGTTATATCTCTGATTGACGTTGCCCCATCGAATATTGCTTCAGAATCTTTTTTGTAGAGAATTTAGTAATGGTTGGAATGTTTACCTTCCACTTAGCACGATTTCCCAACCGTTATCGAGATATTTACGAAAAATGTATGAAGATCCGAAAACTTTTCATGTCTATTAATAAAATAATTTTTTTCGCATACTTCCTTAACTCCAAATATAACTTTAACTATAAATTATAAAAAAAATATAAATATAACTATTACTATAAATTTAAACATCTTAGTTGGGAGTAATTTCAAAGTTTTAGAAAATATTTCAATTGAATCCCGCGATTCTAAGTACTCACGAGAAAATAATGACTTACAAAAACATTGATTCCTCTTTTCTCAGAAACGGTTACAGATATCGCCTTATAAATGGTCTCATTCGTTTTCTTATGTTAAGAAACCTATAAAACAAGTACCTGCAAGCATATGAACTCAAAAACGTAAGCGTTAAGATTTTTTTTTGCGCGAATTTCGCCCCAAACACTATCTTCTAGTGGACGGATTCTGCTGGTTAACGAACTTGACCTTTCAAATTAGACGACAGATTTTTGTACAGATTTCGTTAAAATCGGACCATTTTTGAGCTTGCTAGAGCGCGAACAGACAAGCATATATATATAAATATATATATATATATATATATATATATATATATATATATATATATATATATATATATGCAAATTTGGGCCACCTATATTTTCGTGATCTATAGGGTCTGAAACGTGAAAGTTTCTAGTCGGCACTTCCGGATTGCGTCATGAGGTCAACCTCATAAGCGGGTTCTCCCTATGGAGATAGGGAGTAACCGCGCTAATATAAAATATACTTCCATGTCAAGGACATACACATTCTTGTACATTAATGGAATGCACATTCCCTTGAAGTATTAATTATTCAACGAATTACTTAAACAAATATTTTTTTCTGTCAAAGATTCATTAGAAATAAATCAATGAAAGAGGTTAAACATGGCATCAATTAGTTTTTTTGCCTGATTGACACCGGAAACCATTAATTCTTGTTAAGTGAAATTGAAACTACTCGCATTGGAATTGAAACGGCGAGACTAAACTTTTACCATCCAAACAAACTCGGAGCTTCCTTCCCAAGAGGATTTTAACTTCTTTCAATTCTCGCATAGCAAAACTTTTGTCAAGAAATTAAAAGAGTTTTCATAGCATTCTAGGGATTTGCGTCTTTAATTTCAACTTAAATTTGATTTGCTTTGAAAAATAGTGTTTCTTTTACCCCTCTTGGAGTTTGTAAAAAGTAGAAATGTTTTTAGTCGGAGAATGCTTAATTTTGAAGAGAATTTCATTAAAAATTCTTTGCTTATTTATAAATTTCCACTAAACATTACCTCTCAGAGTAGCCCAAGACTACTCAAAATCCAACATTATAAAAAAAAACGAAGAAAGTTTCAAAAATATATAAATATATACTTACAAGGCAATTTATTCTTATTTTTATTTATTGTTTCTTCTACATGGATTGCGGAGGTAACAAAAGCACAAATAATTATTTGTGCTTTTGGTGAATTTATCGCAAATTAGAACAAATCCAGAACTGTCCTATACATATCCATGACATAAATGTCTAGCTATTTCTGTCAGTATGTAAACCTTCAAAACACTGATTATAATCAGTGTTTACATCTGTTGGTATAGAAGTGTCGACAATACAGCTAGTAGCCAAGATATTTATCTCTGAAATTAAATTCTTCTCGTAAAAATCTGTGTTTACACCTGGTGGTATAGAAGTGTCGACACTTATAGTTCGTGATAGAAATATATATCTCAGACATAAATTGCTCATGGTTTACACTAATCGCAATTTCTGTCTGATATAAATTTCCTGCAATAACTAGCAAGTGTAAACCCACCCTAAGGCTCAACCAAAGCCTAAACTAAGAATATATCCTTAATTTCAGTATCACATTCGTAGTATACACATTCAAAAAATGTCCAATTTAAATATTTTTGCTATTTTTTGCAACGGTTTCATATTGTATTATTTTATTAACCTTTTCGATGCGATGCGGGTTAGATAGAGTAATGCCCCTGAAGGCGGAGAGCTCCCGAAACCTATTCCCTCCTCTGGCGGACCAAAACTCCCTCTCCTAGAGCGGCGGGTATGCACCCGTCTTTCTTTTTACTTAGACTTTAATTTCAAGGCTTTTGACAAATACAAGATCGAGACGGTGGACGACAATATTTAAAAATATGAATGCGATCAGTCTTGTAAATTCTGGCATTATATCCTAGCTATGACCGGACACCTACAAAGTCCTATAAATTTGATTATATAAATTCACTAACAAATAGTTTGATAAAAAAAAAGAGATGAGGTCGTTTGCTAATTGCTGAACATCCAAGAAGACGTCAAGAAAATAGAAACGATATTCCTGGGTTTGAGGAACCTGAAAAAACAAGCAGCGGCCTTCAGGAAAATTTTTATAATTTTCCCTAAAGTAAAATATGCCGCTATTGTCACTATTCAAAAAGGAGACAAAAAACTTACAATTGCATAAACTTTTGTACCCATGTAGAGTGTCCAACGAAAATATGCAATTCTTCTGCGCGCTAATGGCTGAGAAGTCGGTGTGCCGTTAAAAAAAAAGAAAAAAAAATTCAAAATTTGTATGTTACCAGTTAAGGGTTGAACCAGAAATTATCCCCCATTCCTGCTAGAGCACTATGTACACACTCAAGGCTAAAGAGGGCTCGCTATCAAGAGATACAGCTGTGGCGAGAATACTCGGGCGTAGCCTCCGAGGAACATCTTTCACCAGCGAGTATTCTCGGGCGTCGCATCGAAAGGGTTAACAGTAATATTTTTGTTTTATATCTCCACAAAAAGCATTCGCTTTGTCATTATAATATATTCCCCAGAATTTATTTCCCTTAGCTGGTCTCATTTGTTTTTAGCGCGGTTCCTCCCTCCCCCATAGGGAGGAACCCCGCTTATAAGGTTGATACAATGAAACGATCCGGAAGTGCCGACTAGAAAATTTTGCGTTTCAGAACCCCTAGAAACCGAAAATAACGGTGGTTCAAATTTGTATATATATATATATGTATATATTTATATATATATATATATATATATATATATATATATATATATATATATTTGTCTGTTCGCTCTCTAAATAGAAGACGAATGGTCCGATTTTGATGAAATTTGGTACAAAAATCTGTCGTCCAATTTGAAAGGTCAAGTTCGTTAACCAGCAAAATCTGCCCACTGGAAGATGGCGTTTGGGGCGAAATTCGCGCAGAAAAAATCGTAACGCTTACGTTTTTGAGTTCATAAGCTTGTAAGTACTCGTTTTATAGGCTTCTTGGGCTAGGAAAACGAATGAAACCATTTTCAAGGCGATAGCTTTAACCGTTGTTGAGAAAATTGGAAAAATAGTTTTTGAATACCGTTTTTGGTTTGGGTACTTAGAATAACGGGATTCAGTTGAAACATTATCTGCATGTTCTACTTTCATTAAAACTAGTATGTTGAACGTTATGTTACGTTTGGAGTTAAGGAAGGGTTAGAATAAAATATTTTATGAACAGACATGAAAAGTTTTGGAAACTTCGTATACTTTCATTAATATCTCGAACACGGTTGGGAAATCGTGGTAAGTGGATTGAAACTATTTGAAAGCTTACTAAATTCTCTACAAAAATGATTCTAAAACTATTTTTGATTAGGTTATGACAATCGGAGAAATAAGTGCTTAAAACTTCAAATATGTCTGTTTTGTTCTTATGAACGGGTTTTTGTCGTTCTTTTTGTCTCTTTCCCTTGGTTTTTTATTGCTTTTTATTGTTGTAATTTCTTATGTTGTATTTGTAAGGGAAATGTATGTGTGTGTAAAACAGGATAGGTAAAATGAGACCAATTTTCTGTTGTCAGAAATAATAAAAAGTTTTGGGAACTTCGTATAATTTCTTAATATCTCGAAAACGGTTGAAAATCTTGGGAAGCGAAAGGTTACCATTCGAAAGCTTACTAAATGGTCTACAAGAATGGTTTTAAAGAAAGTTTTGAATAAGCGATGTCAATCGGAGAAATAAGTGCTTAAAACTTTTAAGTAATTGATTTCGCTTATTCGAACTTTTCTTTTTGTCTGTTTTATTCCTTGTTATTTTTAAATTGCTTATAGTCAGATAATGTATTTGACAATAAAACAGATTAAGTAAAATAAGAAGATCAATTTATTGTTAGAAATGTAGCGTTTAAAGAGAGAGATCCCAAGGCTTTCCAAATGCCTCTGAGCGGAGGCCTTTCTGCCCGACTTATGGGAGAGCTGACCCATACAGGTATGATTGTAAATCAACAAAGACCTTTCAAGACTGGTTTGTTTGAGATTTCATTTGGATAGCTGTTTCGCTATTGATCTAAACAAAGTAATAACTTTTTCTATTCTATGCCTTCATAAACACTAGAGATAAGAACGGAACCACGCTAAGATGACGCAGTTCCTGCGAATCGGACTTTTTTTATTTATTGTTTTTTTTTTCATAAAATAATGTTTTTGAGAATAGTTTCTTTACTAATGTTCAGGTATTTTTTAAAATTCACGATCCTTCGTGAGATCGATCACGCGACCGATTGGAATACATTTAAGTTTAAAAATGTAATGATGAATTAATTGCAATATTATTCCTATATAACCGAAGTAGTGGTTTACTATGGCCACTAATAAGAATCAGGCGCTAATGGCCGAGATGTCGATGCGCCTTAAAAAATAAAAAAAAATTATAACATATAGTTTTTTTTCTAGCTTATGGTTGCCAATTATTTTTGAACTTAAGGGGGCAGTATATAGTTCTTAGCGAGCCTATTACCGAAAATAATCAACCGACTCCGAAATGAAATCGTACCATTAGCCATTGCCAGAATTAGTGTTCCTTTATTTTTTTAAATTAACTTAGGTTGGACCTGATTCCTCTCTGTTCTTTATAGAGAGGAGCCTCGTAATTTGTAAAACTCGATTCTAATCAGTGTTACTCGAGTAATAGACTTTGGCTCCTCCTTTTGGCTTGGACGGGAAACGCGTTCCCTAGAAATTCCATCAATTTTGGACTATTGATCCAATCCATCAATTCGACGGCAGAACGCCATTAGATAATGAAAGAAAATGTTTATGTTTTCAACTGCTCTGAGAATCGAGTAGATGAAGGGGTCTGTCTGCCTTTCAGAATATTTTTTTTTTTTTTTTTTACGAATCTCGCATGCAGATAAATTTGGTTGGGTATAACATATGAATATAACCCTAGGATGTATCTATTGACTCTTTAAAATTCGGAGGTGAGGTTAGCTGAGTGGTAGAGCACTGGACTTATATGCTGGAGGTCCTGAGTTAAAAAGCCGAGCACGCACTGAAGAATTTTATCTTCTAGTGTCTTTGTTCGTGGATTGGATTCGGCTTCCCTGACCAACCCAGCCTTTAATTAATTTATTAATGGGTACGAGTAAAGGTTAAAATCAGATGGCCGGAGCCTAGTACTTTACCCTAGTGTATATACCTCTCCCGTATTGTACCAACAAAAAAATAAAATTTGTGCTGTAATGGGGCAAATGAATAATTTTTCTCAGTCAAAATGTGAAGATCCTGAAGTAGTGCTTGTAATTTATATTGAGTGATATGTTTTTTTAATTTCTAACTATCTGTTACCCGATGTACCATGCTAAACCTACGTTCTGCATCTAGAAAAGCAAAAATTAATTAGAAACCAAAGAAGTACTATTAAAATCGAATTACGCAAATGTTTATCTGTTCGGGTTCATAGTTGCGAACCCGTGACCTACGAACTGTGAGTCCTAGAAGATTTTAACTTAGCCTATGACACTCCCCGGATCAAGAACTACCGGTGTGCCAAGTATAGTCAAAATCAGTCAAACTGTGTGGATTTGTGCAAGGGACAGACATACAGACGGACAGCTGTTAGACGTTTTAGACCTAGTCTATGACCCTCCCAGACCTACCTATTTTCCAAGATTGGTCAAAACCGGTTAAACGTTGTGATTTTGTATAAAGTTTAAACAAGCAGACAGACAGCTAGTAGACATTTTTGACCTAGCATATGGCACTCGCCGTATCAAGGCCAACCTCTGTGCCAAGTTTGGTCAAAATCAGTCAAAAGGTGTGGATTTGTGTAAGGAACAAACATACAGACAGTCAGCTGGTAGTCGTTTTTGACCTAGCCTACGAGACTCCCCGGATCAAGACCTACTAGTGTGCCACGTTTGGTCAAAATCGGAAAACGTTTTGGATTTGTATAAGGAACAAACAGACAGACACGTGATTATTATATACAGGGTGTCCCAAATAAGACGGCTCAAACTGATTTTGCGGCCAAACCGTTGGTCTGAGAAAACAACGTCTGAGGCAAAAGATGTAGGGTTTGACTTAAGCTTTCTAAATATGTCAACCATTTAACATGTTGACTGCGCATGTGCGCTCGGCACTAGATGAAATGTTGAGGTTTGCAGATGACCCCTATTATTATGCACATCATTTTGAAGGGAATTAAAAAAACAAAACTATTGCTGCAAACCGCACTTCGATATCTTTACAATCAAATGAGTTTCGTGCGATTCAAATTCAAAAACGATTTTTTGTAGGCACTCTCAGAATGTGTGATGCATGGCTTTGAGGTATTTTTTTCTCAAATTTCTGAAAAACATATGGCCGATCCTCTAAAAGAATTATGTTTCCTAATAACATTGAATATAAGGCATCTTTTTTAAGTATTTAGTCTGATTTTTCGTTTGAGACGTTCAATTTAAGTGATAACCCTATTTCAGCGATAGATTAAATAATAAATTGTAAAGAAAGCTCTTATCTTGCACTTTCAAAGCATCCATTTTACTGTATTTTTATTTCTTCAAAAATGAATAGTGTCTTCAAGATGCCACCTTCAACATCCAGGGACCTTCGAAGTCTGGAACCTATGCTGTCATTTGCTCTCAATACTTGTTCCTTTAATACGGCTCTGGAGGCTTCAGCAATCCTTCCTCGCATTTGGTCTTGTGTACTAGGGGGATTTGAGTAGACCATATTTTTAAGTGTACCCCATAGGAAGAAGACCAGCGGAGTGAGTTCAGGTGATCTAGGTGGCCAAGAAATAGGGCCATCCCAGCCAACTTAACGGTTTCCAAATATGGAGGTTAAAACATTCGTATTATGTGCATAATAACAGGGGTCATCTGCAAACCTCCACATTTCTTCTAGTGCCGAGCGCACATGTGCAGTCAACATGTTAAATGCTTGACATATTTAGAAAGCTTAAGTCAAGCCCTACAACTTTTGCCTCTGACATTGTTTTCTCAGACCAACGGTTTGGCCGCAAAATCAGTTTGAGCCGTCTTATTTGGGACACCCTGTATACAGTTTACAGTGTCAATTTCTTTGCCGGTAGTAAGCCTGTAGTGACCCACGGACGTTTGGATTTATATGTTATGAATAAAGATACTTTATAATTAAAATAATTAAATATTAATATATCATGTAAATTTATAATAATTTGTAATGAGTATTTTTCATTAGCCTGTGGATTTCATGAATATAAGTGGAGTATATGAAATTCCTGGCTGAGCTGTAGGTTGATTCTACTTGATAGGTAGGGCACGTAGCGCTGGGTGAAAGTGTGGCAGATCACACATTAGTATTCTGTTTGTCTTTCTTTCATCGGGCAGTCTGCTTTGTGTGTTCCAAGGAACATATGTGCATAACGGTAATGGTGCTGCTGCAGTGATTCTTCGTATATCCCAGTTTTGAACACTTGCATCACAGGATTTTCGGATAGTCCTATTTAATGACAGTGTTTCTTCGGATTGTATCGAAAGTGGGAGTTTTCAATAATTTCAATGTGTTTTTCTTCATTATTCCGTTAGAGTCTGAATGAAATAGGCTTCTGTTGCTCCGTCTGGTAAATTCAGGGGATAATATATTTTATTATACTATTCAGGGGATAATATATTATTCAGGTGATAATATATTATAAGGTAATCGTTACTTGAAGAAATTTTTTGGGAAATGAAAATAGTGAGCCGCTGAGGTTATATGAAGTCTAGGAGTATCTGGGATTCGGCTAAGAAAACCTTCAGATTTTAGGGTAAAACAATAATTTGGACATTTCGGCATCCACATTGGGAACCTTCTTCAAGTAAAAAACAAATAGACAGAATTAAAGAAAAAAATAATAAAAACCAGAAAACAATTTAAGAAAACATGAAAATCGGTTATAAAACTTTCTTTTATGTATATATTTAATAACAAACCATTTTTTAGGCAAATAAACAGTAGTTTTACATAGAATTTAGTTAAGAGGAAAAAATAAAAATTATCACAGGGCCGAAGTAAAATAGCACATACACAAATAAGCAGAGATAAAAGATTTTTTTTTTTTATTAAATTTATTTCCCTTTTGGAGTTATTGGATTCACAGTACATAATACATGATTGAATGGTCCATAAATATAGTCTATGACTCTAAATAGTGCCTTGCTTATACAATGGACAAAAACAAAGACGAAGATGAAGTAAATGTTACCTTCCTTCATTCCAAAGGACCTTCTCCATCATTTAATTACCCAAGATGACCAGATGTATTAAAGCTACCTACCATTCCCTGATGTATTATGTACTGTGGATCACGTAACTCCAAAAGGGAGAATTTACCTCCTATCCGAAGATGAAATTTTAAGAAGCAATGAAATGTTATTCCTCCAACATATGTAGACCTTAAATATGTTTCATTGTAAAATTTTTAACCACATTCATAGTTTAACATTTATAAATATGAAAATTGTTGAAAATATTTATGTTTATCTCAATTCTTTCTATATAAGGTCTTGGGAAGATATTTCCCAAACATTAACTTTCACCCTTTCTACATCGAACTAAAAACAGATGCACCCTGGTCTATAAAGCAATACCTAGGTTTGGAGAAGAAAAAATAAAACTTTAGAACTAATAACTCTAAAAATCTGTGGTCAGAATGGCGCAGCTAACTTTTGCAATGAAAAAGTTCAAGGAACAAAAATATCATTGAAGAAGTGACTCTTAATGTATTGCAGGCCGTTCTTCGTTTAATGCTTAGAGTTTTATTAATCTCTGAGTGAAGAATTGCCTTCTTTTGTCCAACACTAAAGTAAACCAACTTTTTACGAGATTGTGAAGATTTTTACTTTGAAAATATTTTTATAAGAGAAGTCCCTTATTATCAGAGACAAAATTGCTTTCCTAAGGTACTTAGGGTATAAGAAATTTTCCCGCTTCTCTTATTTCTGAAGCTTCTGGTGTTTAAGGTGGGAGTAAAATAATTCGTGTTTATGGAGAAAGTAAGATTCTTTTATCCACTAAATCAATTATATTGCCGTATACCCCAGTCATTTATCTAGTAAAAATGAGAAGAAATGGGTTCACAAATTAAATGTTTTGTGCCAAATTTTATTGAGAAATATTGGAAAATAAACTAATTATTTGCTTCGCAATGGTTCGATATTTGGCAAAATTGCACCAGTTCTGGGGGTCGCAACTGCAGAGACAAAGAAATTATTATAATTATTTATATATTAATGTTTTCGCAACATAGGCGACAAAACATATAGAGTTCAATGAAAAATAATCAAGTACAAATATTCATGATTTGTGTTGTGGAAATATGTTAGTCGTGTTATTTGTTTACAGTTAAATATTAAACAGGTTTCATTGTAAAAAATTTGTAAGTTCAGATAGTCAAGTGTCGAGTAGATGTAATTTTTACAGTTAGTTAAGACATTTTACCTCTAGTTGGTATCATTCATTCAATGTTATTCAGTCAATATGGTTTCGTTTGGCAAAATAAGTTACAAATATTATGACTTTTCGTCTAAGGATCACTCAATGGTATTCATACCGGTTTTATAAGTCTTTCGGAATTTTATTACGATTTTGTTTAATTATAAAATGTATTGCGTTTCAGAATTATATTATGATTTTGTTTAATTTTAAAATTGATTATATTATGTCATAGTAATTGATTTGTTTTAAGTATTGGGGTGTTTTTTCTGTATATTGGCTCCTGTCACACAGTAAGGTAGTCAAGCTGTCCGGTAGGTCAAAGTGATACAGAACATTACGAACCAAGACATGCAACTTGAAGCCAAGAAATACATTATACATAAATGGCAACAATCTTGGTATAATATCGCAGGTAACAAAAAATGCATTACGTGCAAGTAATTTATTGTTAATCTTTGAATTATAGCTAGGTAAAAATAATAACAACTATATCGATGAAGGAATTCCATTATTGTGTGATGAGTGGCTCTATAGATTGAACAGGACCTCTAGCTTTTCCTCAGCATTTCTCAAGATATTGTCTGAAGCTGAGGAGAAATAAAATCCATCGACCCCGGGCATTGTTGGCAGCCGTCCATTAGCAATATTTGTTCTGCCTTTCCTTCCGAACCTTATACTTCGAGGTTTGTTTTGCTTTATCGTGGATAAATGAAGTCAATAGTTCTATTATCGGAAGTGCTCTTTAGGGAATTACTTAATGCAGTTGCCATTTTGAAGGAGGATTTCAAGGAGTGTTCTACTTGATTTGACGGACCGCAGAAGGCTATTTCGTAGCTCTAGCCCGTTCAGTTGGATGGAATAGTTCTAATCCCGCATGCGCAAAATTCTGAGGTAAATATTCCCGACGGTCCGCCATTTAAATTCCCGTTAAAATGAACAACACGCTACTTTAAACTCAATAAAAACTGATTATGTCAGGACCAGGGAGGCCTTTTAGAGGTCAGGCAACGGAGATAGTGTTTAATATTTATCAATACTTAGCCAAAGCTAACGCTAAAAACAATTTAACCCGTAGCCTGTTCAAATCAAAGGGAAAAGGGCAAGGCCTATATTCCCCGTGCAAGAAATTGGCGGTAAAAATTCTCTCTGTTATAATCTTATCACTAGGAGGTTTAAAACGTTTTTGGTCTTAGCTTATATGTATGTTTTTTGTATTACTATTGTTAAATAAATTTTATGAAACTTTTACTTTCCTTTTTCCTTTAAATACAATTTCTTTTTATTTTACTCGATTAATTGGTTTACTGAATTCATTATAAAATTGTCAGCAATGATCCATTTGGTTCAATTGCCTTTTAAAAACTCAACTAGTTTCCTATTTGGTCCAATCTATTTGGCATGATAAAAATCCCAGCGGAAGCACTAATCTAAACAGATTTGGTAGAAAAGTAAGAATTGTCGAACCTACTCCATAATGAAATTTTGAACGTCAACAAGAAAAACTGAGTTAGTCTAATTTACGAGCAGTAGACTTGACTTGATGGTGTATCAAGGGATATAGTGTTTAATGTTTATCAATTCTTAACCGAAGCTAAAGCTGTAAACAATTTAAACTGGAGTAAGAACTTCCCGGTGACAAGATTATAAAGAGATGATTTTTCTAAGGGGAACTACATTTTAGATCAAATCAAATAGGAAACGTATTCGCCAATCAAAGAAATCAGAGATCAAAGGAGGATATTTCTGGATAAACTGTTCCATTCCCGTTAAGTTCATACATAACCTCGCACGTGAAAATACCTATAGAAGCTAATCCATCGTGACGTTGAAAAGGCCCAGGAAGGTGCCACTCTGACTTAACACACCCTCCTCACCATCCGGTAGACCGGCTGGGGTTAATAAAACTCCCACCTGCTTCACATCACTCATTCGATGGGCCATTTAGGCTAAAGGCAGCACGGAAACATGTTCGCAGCATAGTAACGGTTAACAATTAGCGTAATTACAATTAGCATGTTAGTTTCCTAGAAAAATAACACCGTAAACACTAAACACATCTGACCGACTGGGAGGAATTGCTTAATGTCAACACTTTCCGTTCTTATCCCTAGAGCCACTCAGAAATCTTAGAATAGAAACAGATAAAGTTTTGTCTTAATCATTCGTAAAAACTGTAAACACATGTAAAATGATATTCCAAAGCGAAGCAAGATCTGGGGCGCCAGAAAAGAAAACTGCCAGTATACTAAGGTACTGAACGATTTCACCTAAGAAAAAAACATGTTCCGGTGAACGAATTCTGGTATTCTCTTCTTAAACCAATTGATTTTTGAAATCAAACAGAGACGTTTTGTGCAAAATATTATTAAAATCGGTCCGTTTTTGAGCTAGCTAGAGAGCAAAAAGACTAATCTCAATGTGTCTTCTTCTGTAGAGAATACACCTTTAACATTCGACAGTGAACAGAACCAAGAAGATTATAATGTGCCTTTCTCAATCTGGGAGATGGATACAATCTTGGCACAACTAAAAGGAAAATCTCCAGGGCCAGATCACATCAATTACGAGATGATCAGGAATCTCCCTATTACATCCAAACGTTTCCTTCTAGATCTGTACAACCAAATATGGGAAGAAGGAAAAATACCTGTAGAGTGGAAGCAAGCTCACATAATACCACTATTGAAACCGGGGAAAAACAGCAAACAACCAACGAGCTACCGGCCGATTTCGCTGATTAGCTGCCTCAGTAAGATAATGGAGCGTATGGTGAATAGGAGGCTGCTATGGACGCTCGAAAACCAGCTTCTCCTACAAGAACAGCAATCAGCTTTCAGGAAAGGACGTTCAGCTACAGACAATCTGGTCATGTTAGAAGGAGAACTCCAAAACGCGTTCATAAAGAAGGAACATGCTGTTGTAATCTTCTTCGACATTAAGAACGCATTCGACACGACCTGGCCTCACGCAATACTTCGGCAACTCCATCTGTGGGGATTTAGAGGTAGGCTTCCAATTTACATCAGAGAATTCCTAAGCGACCGTAAGTTCCAGGTTATAGTTGGAGGAAACACATCAGAAACCACAACGACCCAATGTGGCATTCCACAAGGAAGTGCTTTAAGCCCAACCCTCTTCAGTATAGCAATAAACAGCATAACAAACACTCTCAATAACATAGTAAAAGGCTTTCTCTATGCCGACGACTTTGCCATTCTCTGTAGATCAACCAGCTTAAAATACATACAGAAAAACCTACAAGCAACAGTTAACCGCATCTTATACTGGAGTAAGAGGAATGGTTTTACCTTTGCAGCCGAAAAAACACAATGCATGCACTTCACTCGACTCAGAGGAAATTTCGATGGCCCTCCAATAAAATTGGGGACAGTTACACTCCAATATACAGAAGTAAAACGCTTTCTAGGTCTCACTTTAGACAAAAAACTCTCATGGAGGACACATATAATGGATTTAAAAAATAAATGCATGGCTAGAACAAAAATACTTTCTGTTCTAAGTAACACCAGCTGGGGAGCGGATCGTTGCAGTCTCATCAAGGTCTATAATGCTCTAATAGCTTCTAAATTAGACTATGGGAGCCAAGTATACAGCTCAGCGAAGGCCTCAGTCCTGGCTACTCTCGACGTAGTGCACAACACAAGTTTGAGACTTGCGACAGGTGCTTTCTGTACAACCCCAGTCTATAGTCTTTCAGCAGAATCAGGAGAAACCCCATTACTCTTCAGGAGGAATAAATTAGCCATAAAATATATTTCAAAAGTCTACGCAATGCCAAACCACCCATGTTACAGGGTATCTCTTTCACCAAAAATATAAACAGTTATATCGGATGAAGGAAAACGGGACTCTGCCACTTGCCTTAAGAATGGAAGCAGCAGTTCAAGCACTCAAAGAAACAAACATACCCTTTGAAGAAGAAAGCATTCCTCCCTGGCTCCTACGAATGCCGCAAGTCAGTTTCAAATTGAACAAATTGAGACAGAATTCTGCTGTAGCTCCGGACACTATTCTACACAGCGAAATAAACGAAATACCCAAAAAGCTCGTCCTATTTGCTGATGGATCAAAATCAACTGAATCCTCCGCATGCGCGTTCACGGATCTAGACTCGGAACACAAATACAAGCTCGACGAAAGATGTTCCATATTCACCGCCGAAGCCCATGCAATTGTTGGGGCTCTTTACTTCTCAATGTCCTCAGATAAACCCAACATTATAATTTGCACCGACTCGGAAAGCACGCTAAAGAGTTTAAGGAAAATGTACCCCAGACACTTCTATTCGTACAAAATACAAAAATATTGCAAAGAGCTTGGCGACATGGGCAAAACAGTTACCTTCATTTGGGTTCCGGCGCACGTAGGAGTCAGGGGAAATGAAGCGGCCGACAAGGCAGCAAAAAATGCCCACCAACTAAGCGAAACAACACCGACAATGCTTACCCACAAAGAGCTGTCCAAACCTCTGTTAAATAAAATTAAAGAAGACTGGCAAGATATGTGGATGGAGTTGCCTGAAATTAAGCTCAAAATGATTAAAAGAAACACCAAAAAATGGAGCTCATCGACCCTAGACTGTCGACGAGAAGAGGTGATCATTGCCAGGCTAAGACACGGACACACAAGACTCACCCATGCCTTCCTTCTGAATAGACAAGAACCACCGAACTGTGAAGTATCTAATGAACGGTTAACAGTTCGACATATTTTTGAGAACTGTATGAAATATACCGACATACTTCAAAAGAACAATGTTCCTCAAAATCTAATGGAAGCACTAGGGGATGACACAAAAATAATAAAAAACGTCATCAAGTTCATTAAAGATGCTAACTTGTTTGCAGAAATATAAGATAAGTTAAAGATAAGTTTATGTTCATGTACGTATAAGTTAATATATAAAAAAAAAAAAAAAAAAAATAGTTGTATTTTGAACGGTTAGATTTAATGTAAGGAATACTTGTAAATAAATATATTTAGGTGTAAGTGTAAGAATGTATGTATGTGTTTGATTATGTATATGGGTGTATGTATACATATGTACGTGTGTGTGTATGAGTGTGCGTGTTTATAAATGTGTATATAATCTAGAGTTTAAGTGCTTTAATTTAATGAGAAAAAATAAATAAGTTGTGTACATTAATATGTAATTCTATTGAAAAAAAAAATAATTAAAAAAAAAGAATAAAAAGAAAAAAATGAAAAGAAAAGAAAAAAATAAAAAAAGTAAAAAAAAAAACAAAAAAAAAATAAAAAAAAATAAAATAAAAAAATAAAATAAAATAAAAAATAAATTAAGAAAAAAGAAAATAAAATTAAAAAATATATATATAATAAATAATAAAAAAATACAAAAAAATAAATAAATAAATAAATAATAAAAAAAAAAAAAAAAAATAATAATAATAAAAAAAAATTAGATATATTTTGTACGGTTAGATTTAATGTAAGGAATACTTGTAAATAAATATATTTAGGTGTAAGAGTATAAGTATATATATGCATATATGTGTGTGTGTGTGCGTGTGTGTGTGTATGAGTGTGCGTGTTTATAAATATGTATGGATGTGTGTGTGTATGTATGTATGTATATGTGTGTGTATGTATGTATGTGTGTGTGTGTATGTATATGTATGCATGTGTGTATATGTATGTGTGTGTGTGTATATATATATATATATATATATATATATATATATATATATATATATATACATAGAAGTAGCTATAAGTGAAACAGAAAGGAATATACCATCTATTGTTAGCTATAAATTAATGAGAAAAAATAAATAAATAATAAAGTTGTGTACAGTTATATGTTATTCTAAAAAAAAAAAAAAAAAAAGGAACAGAATGTGCTTACATATTTCATGAGATTAATTAGTTAAAAACTAGGATAAAACAAAAAACAAAAGGTTCATAGGACGATTAAAACAGTAAGTTGTTCGTCCTTTAATTCATTCCATTCCATTCAATGTGTCTTGAAACGTGAGATTTTCTTGTCGGACTGGATTTTGTCTTGAGGGCAACCTCATAAGCGGGTTTCCTCCTTGTGGATTGAAGGATGTATTCCGCTTCATTTATTATCTGAATAGGCGGAAGGTCATGCATATATAAAACCCCTCACCTTTACTTTATTTTTCATTTATTTATTTTTTTTTTTTACGGCGCATCTACATCTAGGTCATTAGCGCCGACATCCCGGGTACAGTGAGGAATTTTCCCAGCGAGCATTGAGATGAGAAAATTCCTGCCGGAGGTGGAAATCGAACCCACCATCTCCCGCTTATTATTCCAAGGCGCTAGCCACTAGACCACGGGAGACCCCACCTTTACTTTATATGATTTATTTCTCGCTCAAAGCATATAAGCGAGAAATAAAGCATATAAAGTGAAGGTGACGCGTTTTATATATGCATGACCTTCCGCCTATTCAAATAATATATTGAAAGAAAAAGGGTCACAATTTTATAATATTAATAACACATCATTTAATTTTAGCGTGTTTCCCCCTCCCCATCAGGGAGGAAAATCCGCTTATACTGTAAAAAACACAATCAGGTAGTCATAACGAATTTTGACGGTTCAATAGAACACGAAGAAACAATATCGAAATGGTGTGAGCAAGTCGCTATGTTCACGAGCTCGTAAAATCAATAAATATTCGAAATGGTGCTTGTAACCGCTGGTCCTGCCTTCGACAAAAGAATGTAACTGGTCCCGACATGAGTGCCTACATTCGTCCCGACCCGATCCGATCCGATCTAGTCACAGCTCGTCCGTAATGACCTCGTAGTGAAGTGAAAATGAGTGATTAATTTAAGAAATAATACCTAATAAGCATAAAAACCTTCGATTAGGTTGAATGTTGGAGGTATGAAGGAGGAGATGAAAGGCCTATCAATCTTCCGGAAGTATATCAGTCCCGAAAAAACATGTTAGTGTAACAGTTAATTTTTAACTCCGATAAGAGGGTCAGTAGTGTTCATATTTTAAAACTATTTATAAGAAAGGTAACTAGAAGGTTATGAGCATTGGAAGTTTATAAAATTTGGATGGTTATGAACATCTTTCCATATAAAATAATAAACAAGGGAAACAAAATACAAAACGGTGATTAGACAAAGGTGTTTAATTTTTATTAGCTTTCATACAACAAGCATTAAAATCTGTTAAGATTTAGAGGCTGTAAATGTTTTTGAAACACAATATGTCGATTGGCGCCATTTTGCGTAGGTCGTCCGAAGTCGGTCTAGAAACAAACAAGTTTGAACGGCTGAGAATCAGTGGTCAACGGATCGGATCGGGACCACTGTAGGTGCATCCTTAAGCGGCATAAAACAACTTCCTCACTTCTTAAAGGCCCAGAAAAAGCAAAACTTTTTACTAAGTGGTTTCTCAATGTTTTGGGATTTAGCCTCAAATGTAGAAAAGGATACAAATTTCACTTAAAGAGAGAAATTTTACGGCTAGAAAGACTAAAAACAGGAGTTTTTTTTTTCAAGAAATTCGTTAAATATTTCCGGTTCACACTGAATAAACAGAAATAATGAACAGTTAAAAATTTCTAAGGGAGTATTTGGTTGCAGACTTGTCTTATTGAAAAATAAGTCTAGAGCTTAGTTTTAAATCCTTTGAAATACCTGATTACTAATTCCTTTCTCCTTAAAAGCTGTCTCTATAATGAAATCTCCATTCTTAATCTAGCCTAATGCTGCATTTTATTTATCTTTGCTAGGTAGATTGAGTGCTTTTATTGAAATATGGCTCTTTTATTCTCTTTAAAGTTACTCCAAATAGTGAAAAAACAAAAAAATCAAATAATCAAGAAAATGAAAAAAAATTTTGTAACTAAAAAATACCTGATAATAATAAAACCAAAGTTGTAAATAAAAAATAAACTTATTCAAAATGTTTTGTATTTTATTTGTTTTTTCTTTTCTTTTTAATTAAGGATATTTTATTTAACAAATCTGTAGCTTTCAACAAACTCAGTCTCTCTGGCTCAATTCATGGTCGTCTCTAAGAATATTACAATAAGGACCATGAATGTCCATTTGGTTTCGAGAGGCTTCGTAGGCTCTGCAATCAGGATTCTGTGCTTAATATACTTTTTGTGGATATTCACCACAAAAAAGTATATTAAGCCCTAGATTCTCATTTAAATAAATATCCATGGGTCAGATTAGTCAGTTCAATGCTAATTCTCAAAAGAACCACCTCATCTGTGTTGGTTCTGTGTGGCATATTGCCACTTTGTTGAGTGAATTAGATGTGCCACTTTGTTTGCTGAATTAGATGTGCCACTTTGTTGAGTGAATTAGATGTGGGACTTTGTTGAGTGCATTAGATGTGCCAATTTGTTGAGTGAATTAGATGTGCCACTTTGTTGAGTGAATTAGATGTGGGACTCTGTTGAGTGCATTAGGTGTGCCACTTTGTTGACTGCATTAGATGTGCCACTTTGTTGACTGCATTAGATGTGCCACTTTGTTGAGTGAATTAGGTGTGCCAATTTGTTGACTGCATTAGATGTGCCACTTTGTTGAGTGAATTAGGTGTGCCACTTTGTTTGGTGAATTAGATGTGCCACTTTGTATAGTGCATTGGATGTGCCACTTTGAGTCAATTAGAAGTGCTGTAGCAACTAACGGCAAGATGTACGCGTAAGCGATGACTACTTTCATTGTGACATTATCCTGTTATGACATTGTGGCTTGAAATCCAACGGAAAGTTGGTTTCTATTATAATGCATATCTATTTCCGTAATGAGTTTTGAAGTGATCGCATGGAATAGTATGTAGTTACTATTATTCTCATTTAAAATATTAACTGGTTTGCTTAATGCAAATATTTCTGCGCTGACATCCCGATACATCTATTGCTCCAGAATAATTCCGCTTGATAGGTATATTTGTTGATATACCTTTAATTTAACCTTGTAGTTTATTTACTTAATTTTTCACGTCCATATACAAAATATCGTTTTTCAGATTCGAGACTTTGGATTGTGGACGATACGGCTTGTCGCAAATTGTCACAACTTTAACCTCTTCAGAATATCCTTTAATGCCTTAAATAAAGTATCGAATGTGGGGATTTTTCAATATATTACTCCGTCAATGGATATAATATGTTCGTTCTCTAGTTTTCTCCGATTTGCATATTCGATAGTTTGATGTGGTAGATAGGGACGATGTATATAATAACCATTTACGGTGCAGGTGTCCTGTAGGCCACTACCCTCTTTTAGGAAGGATAGGGGTGATGCCTTTTCTTTATTTAAAAGAAAATCCATCCCCCCTAGTGCGAATCGAACCCACGACCTTATGTACGGAGTGCACATGTCTTAGCAACTCACGGCCACTAGGCCTCCTTCTAGTTTAATGTAAATCTTAATTCTAAGGTCTAAATGCTCGGGGAAGACTAGTGTTCAAATTACTGAAGGGCGGTACAATATTGGAGCCGGTGAGATTGGAGAGAACAATCAATGGAAGTACTTGATCCTGGGATCAAGAGGGATGCGGTTGGGGGTGTTGATTTACTTTACAGAGTGATTTGTCTGCAATCAACGATGATTGATTAGATTTAGAGCCATCTTGAGTTACCAATGTTTTCATTGAGAGCTATCTTTACTGACTATTGCTAAGAAGTGAAGTCATCTTCATTGCCAATGATCCGTATTCCGAGATGGCTGATAACAATTCCCTCTCAAGTTGGACCGCTTGAGCAATTTTTATTATTTATTTTAAGAAATCCTTAAATAAGGCAATTTTTCAGTATTCGGTTATCATTGGAAAATTGATAAGGAGTCTGGTGAAAAACAAACATGAAGAAATAGGCGAGTTAAAATATCGCCAAGCCTCAAGTCCTAAGGCCATCGTAAGGTACCAATCTATGATTTCAACTATTAAGATTTAAATATCCCTTTTATTAGCGAAGAAATATTATGCAGATTCCAATATTTCCCGAATATATCAGTATCCCGAATATCAGTCTTATGTACTCAAATGTGCAAGAAAAGGAAACAAATAATACAAACAATCTTGGAGAATGAGAATCCTTGAAACACCAAGCTGAATCCATATAGGATAATCGGGATATGAACATTCTATCTACATTCATGGTTGAAGGATCCTCCATTCAGCCTAAAAATGGGATCATTTGAGTGCAAAAAAATCCTAATTGGAACGGCCTGACAACAAAATGATATGGAAAAGGTGGAAATTTATTGTCATTTGAATAGGGCTCTCAATTTTATGACAAATATTCCTTTTCTAATATTCGGTGAAAAATGATTTATTTATTTTTATTGATTATAGAGCTTGCGAATATAGCGGCAGGAATAACAAATTAGTAGTTAAAAAAATATAGATATTTTAGATGGTGAAAATTATTCAAAAATTGAAAATAGGGAATGTACACACACAAAGACCCACACACACACACACACACACACACACACACACACACACACACATATATATATATATATATATATATATATATATATATATGAACATAAACATTTTTAACAATTTTGTTTTGGAAATATTTTGTACATTTTTGGCTTAAAATACTGTGTCGATTACATTACTTCAAATTATAAACTCATCATTTTAGTTTTTTGTACATGTAAAAATTAATAGATTTCCTTTGATACAGTAATTCTATATTGGACTGAATAGTTCTCAAAAGGCCTGTGTATACACTGTATTTGAATAACATATGTATTAACATATGTTACGGGAATGCACGCGAATTTGCATATGGCTTCCAATCTATGAACATGCTACGTCCTAAAACATTAATCAAGTCCTCCCTCCCATAACTGTCATAAGTTTTTGTGCAAACAGACATAACAAAAATAAAAACCCGGATACAGATCATCATTTTTTAGGATAAACGTATTAAAAAAAATAAAACTTCATATAGACAAATAAAGAAGCGAACCATCACAGTTTGAAACATTTTATTTTACGATAAAACAGACAGTCTGCTGGGAGAGTCACACGTGTGATTAGACGCAGTCTACAAGCACTGAAGATGGGACCTTGTCTCGAAAGAGCTTTTTAGAGTATAATAAAATAGTTCAAATAATGTAGTTACACTTTTATGAACCTGCTTTATATGACTAATCTTAATTTCTTAAGTAACCTTAACACTAGATTTACCAGACCAGTCATTTTGATTGGTTGTGCATTTTAAATTAAAAATGCTTACTACATATGTATAACATTTGCTTTCCTAAATGTTGTTATAACTTTTGTTGCTATAAGCAGAGAATACATTTAATGGACTTAATGTTACTTTTTATATATTAGTAACAAATATATTTTTTGTTATTGACATTTATACCAGTACCAGGTCTGGTAAATCTAGTGTTAACACATAAAGGTTATTATGATCATGAACCTTGACCATAAAGCTCCCAACAACTGGGAAAAGGATAAATATCGCGTGTTTTCAGTAATACTGTCAAGAAATGGCCGGATTTTATTGATTGTTTTCATAAGTTATGAAATGAATTTCTTAATCTCTTTATATTTATTTTAATCCTAAAACTGATAAATACATAAGTAGAAAATAGGGTCGAGAATATCAACGGCTGTATGTATATTATGAGTGCGAGGTTTCGATGGAACTTCGAGTGACCCAGCCACATTCGTACCGATAGACGCGCGCTTACATAATGCCCTCTCCAAGAAGACCAGTCATCTTCCTAGCAGAAGACACACGTGGGGTGTGTGCACGTGACTTTGTGAGGATTGTGCACGTGCCTGTTCTGTCCTAAGACACCCAGAGTCCTTCGGACTTCAGCCAGCAGTACTAGACTATTTCTGTTTTACTTTAATGGCATATGAATCTTGAAAGAACTGTTCAATGTAACAATTGGGGTGATGGAAGAAAATCTTGGGGCGATGATTTTCTTCCATCACCCCAATTGTTACATTGAGTTAAGGAATCATGAATAACGGGATAGTCAAAATAGAAACTGTATTTTTGGTGGACTTATCCTTGTGGGGGGAGGGTAGAGCAGAGAGATTTTGTCGAATTAATTTTAAACATTGTACCAAAATAAAATGAGTTTTTTTCATTTCCCTGGCTCTATAAGAATCGATAATCTTATTTTACACTGGGTGGTTCGCAAAAGGGTAGGTTTAGAATTTTTGATGTGAAAGAAAGATGTCAGAATGAGCTTCAGAATTTTATATCTTTAAGATGTGAGATCAGTTATAAGAAATACTCTTGGGCAAATGACTTTTAATTTTGCAAAAACTCTTTTAACGTCGTGCAGATTGTTAAATATAATCTGAATTTTATCTGTAAAAGCCTTTTCCATTACACAAGAGGCAAACAGCTCGCGAGATAACGTGAGAATGCTTATCGGCTTCCCTGAAAATCTCCCGCCGCTAGCTCGTTATTCTTTTCTGTATTCCAAAACCCCTAAATCTGAAGTTGTTGGACAATAAGACTCAAAATTTCTATTTCTCATTCTATTAAATTTACAAAGAATTCGGCCCTTCTATTGCACTGCCTTTATGCCACATTAAATTAAGAATTATAGGAATTTATAATGAGGTGTAGATAGTCAGCCGGATTAGTTGGGATTCAGCTAAGAAACAACAATCAGACTTTTTTAAATAAAAAAATACCCAAATCCTAACTATTCCCGGAAAACTTATAGGAACCTTTATTGCCTTACTGAAGGATAGGAACCTTTATTTCACAATTCGACGAAACGGAGATACTGACATTTGGCACTACCCCTTTCCCTCCTTGGTTATTAAACAGTTATAATGTGGACATTACCCTTTCAAAATTTAATAGATTAAGCCCAACATAAAAATTAATTTATAAGGAAATGTTTAAGACTTTCAATGTCCAAAACAGCCAGAAACTCTCTATCTTCACTGACGGGTCGAAATCCAATAAAGGTGTGGGAGCAGCAGCTGTTATAGAAGATCACATAATAAATAAAAGACTAAATGATTTCTGCACTACATTTACAGCTGAGCTCTACGGCATACTTATTGGCTTGGAGAACATACCAACCTCAGACAGACGAGACGTTGTTATTTACACTGACTCACTGAGTTCACTTGAAGCACTACAGGACAAATACACCTCTCATCCTATACTCTCAAAAATACTTAAGACAATACACTCTCTAAACAAACATGTAACATTGTACTGGCTACCTGATCATGAAGGACTAGGGAAAAATCCGATTGCAGACACCCACGCAAAAATAGCTGCAGAACAAACAGACATGGATAACGGACCAATTCCACATGAAGACATAAACAGATCTGTGAAGACATTTATTTTGGAAAACTGGGAACACTCTTGGACGATACTTGCGGACAACAAATTACGGACGATAAAACATACGGTCAAAGACTGGCCATCCAGTTATCGAGCCAATAGAAGGGAGGAGGACTCGACTTACGATTGGCCATACAAGACTTACTCACGAGTACCTCATGACAAGACAAGAGAGACCATTAAGTGAAATTTGTAATACTGAACTGACAATAAAACATATTCTAACAGACTGCATTAGACGACAAGACTCAACTATTCCATTCAACATGTGTGAACTTCTCGCTGAAGGTAGCCAGTACATAGACAGTATCTTGACATATCTACAAACTAAAGGATTATACGATCTCATATGAGGGCCCCGAAGACAGGTTACTGAACTACATTTTTATTCCATGAATAAGTTATTATTCATTATAGTTTAAAATTGAAATTTATTTTAATCATTTTATTTTTACTCTTATTTTAATTGTAAAATAATACAATTTTCACGTTCTCCCTGGTTTCTTGGAAGACTTACTTCAGTGTGCTTATTGTCCATAAAATGAAGCACTACATAAATAAATAAATAAATATTGCCTTACTGGTTGCCTATAGCTTATACGCAGCATGTCGACAAATTACAAAGTTATGAAGGTAGGCTGAATTATTTTCAATCCCCAATTGTGGGTTGCTTATAGGCTATAAACAACCCACAATGGCGATTGAAAATAATGCAGCCTACCTTCATAACTTTGTAATTTGTCGAAATTTATCTTCACTGAAAATCAAAAAGTCTGACTCGCAGGAACTGCGTCATCTTAGGGCGGTTCCGTTCATATCCTTAGTGCCATTAGCAAAGGAGTAGAAGCATTTGTTGGTAGATTTTGATCTTTCGTGAAAAATATAAAATGACATCTCAAAGGGAAGGAAGATTTGCTAATATTATTACTAATATTACATACCCGTTAAACAAAACGCAGCAGTGGAAACAGTTTGAAAGCAACGTTTCACTTTTTGACACATTGCTTAGAAAGTAAAACTGGTTCCCTATTTGACGTCACCACCTGTCAAATGTCCATCCCTAGCATTTGAATTTATTGTGTTTTCTGAATTTAGTAGAGGAACTATTTCGAGTTTGTTGGAAGGATCGACGGATATTATTCATTTCATCATTAGCCAATGAGAATCGTTAAAGGCAATTTAGTAACTTGGTTTCGGAGCAAGCCCTCACTCCAGATGAACCGATTTGCTTAATTCCAATAGGCAGTGATAGGAACAAATTAATAGCATTTCACAATCGCAAGATAAAGGGAGTAAATTACAAGGAGATTCTGTATATCCACGGCCTACTCAAGGAAGGCCCGTATATATTCGGGCATGGTCTTCAGGGAAAGTGTTTGAGGTGCGTATATATTCGGGCGTAGTACTCTGAGAGTTAAATGAAAAATTGTTTTTTAAGCATATTCTAAATATATATTATGAGATATTTTGACAGAGGGAGTGATATTTAGTTTTATTCCCGCTCCGCAATCTCATATGGAGTATTTGTGTTCTAACAGGCTGTCAAACAGAAAGAGATAGAACAGATTTCGCTATGTTCATAGGAACTAAAAATAAAATAGGACTATAAACAGGCCGTCAGGAAGATCAGAGAGAATTTGTTGGTAACTGTAGATACCCAGAAAGCACAAGAAAAATAAATTCACTCAAATTAGTCTTGAAAATTCTGTAAACAGATGTATTCAGTGATAAAGATTTCATTTCTTTGAACTTGTTGAAACAAACTATAGGAATGCGGCACTCTTTCATTAAATATTGACAAGTAGAAGACTAAGCAGTTATTGTTTACTCTAACAGACAACATACACATTTAATTGTAAAATTATCTACATGGCTTCATTCTCTATTTCTCTTAATTACGTAATTTGTCTTTTTTATGCATGCTCAATACATTAATTGATTTTGAATACATGACATGATTGAGAGACTATATCGGAAAATACTGCATACTAAGATTCAACACTGCGTGGCACGATACGGGAGAATTTACTATGTACGACCATCACACTGCGGATCAATTCCCATAACTAGATGGACAAAACTCAAGTAAACAGATCATAAAACTAAGTGGTTTTAAAACTAGAGATACTTTATCTAATTATCTTCGCTAACTGAAAAGTTAGGGGGCCTTGAAGTTGGGTAAAAGATGCATGAAGCTGTTAAGTCTAATTTCGACATAGTTACCAAGTACGGTGCTAATGACCGTATCAGTAGATTCACCGTATAAATAAATAAATAAAAAAAAAAAAAAAAAAAAAAAAAAGTTACCAAGTGTATTTGTGCAGTTCAATCAAACAGTTTTTTTAATTGATTTTATTCTGATAGTAAGGATGCAACAATTAGTGGTATGTAGATACTATTTAGTCACTTATTTGATGCAGATTAATGGAATAAAAAAATAACGTCTTTGAAACAAAGGTATTTTGTTAAAGAGAAATAAAAAAAAGTTAATTTTCTATATACAAAAATGTTATGATAGCCAAAAAAGGCCAGGAGATTTTTTTTTCTTCACATGATAGTTCAAACTTTGTAGTTTCAAATACCCTTAACCGTTTTTTTGCAATTTTTTGCGCGTTTATATTTTTTCCAGCAGTGGAACATAGTTTGTTAAGAAAATAAATCTTCTATAAATAGCATGTTTGCAGCAAACGAACCCGTACCGATCTACTGTTTCAGCTTGTGATTAAAAAATTTAATAGTTGATTTTAATAAATTTAATAGTTAATAGTTTGATAGTTATTAGTTACCAAATATCTATATTCTAGCTTAAGAGAAAAAGTAAAGATAAAATATATAAAATTATATAGTGGTATTGCAACTCCTAATAGCTTTTTAAAAATTTCCATTATTGCTTAATGAAAAATGCCTTATACATTATTTAAAAACTTTAGTGGCTGTTATCTTATTTATCTCAGCTATAAATAAAAATATATTAAATAAAATGATCTACATGAGTCTGAAACATTTTATCCTAATATTTAAAATAATCTTGTGCGCTTGTCCGCCTAGACCTACGAATAGGCCCACTGTGCGCCGGATTGTTCTTCATAAAATATTTGCTAAAGCTAATATACAAATTTATTTGTTGTTGGATATTTATTTGTGAAAATCGGTGCTAATACATTTTATTTAGTATGTAACATTGTTAATATCGTCGATACAAATGCAAAGTATCGAATGTGAAAATCACCACTTTCCAGAGTGAAAAAACTTTTATCCATTACAATGCTTTTGGACAGTCAAATAGTCGTCAGATTCGACCTTTTGACAGTGGTTACTCTCTCCTTTCTCAGAGTGAACTTAGATTCGATAGGTTGCCGTACATTAGTCCAACAGCAATCAGTAAAGATTGAAAATGAAAAAAATTTTTACATTCGATACTTTGCATTTGTATCGACGATATGTTTTTTTTTAAATATGAAAAATTTATATTTCGGTTCCCATGACATATTAATTTTATTATTTCACATACTTAGCTCTCAAATGGTCGTAAATTTTCATCAAGATCTCTCTCAAGATATACTGAAAAATAAATAAATATAAGTCTACTCCAAATTTAGACAAAATAAATCAATATTTCTTTCTAAAATTGGAAAAAATATAAACATATTCATATTTGTTCAAGGAATTTGATTCCAAATGACACTAGATATAAGAACGGAATGGCGCTAAGATAGCGCGTTTCATGCGAGTCGGACGTTTTTTGAATGAAATTGTTTACAAAGTGATGAAGCAGAATGAGAAATTAAGATTAGATCGTTCTTCAATCATCTAAAAACAAGAATAGCAATATCTCACCAGCAACTGGCAGCACATTTTTAACCGTTCAGTTTGTTGTTTTTGTGCGGGCTGAGGAAAGTAAACAACACCTTAGCCCTGGTTGATTGTATACCCGCACGTTGTAACTTTTTACAGCTGCTGCCCATCAAGTCTAATAGGATGTTCACGCGATCTCATCCCTGTAAACAACCTGACCCACTTCATCTGCAATGAACCTACAAACATATTCTCATGCGTCGCTGACACTATTTACACCGCCAGACTGCCATGAATCACGTCGAACGTTTTATATAAATATTTAGCATTAGCCATGACATATATATAAATACAATATTAATGCAAAAGTGCATATTAATATGGGAATGTTAGAAAACTAAAATTTACAAGTTTTGGCTGCATTTTTATTTTAAATCCTTGCTGTCGGAAAATTGCTGATGATGAATTGATAATGGTATTCATAACTTGATCGCTGAAAGGAAAAGTTCCGGAACGTAATTTCCCTATATTTCCTGGAATTTCCTGGAATAAGTAAAAGTGTAGGAACAATAACAATGACGAAGGGAGCTGATTGGTCGGTGCCGGGGGCTGAAACACTTTACCCGCAGTTACATAAATAAGATGCGGTGTTGGAAAGTGAATTTCCGGAGGAGCTTGTTAAATAGGCTATTACTTCTGGAAATAGAGTCCCTTCGATGGATTTTTCCCTCCATTACTGCCAATATCGGAACGAGGGGTAAAAAGAAAACTTCAGAAGAAATTCTCGCAGTTTATTTTTCTTAAGGGTATTTCCTTCCTCTCATTTGGGAAGAAAATCTACTTATGACATTAAATCAATGTCACAATCGACAAGTGTCATTGATTGTTTTAAGATTTAGGTCACGAAGAAACCTTTCTTTACACCAATATGTATTGGTAAATAGGCTGTTTTAATAATGTGAGGTAATTATATTAATTTATAATTTACTAGCTGAATACACGTGCTCCGTCACGGCTGATAAGTAGTTATTTTATTGTGTTAAATAATGTATCATCAAAATTAACGCTACTACATAATTTTGTGCAGTTTACTATAGCACGGTTCCCGTCATAATATTATTCACTCATCAATTGACAAGTAATCAAAGTATAATGTTTCTTGACATTATGGCGCTCCGGACCAGTGTCAGGAAACAGATAACGTAGAGATAACGCGTTATCTATAAGTTAGCAGTAACAGCAGTTTAACCAGTACAGGTTAAAATTTGTTGTCAATAATTAATGAACTTAAAAGTTTATGTTTCCAAGATGTCATTTGGAAACACCCATTATATTTACGAGCATTACCAAAAAGTTTTCTTACTGTGGGTGCTGATGGGTTAGGAGGCTGTGCAAGGGTTCGGGATATTATTATGTCGGGTATACCATCACCAAGTATACGGCAGAGCTCTATGAGGGACAAACTCACAGTTTATGTGCTAGGCGCTTAGGCATTGTTCATAAATGTATATGCTTCTTTTTGTACCATTTTTTAAGGCCAAACAAAAAAAAAAAAAAACACTTATTTATCTCAAACGGTAGCAGGAGTATAAGTCTGGAACACCGAATCGGGTTTTTTAGACTTTTTACGTCTAAAGGATGCACGAAATCGAAAAATCCGTTATAAAAAGTATGGCATTCTATTGAAAATTCCAAAGTTATGGAAGCTATAGAAGTGGCGCTAACGGCCCAGAAATCGATGCGCCGTTAAAAAAAAAAAAGAAGAAAACAAAACAAACCTATAGAAATACTGGAGAATGTTAAAGAGCCAACTACAACCTGAAATGAAACTTTATTTGAAGCAGTTAAGACCCTTAGAGTTTCGTTTCGGAATTCCAAAAACTGTGAAGAAAAAGTCGTAGGACATCGAATTACGAGCACCCTGTATATATATATATATATATATATATATATATGTGTGTGTGTGTGTGTGTGTGTGTGTGTGTGTGTGTGTGTGTGTGTGTGTTTGTGTGTAATGTTATACTAAATAATGTTATATTATATTATTAGTTATATTAATTTGTAAAATACTTTTATTGTCATACATTTATGTTTTTAACTCAATATGAATAAGAACAGATTAGTTATTAACGAGCGAATTATCTCAGTTTCAGCGCTTGAACAATAAACAGACAAAAAATAAAATCATTCATTTTTTGGAAAGTAGTGAATATGTTAAATCATATTCCATTGAAAGCAAGTGCATTGTTCCGAGCTTGGAAATCCACCATGTGAGTGTGGAAAACAGACTTCCATTAAACGGAAATCTATCGAGGAATACAGACAGTTGGGAAACTCTAGACGTCGGATCCTCAATTTCCAGACTTTCTGTCTTCCAAGTTGGCTGCTACATTATTCACCGATGGGAAAAGGGATAGGAGAGAGGGTTCAATAGGCAGGATATTCTCTTTTAGAATTTATGTTGCTAAATAAATTCTCTCTCCTAATTGGTGATATTTTAACATAGCTGGTTCTAATTTGGAAAAATTATTGCATTGAAAAGTAGTGGTGTATTAGTCTGGTGCGCATTTGAGTTGGCTGTTGAGAAGAGACATGCTAATTTTGGGGAGAATTTCTTCGGAACAATCAAATAACAATAATCAAGGTATACGTAAATCGGAACAATTCCCGGAACATTTATACATACATATATACAAATGTTATAAAATGTAGTTTTTTTTTCCTTATTTTTTTCGCTTATAACTCGGAAATAGCCACTCTCAAGGCGTCAAAAGAATTTTTATTAAATTTCCCATACTGTTATATTATTTAGAACTATTAATATTTATGCACTGGTTCGTGAAAAAGCAATAAGTATGAAAAACGGCTAACGAATTTTTTTAGCAGCATAAAATTAATTGAGGATCTTCAATCCAAGAAGAAAATTTTGATTTTATAATAAAACAACATACTAAATTTCCTTTAAATCGTATGCATGGTTTTTACATAGTAATTTTTCAATTTATGTCTACGCGACAACATTAACAAAAAATATATTCAATATTCAAAGGAAATGCTTTACATTTTTTAAGTTTTTAATAACCATTAAACTAATTCACTGAAGCTATCGAAACCTTTTTCTTAACCAGGAATTTCTTCAATTTATTATCAATTTTTTTCGGTATTAAAACTATTGAATATCTCCTTTAATTTTCAACCATATTGGGATCTGTAAACGTTGCTGGAATGTGCTCAAATAGATGCTGATTATGAAGCTTGAGGTATTCCATTCCGTCCAGTAGATACTGAGATATGCAACGACATATTCTAGTGAACCTCTTTTTGAGTACTTCCCAACGCTTTTAAGTTTTTTTTTTTTTTTTTTTTTTTTTTTTTTTTTTATTATTTGGGTGCCTCGACTGCTTTGGTCATTGGCACCTTTGAAAATAACTTCATTTTTAACGTACAATGAAGTAGTCTTCATACTTTATTGCTGCTCTAACATTTCTACTGTTCTTATTAATTTCTATTTTGGGGGTTGTTATTAAAAATAATACTATTGTTTAACCTACTTCTTATCTCTAAAGCTAATGGTAATATGTACAAATTTTGTTAGTTCCTTAAAACATATGTCGGAACTAACTTTTAACCTAGATCTAATCCTAAAGGGACTATTTACATATATACATTACACACACACACACACACACACGTTCAATAAATACATTCACACTCACACAAAACGCACTCAAACAATAAATACATGCACTAAACAAAATATATACATAAATAAATTTAGTTTTTTGTATATACTAAACATGAACACAGTACTATATCAGATTATAAAGTTTTAGGTCTTTTAAGTATCTTGTTATTTTGTCCACAGAGGCTTCATTTTTAGATAAAAGGTCCTTTAGGATGTTCGGAAGTTGGTGTCGTGTCCTGGCACCTTGAAATGCTGGGCAGTCTACCAAAATATGACGAACGTCGAGGATGCTGCCACAATGCTCACATTCAGGCCGGCGTCGTCCCACCAGATGATGCCCATGCGTTAGACGTGTATGACCGATTCGCAATCGAGTCATTACAACGTCGTCACGCCTGTGCAAACCAGCAGTCAGACTCTCGGACGTAACAGAATCCTCGACGTTCTTTATGAATGTATCTTTGGTGTTGTATTGTTCTTGCCACTTATTTTTGACCAGACTCTTCAGGAATCGTTTTTGATCGTCGATATGTAGTGGCGAGGCAGGATCTGCTACTGCAGATGATGCCTGCCTCGCCAACATATCGGCTTTTTCATTTCCTTCAATACTCGTGTGTCCTGGGACCCAGAGAAATTTTACACTCTGTCCACTGTAGGTAATATTACTTATTAAGATCGATATTTCAATCAACAGTGGGTCTCTGGTGAATTTATTTTTCATTGCGACTAGAGAACTGTGAGAGTCTGTACACAATAAGATGTGCTTTTCGAGACTCCCACACTTCTCCAGTGCTATTTTTATAGCAAGTAATTCTGCATGGAAGACACTTGTATTCCGGTTTAAAGGGATAGATAATTGCATTTGGTTTTCAATGAATATCCCACAGCCAGTTCCCGTTTCCGTTTTAGAGCCATCTGTGAATATTACAGTATGTTCTGCATACTCCTGTAGCTTTTCTAGAAATATATTTTTATATATCAAGGGAGCAGTATATTGTTTTGCCAGCTGAGCTAGTGTAAGATCTATATGTGGATCCGGGAGCATCCATGGACTTAAGACCGGTGGTCGCAGGTCCATTAGATTTCCCCAGGCTCCACCATAAGAATCTAAGACTTCTTGTGCCCTCACTACTAGCGGTCTTGTTGCAGAACGCCTAAAACTGAAAGTATCTGATATTACATTATCTATTATAACATCATGCATAAAATGATTAATTTTAGCTCGCAGTGACGATGTGTAAAGGAGCATCATCTGATTTCTTCTATGTTCTGGAGGTAGGTGGCCTGCCTCCACGTAGATAGCCTCCAATGGACTCGTGCGAAAGGCGCCGATCGCAAATCGCAGCCCCGCATTGTAAAGCCTATCTAGCTGCTTGAGCCACGACTTGCGGGCAGAGCCGTATATAGCACAGCCATAATCGACTCTGGACCTGATTAGAGCATCGAATACTTTTAAGAGAATGGATCTCTCCGCACCCCATTGTAGTCTAGACAATGTCCTTAAGACATTAAGAGAGGACTCACACCGTTGAATGATATGATTGATGTGGTGTTTCCATCTCAGTTTCTTATCCAACATTAAGCCCAAAAATTTATGTGACTCTCTAAAGCTGACCTCGCAGTCACCCAGCGTTAAGCGAGGATGGCTGTGAGGTCTCCGAAGCCTACAGAAGTGTAGAGCCACAGTTTTCTCGAAGGAAAAAGTGAATCCACGCCTTCTCGCAGCTGCATGTACGATATCAATTGCTTCCTGTAATTTTTGGGAGTCACAAACTTCAGCTGGGGTGGTCTCAAATAGGGCAAGGTCGTCTGCGTAGAGAGATCGGCCTATTTCTTGATTGATATTGTCAGCCAAGCCATTAATCGCGACAAGAAACAGCGTAACACTCAGGATTGAGCCTTGTGGAACTCCAGTTTCTTGCACCCTCATGGATGAAAGAGCACCGCCAACCCTTACTCTAAAGGTTCTTCCGGTGAGGAAGCTCCTCAGGAAGAGTGGCAATCTGCCCTTAAGCCCCCATCCATGAAGCCGTCTAAGGATGTCATATCTCCAGGCTCTGTCATACGCCTGCTTCAGGTCAAAGAAAATGGCTGTAACATGCAGACGGGAGTAGAAAGCCTTCTGAATATGATGCTCCAATAATGCCAACTGGTCCTGAGTGGAAAATCCATGTCTGAATCCTGCCTGATATTTAGATAAGAGATTTCTTTTCTCTAATTCATGTACTAGCCGATAGTTTACCATGGACTCCAGAAGCTTCCCCATACAACAGAGTAGTGAAATGGGTCGGTAACTTCCTGGATTCATAGAATCTTTACCGGGTTTCAGGATTGGGACGATAATCGATTCCTTCCAATCAGCAGGAAACTCTTCATTGGTCCAGAGTCGATTATACAGTTCTAGCAATATTATTTTACCTTCATCTGGGAGATTTTGGAACATTTCATAGGGCAGGCCGTCGGGCCCAGAAGATGTTTTCTGAGAGACGGCATGAAGGGCTCGGTTTAATTCTTCCATTTTGAACACAGTGTTGTAATCTTTTGTGTTGTCGTCTCCTGGTCCGAAGTCTAGAGGAATAGCCTCTTCCGCAGCTTTAACAATCCGAAAGTCTTCAACATAATGATCCATACAGAATGCGGTGGAAAAGTGGTCAGCAAATACATCAGCGACAGCTTGAGCTTCGCTAATGTAGTTGCCTTCATTCAATAGAATAGGGGTTTGCTTGTTTGTAGTCCTTCCCCCTATTGCTCTTATTTTCCTCCAGACTTCGGATAGAGGCGCATCTTTCGTCATACTACTAACATAAGAGGCCCAGGACTCCCTTTTTTTCTTAATTTTTAGCCGACGTTCAACTGCTCTAGCTTTCTTAAATGCTATCAGGTTTACTTGGGTAGGATGCCTTTTAAAGCGATTAAAAGCTTTCTTTTTGGCTTTGTTGGCAACCCAACATTCCTCATCCCACCAAGGAACAGGCATCTTCCTTGGGCAAGACGAGGAAAGGGGGATCGCCTCCTTTGCTGCGTTAATAATCGACCTTGATAGCGCTTGTAGCATGGTTTCTGCTTCATCTGCGGGTTCGGGAACAACAAACGATTCTTTGAACTTATCCCAGTTAGCCTTCTTAACGTTCCACTTCACTGGTCTTTGAGGTTCATTGCATCTACCGGCAAGGGTTGTTAAAATAGGGAAGTGGTCTGATCGGTGCAGATCACCCAGGATATTCCAAGATAAATGTCTTGTAACAGAGGTACTCGTTACGGTCAGGTCAATGGCATCTAATGATCCAGACGATTCACAGAAATGTGTCGGAGATCCGTCATTAAGAATCAGAAGATCCAGCTCCTCAAGCGTGTCATAGAGTAGGCGACCTTGTGGGGTAGATCTTCTGGAACCCCAGGCTACGTGATGTGTGTTAAAGTCTCCGAATATTATTGCAGGTGGGGGTAGTTGCTCCATAATATTTTTAACATCTCTGACCTCGTAACCTCTGCCATCCGGGAGATACAACGAACATACAGAAGCTTCTATTGGAGTCTTCAGGCGGACAGCGACTGCCTGTAGAGGTGTGACTAGTCTTATGGGTTGAGCTGCAAGGTTCTCCAAGGTGTACAAGGCCACACCTCCGTGGCTTCGCCCACCCGGTAAAACCGTAGGCTCTTTATGTACACAATTGTAGCCTGCCAAAGGCCTGGCAGAGCCCTCAGAAAACTTTGTTTCCTGAAGGGCCAGTACCAATGGAGAGTACGTTTTCAGCAAAAATCGCAATTCGTCACTGTGCTCTGAAAAGCCCCTTATGTTCCATTGAAGGAAACTGTTTGCCTGGGTCATATTGGAAATGTGTAAGACGTTATTGCTTGGACTCGGTAGACTGCTTCATTGGCCTTCGTTTCCTACCCTTGGGCCAGCCTTTCTTTTTATTTTTGACAGGGCTGAATGGACCTGCAGCCTCATCGCCCGTATCTTCGACGCCATCTGCATCGGAGATCGAGGGAGTAGCTGGCGATCCATTCCGTCCTTTTTCTATACATTTTAGGGAAATTTTATTTCCCACATCATTTTTTTCATCCACCGAGGCGGATGCAGTAGAAGGGAAAATGGGGAGGGATGGTGGCGGGAGGAGGGATGGTGGTGGGGGGAGGGGTGGGATGAATGGAGGAGGGGTCAGGGAAATGGGAGCAGGACGGGGTTTAGGAAGGTTTAGTGGTGATGGAGGGGAAGATGGAAAATTGTTTCTATTCCTTCTATCGCTAGTTTTAGAACTTTCTTTAATGTCTTTACCTCTTTTAACTGCACTGGAGTAGTCACCTCTCCAGGCGTACGAGGAACTGTTTACTAATGCTCTAGCTTGAGGGAAAGTTAAGTCTCTTATTTCAGTACGCATTTTCATAATTTCTTTTTCGATTTTATATTCCATACAATCTTTTGATCTGGAACTATGGGGCCCATCGCAGTTTGGACATTTGGGAGGTGATGGACAAGGATCTGGACCGTGTGATGGGTAACCACAAGTACAAATCTCTTGAGCCGATTTACACCTTGCAGCCGAATGTCCAAACTTTTGGCATTTAAAGCATCTCAGTGGTGGAGGGATGTAGGGGCGAACTTTTAACTTGTAAAAGGCCGCTTGAATACTGGAAGGGATCTCAGGTTGGTCAAACGTGAGCATCACACTCCCTGTAAACTCTAGCCTATCTTCAGGACCGTTCGTAGATTTCCTCTTTCGAAAAAATCTACGAACGGCGATTACTCCTTGATCTTTTAATCCCTCTAGAATTTCATCGTCCGTTGAGTTTTCTAAGTCAAAGCATGTTACCATACCTCTGGATGAATTCAGCGTTCTGTGCAATTCTGCATTGACGCTGAACACACCCAGAGTCTTAATATTCATGATCTTGTCGGACTGTTCCTTGCTAGCAGCCTCAATGAGCAAGGATCCACTGGACATTTTACTTAGCCCGACTACTGTCCCATACGTCTGGGCAACCAACTTATTGATGAGGAAGGGGCACACTTTCATAAAGGAGTTTCCTTCTGTCCTGCTTAAAACAATAAATTTTGCGAACTTCTGCGTTTTAATAAAAGAAAATTCATTTATAACTCGCTTTTTCTCTCGTTTGAACCTCTTCTTCTCGGGAGACTCTGTTGGCGTTGTGTATGGCTCCAAAGTATACCGGGAAGGAGAGGTGGTATTTGGTATAACACAATTTCCCAGTGCATCCTTAAGTGTTTCCTGGGTTATGTTTTCAGTTGATTTAGGTGGGTCCGTTTCCATGCCAAGGTCTCTCAGAGGGGCCTGCTTACCCTCTGAGTTGTCCGAAAAGGGGAGTCCGGCGTTTTCCGTAATTGTACTCGTAGGAAAATGTTTTTTAAGTGACTCAGACCCCTAATCCTCGTCACCGAGTCTGCTGGTGGGGCTGCCACCTTGGCCGGCAGACCGACACAGTTCCTCCCGAAGGAGAGGATCCACTCAGCAGGGGAGGTGTCCCTGCCTCATCACGGATCCCCGCCTCTGCTTTTCGCCGTTCATGTACTCCACTAGAACGTTGCCCAGGGGGTACCACGGGGAGGAAAAGCCAGGTATACTAGGAGATGCTAAGCAGTGGAATAGGGCACTATAGCTTAGCAGAGCTCCCAAAAGAAGTCGGACGGCTCCCATATCCGCACGTCCGCTCCAGTAACCCTTTAGCCCGCCCGTTTACCCCCCAACGCTTTTAAGTGTTTCCAATTTAGAATTTTTTGATATTAAAATAAAAATGTGTACGAGCATTTGAATAAGCCAAATATTTATTCAGAAGTATAGGAACTAGAATTAGTAATTGTGAGTATATTTAGGGTTACTATTAAAAAAATAAAATAAAGGTAAACATTATTATTTTCAAAATTCAAAAAATAAATATTGATACATTGTTTAGCCTTCATATAAATCCTTCTAATCAGATGCTATAGAGGTGGCCGTTGAGTTTCAAGTGGATTTTCTAATCCCTCTAAAAGCGGGACAAAATTAAAAGCTGACAAGGCGAAAGCTGCAGGCAATGTTAGCTTTGTGTATAATGAACGCTGTGTATACCTATAGAGAGATTTGTCACTTCATCAGAATGTTTCATGTTTTTATTTTTCAGTTAACTCCTGCTTTGAACTTCAATCCAGGGGGTTAGTTTTATAATTGTGGAGGGGTAGGTTCGTCCAATTTTGCATAGTTATTTGTATTTAATGATGGGCAAATTTAAAAAAAAAAATAGTCCGTCACACAGGATCTGCTCAACTAATCTCATTCCTGAGCGAGGCGGTGTAAGCTGCACTCCTGCAGAATTTGCCTACAATAGCTTATAAGAGTACAAATTAAATATAAATAAGTTTGCTCTTTTATATTTCTAATTAACATCTAACTGAATTATTATCTTTTTTTTATCTATTTATTTTGTTCTTAGAGTAAATCTCAACTTCAGAACCATCTGTATTTCGGCAGGAACGTTTCGGTATTCTCTTTGGTGGCCTTATTCAGCAAAATAATTTACAAAATTAGAAAGGAAAATAATTACAACAGTAGGAAAAATTCAGCATCGTGACAATGGATAAAAAACTAACTAGAGGTCAGATTAGGTGAACAAAGGTTTTTTTATGAAATCAATTTGTTCATTAAAAAAAAACGTTTTATACTTAATACGCAGTTAAAAAATTGTCATGATGTACTATTGCCCTTACTGTGATTACTTTTGTTTGTTATTTTTAGCTAACGAAGGGTGTCAAACGGAACAGACATACGAACATCTCCTGTTCCTGTACGTCCTGTATATTACTGGACGGACCCAGGACAAATTCATTAAGGACATTACCTTACAGGACGGAACTTGGCCCACTGACAAACCTGACTTACTACTTACGAATTTGATGCATTTATTAAACAACTGGACCTAAAAAATATCAATGAACTCATCTGAATGCCCACACATGTATTATGTTATTTACATAGGTATATATTTTTGTTATTTATATTATTATTATTTTTTTGTTTAGTTTTTATTTTTATTATTATCATTTTATTTTCAGTATTCATACTAATTGTAAAAAAAATCATTATTATACGTACATACCTGATCAAAATACGTGTAGTATCCAGAAAGGATGGCATACGTAGTTAAATAAACTCCCACGCTGGAGGGTTACTCCAACGTGGAAAACATGAAGGGTGTCAAAAAGCATGGCACAGCATTCGAAATATTGAGTTTTCTGAAAATTTTACGTCTCTTCTTAGCTAATACCCAACCATCTTTGGACTTCTTAGCACGTCTTCTTATTTTAATCCCATTAATTATTATTCACAACACATATTTTTAATTACTTTGAGCATAATATATACCGAGATTCGTTGCAATGACGTAAAACTAACTAAGGTATGAAAAAATCAATGATTTGAGTTTGGAGAAAACCCTATTTCTTGGGGGTAAAAATACTGATCTACTTAATATTAATAAAACATCTTTCTCCTTAGATGAGAGTGATGCACGCCAAAGTAACTAGTAATTATTATTATCACGTTAGCAAAGTTTATATTCTTCAACAGAATTCACGGATAACGACAACATTTTCAAGTTAGTTCTTCAACTAACCACGAAACTAACCTTGAACTTGGTACGACAACATTTTCTTACCAAAGTTGGTAAGAAAGAGTGGTCTTCTTACCTTAACCACCTGTCCGAGGTAGTTAAGCACGGAAGAAGTGCCTTGATAGGTTTTTCACAATGATGGAAGAGCGTAGAATTAAACCTTAGAGCCAGCTAAAGCCTCTTGAAGCGAACCTAGTGTGAAGATTGATGGGACCAAGCACAGGAGCATGTGGTCCTTTCTGAGCAGGTCTTTTTCACACCTTTATCCCTGGGGTCTCATTTAGTGGCTGAGGTATTTGTTGAAGGTACTCACTCTTAACTATATTGTTGTTACCTTTGGAGGAATTCTACGATTTATTACTATTTTCGTACTATATTAGATACGTGAAAACGTTTCTGTGCATTTTTGGGAAATAGTGCAAAAAAATACATAATTTAATATTTTAATAAATGATAGCTCTGTCCTTGTAATTTCACATACTAGAATGTTTAGTAAAATTAAGTATTTATTGAACGTATGTTGTTTATGTCTGTATTTATTGAGTGAGTGCGTTTAAGTGAATGTAAATATGTAAATAATATAGTTTATTTAGGCTTTGTTATAGGTTTAAGATCAACGGTCCTTCTGGTATATGTTTAAAAGGAAGAACCTATGTAAACAGTTTGAATAATAATTGTATTCCTAAGCAGTTATAATCTGCCACATTGGGTTTCCTATAAAAACTGTGAGGCCTATAAAATGGTGATAACGACCTCAGTAGTAGAAGTGCCAAAAAAAAAAAAAAAAAAAAAAAAAAAAAAAAAAAAAAAAAAAAAATGATATATTTGTCTTCTATATGCACAATTGCTCACTACCTTAGAGGTAGATTTTAAATTCCATTGTCGTTGAAACTTCGGTTTCGATGCAAACAAAGTTCATTTATTAAATCCTGCTTAGAATTTAACATTTTACTTATTAAAACATGTTGTAAGTTGCGAATACACTGAAAAATTCTCGTAGAGTTGTTCGAACCGTAGTATAATCAATATAAAACAACCCTTTGATGACATTAGCGAGCGGTTTTTAAATCGCGAGATGAATCAATCCTTTTTGCCATCTGATCCACTGTTCTTTGTGCCTCCAACCCCACAAGATCACAGCAGGGATAAGCGTAATATGAAAACAGGCAGAATGATGCATTTTAAGCGAATCGGACTGTATTTATATTTTCCACTGTATTTGCTCAGCTGTGCAATGCCATTCTGCTAACCGATTCCAACTAGGAGAGCCAGTTTCTTTCATTTCGCTCTCCCACTCTTACTTAAGTGCAAATGTTTTGTGTGTTTCCTCAACCTTCAGGATTCCTCATCATTATTTTTTATGTTAGATAGTTCTAACTTAACAGTGGCTTGATAATAACGTATTTACGTCGAAAGCGCTCGCCCACAGTACTGGCACAGATGCCAGTGACGACGGTCTCCACCGACAGGTATGACAACAGTATATTTACTGGCGGACCTAACCCCTTAGATTATTATTTTTTATCTTTAAACACTTCTTGGTGAAAGCGTAGTGCTCAAGATGTAGACACAATTTACATTAACAATGTTGAATATTTAGTCTATACTCGAGTCAAATGAATACAATTTACTTACGCTGGAGAGTAATTCCCATTTTATTAATTTGGATTATCAGATTTTTCATTCATAACACTCATTTGCATAGTTTTTTCCTTTCACACTTATTTCTCTTTGGTTCTCCCCTTTACATTAAAACATTACAATAGTATTTTGGTGCATCATTGTTCTTTTAATATATCTCGTTTTTTTTTTAAGTCTGTGCTATTATAGTGTGATTTCTTTAAATGCTTATCTATGGGCTAGAAAGCATAGAATAGCAATTTTGCTTCTCTAAAAAAGGTCTATTTTTGTACGCAAGTGAGAGTTTGAGTAAATGGATGACTCTATTTGTATGAATGTTAGCCAGTAGGTGCGTCCTTACATAAACAGTGATTCCACAGACCTTATAAAAGTAGATTCGATTCTATATTCAGGTATATATTATAATGTTTGCCAAGGTTGTGTATAACGTCTCTAAGGTGGAATAATAATTCAACACAATCTAAAAGTCACTTCATCAACTGATCACTGTGAATAAATAAGAAAAATAGACCACTATCAAATGAATGCACCATTCATGATCTTAAAAATAGCTGATTCAGAGTAATCGACAGCAGCACATCGTAGAAAAAAAAGCTCACCTTCTCTGCCAATCGATTTCAGGTGTGCCTATGCAGAGTGGCTACCAATGCGAAAAGTCTTTATCTAGTATAATTCTCCCACAGAATCACTGCATGTTCGACGAAATTTGTGGGGAAATTATTTATTTATTTTTTTTTACGGCGCATCGACAAATCGTGGCCATTAGGGCCGACGTCCAGGGTGCAGCCAGGAATTTTCTCAACGAGCCCTGAGATGAGAAAATTCCTGTCGCCGGTACGGATCGAACCCACCATCTCCCGCTTATTGATCTAGCGCGCTAGCCACTAGACGACGGAAGACCCCCGGGGAAATTATTGTAGGGCTTACGATAATGTGCTGCTCAAATCGAGGGAAACACCACTGGAGAACATGACAATATCAAGCCGGCTGGAAAGATATTGCAACGTCATCAAGCACAGTGGCTGGTGCGTGCATTCAGAGACCCGAACACTTGTGCGTGCTTAATGGACAGTAAATATGCTGGGGATAAGCGTATTAACATAGCCTCCGATAGCCAAGCGATAATAAGAGCTCCATTCAGGAATATCCAAGGTGACCGCGGAGTGCAATAACACACTATATACTATAGGCATTCGAAGTAGTGTTAAGCCAGAGTGGATACCGCGACACTTGGACATCCAGGGGAATGAGAAGGCAGATGAATTGGTTAATATGAGGGCATATAATGTGCCCGTCCAAACAACTATGCGGGTTAGCTAAAGCAGGGGCAAAACTAAACATTTGGAGATGGGATAAAGCCGAACACAGGCGGAAGTGATGTGACAGCACAGCCCAGGGACAGCGAAACAATTTATGCTATGCGTAGACAAGAATAGGGCAAAGTCTTTCCTTAATTTGGACAGGACTTAGATAAGAATACTAACAGTTTTCCTTACAGGACACTGTAGACAACGACAACTTCATTCAATGTTACTGACCAGCATCAAATAGAGCCGTATAGGCTTAGAGGACAATAAAGTACCATACTTTATAATTTGCAGGTTAATGACGTTTACAGCTAGGAGATACCTGAAATTTCGCCCGGACCTCATTCATTTCCCGAGGTTACCTGAGTTGAACCTCAGGAGCCTTAGGAGGTTAATTGCTGACATGGGTCTGTTGTAATTTGTGCTCAAATACGTCAAATTGATTAGAAAAATATTTCGCATTCATGCTATCTAAGATATGTAAATTCATGCTACTTTTGTAAAAGATAATTATTAAATCGCTTTGTTAACGGTCATTGAGTCTTGAACTCGTATCGTATACTTTGTGAAATGTTTTGAAACTATTTGAATAATCGTGACTAAATGAAAGCCTAATAAATGTGCTTGAAGTTTCGTTGTGTTCGCTACATATTTTGAATTTCCATCCTAATATTTCGAAATCATTCCAAGGATATGCAATATATCGAAACATATCAAGGAGATTTCCAAGAAGTTGGACTTATTTATTTCAATTTAAATTATTAACCCCTTCCCATTTTTCTAAACATAACTAACCCTACTGAGTCTCTTCAAGTTCACTAACGCGGCGGACTTCAGAACAGCTGTTCTGTTATTAATAACATAATGATTATGATATATCTATATTAGCATATATTAGCACTGTTGCTATATGGATGATATGCTAAACGGTAATTTCTTGACTTTGTATATCATTCAGATTATTCCCTACCTCCATATAATAGCATTCATGCTTATTCAGATTACAGAATGCAATAGAATAACCATACATAATCTAAACTGTTCTCTGTAAATCAATTTATATCCGTACATCAAGCATGTCATGCATTAATATCATGCAGCAATTTGCATATCACGTCCCAAGGGGCTTATAAACATAGTCGTAATAGGTAGGCGATTGTACAAGTATTCATCATAGGTCCAATTTCCGAATAATCGAATATTTGAATTTAATACAAATATTTACTCTATGCGTAATGTACAAAATTTGATCTTTCTTTTTATAGTATATATAAATTCACCTCACGTTATCGAGTTTCAGTCATTGCGAATATCTGAAGAGCATTGAAAACCATAAGCTTGTAGACCATTGAAGTTTAAAAATTCTAGATATGACTGTAAAAATTCACTCCAAAAATAAAACCAGTTTACACGGTTTATATAATTTTGGCAAAATGTTTGCTTTCTTATACATCCTAGTACGCTGAATAAACATATACATAGACGAAATTAGAAATTCTTGGTGTTTCTTTTATAATTTTATCTTGAAATGCGCTAGCAGTACTCCTCTAGCACACTTTCGTCCCGTTTAAACGTTTTTGCATATAACGCCTATTCCAGAACACGTAGAAACACCCTGATTGAAAGGAAATGTGTCACTTGAGAACCTTTATCAAACCTTCAAGTTTGGTTTAAATCGGGTAAATGTTCTTTAAAATTTAAAATACATTTTTTTTTTTTTTTGTTGAAATTTTCCCAAAATTTAATGGATAACTTTTTAAAGATAGTAGGCATATGGAATATTTTAGCCAAATAATGACTTCTTTAAAGTCGCGTATGTAAAACATTTTTTGATGTAAAAACAGGTCGATAAAGGTTCTAAAATGACACATTTCCATTCAATCAGGGCGATTCTACGTGTTCTGGAATCGGCGTTATATGCAAAAACCTTTACATTTTATTTTTATTTTCTGAACCATTTTTTACGAATACCTTCTGAGATAATACAATATTCATTTTTATGGTTAGAAGGAGGAGTCTTCTTCTCTTGAAGCTTACGAAGTAAAAATCGAATTATTTCAAGTTGAGATATAAAAGTTCAAAACGTCATGTTACTTTTTCGCTTACAAATTTTTAGTCTCTGCCGGACTAGGAAAAGTTATTATTTTTTGTTTTCGATGATATTTACCACATTAGAGTTTTTTGGGGTGCTGATTCTAAATCTGCTATTATTCTATATGTAAAAAAAAGTATAATACTAGTTTACTTGAAAACGTGAGCATATTTTTGAATTTATTTAACGAAATATACATTATTGTTTGACGATTGTATTTTTCCTTTAATCTACTCTATAAAAAATGAGAATTTGTGAAAGAATCATTTTCTAAACTCGATATATAAAATAAAGCATTTTCAACCTATTTTATTTTATTTCTCAGCTCCTAAGCCGCATTGGACGGAACAAGTGTCGACTATTTTTCGATGCAGAATCACCAGGAAAAAATGGGCCAAATCGGTGACCCTACCCCTTGTAAGTATAAAGATTTTCAGTTTGTAGGTAATACCAAACGAATAATGTTATCCTTATTCCAATAAGCCTGGACGAAATAAAATAATAAATAATATTTATTATATGCACGTAGAACGTTCTGCTGTGCGCTTTTCCATGCCTACTCTCTACACATTGTAAAGCAGGCATTGAGAGCCACTCTTTGCCTTTTGAAAGAATATAGGTGATAAAGGCAAAGAGCAGCAGTTTGTTCTCATTAGAGAGCTACGAGATTTAGAATTGGCCACAGAATCCATGGGTCTCATAATTCAACCAACATTATCCCGTTTATGTGACCTGTCGGCTAGCACGATTAATCATAGATTGCGCGGCTCCTTTAACCCTTTAGCAATGATTTTCCTAATTAATTGCCGCTAGAGAATGGCTGAATATAAAGCAGATTTATTGGAAAATCGAGGCCACTGCATTAATTTTCTTTATTCATTTTTCATATTTTTTACCTTCTCATTTATTATAGTAATGATAATTTGGATGTTATTGTTTAAATGATTTATTGGATGAAAATGTAAAGAAGGTCATTAAACTAGTAACAGAAAATAGTTCTTGATATATAGAAGCAGAAATATTTGCTCAAGAATAGACGAATTCGAACAAAAGAAATTATTTATTTTAAGCATCACAGGTGGGTTGCGACTAATAAAATTATACTTTAAAAACATTTAAAAGTACAACAAAGTCACATAATTTTTATTTATTTGAAATCTGTACTAATCATTTACAGTACTATGATTAAGTTTCTTGGCGCAGATATTTTATGTACAAGTTGACCAAAACGGTAAATGTAAAATAAAATACTAAATATGTAAGAAGCCAACCATATATATTAATATTTAATTTCTTTGGGTACTAATATTCCTCCAATGCTTACGAAATTTTGTGACAGACTGACTAATATACATTAGTCTAGCGATGAAAGTGTGAAAAAAAACAAAACGAAATTTTATTCTATTGTATTATTACCTAATACTCTAAATTAAACATTCTACAAGGTGTCCTCTTCTTCCTCACGCCATCTTCTGTAATAGGAGATTGCGAAGGAGGAAATATCTACAGTAATAATTTAAATTGTAGCTTTAAGGTCATTTTTCGTCGATTTGGCGGTTTCCATTCTTAATATCTTAGTAGTCTTATCGATAGAGACTATAATGAGAACTTTACTTTGCGCTTATACTAGTGTGGTCTGAACACCCTCCTAGTATGAGGAGCGATTAATTAATTAATTTGGATTCCTTTAGCTGTAGAGAAGGGAAGACCACGAAAAGGATGTGGTCCTATTGGAGAAATGCCTGCTCCCCTCGTACCCAACGCATCGGCCTTTTCGTTTCACCTTACAACTCTATGGTCAGGAATCCTGTGTATATTGAATCTAGTTTGCACAAAGATATTTTAAAGTCTTTACGAGTTTTTGCTTTGCAAAATATTTAAGCAGCACATTGCATAATCCTTGAACGTAACGTGAGAAATGTGTTCACGATATATATGTACCTCAGCTTGTCGGAATTAAGGAAAAGCAGTTGGTATACAGTTTTAATTCAGCAGTCCTTACAACAGAAAACACCTACCGAACTATTTTTAGTGCCGTAAAGTATACTTATCCAAACTTAGCAGTGGATTGAAGCTGTCATTCATTCCCAGATAGCTGAAGTATTTACGTAGAATTTATTATTGAAATTTTGCTTAGGCCATCCACGTTCCGATTTGCAGTACGACTTAGTAGGACTACTGATTGGATAGCCGACTCCACTCACGCTCTGACTTGCTACCCAAATTTAGTCCTAGTCTATTTTACCAGCCGAAAAATGTATCGAGTGCAGACCGATGATGCCCGAAGGACAAGAACTGACTCCGTCACTAGTCGGATATCGGACCTTCGCGTCGTCCCTCTAAATGTTCTTCAGACTCGTCCAAATAGACTTCCAACAAGCCCATTCCGACTTTTGGTCCAACTTCGGAAGTTGGAACACAAGTCATATTGCAAATCGAAACGTGAATGGCCTGCTTTAGGTAGCATTAGACGAACTCCTTATTAGCACTTTCCTCCGAAGGAAAGTAGCTATTGAGGTTGCACTCATGACGGAATTTTTGAAAAATGTCTTCAAATCTTTATCCATCCTACCTAGTAGACACCGAAAATGACCCCCGTTCAAATTTATATATATATATATATATATATATATATATATATATATATATATATATATATATACGTCTGTTAACACGATAGCGGCCAGAGTTCTTGTTTTTTCCTCACGAAACGTGGTATATAGCGTTCAATTAGCAAACGATTGAACGAGTCCTTTAACCACCAAAATCGGTCCACCGAGGGGGGGGGGGTTTACCCCGAACCCAAAACACTAATTTGACCATGCCAGCCGTAGTTTTTGTTATATTTCAACGGAACTTGGTATTCCTAGTGGTAATCTAGAGGGGAAAGTGAGATGTAAAAATAAACTAAATCGGTTCATTAAAAGGGGGGGTTTACTTCGGACCCACAATACCAATTTACCACTACCAGCCGTGATTTTTGTTATATTTCGACGAAACTTGGTATTCGTAGTGGTAATCTAGAGAGAAAAGTGATATCTAAAAATAAACTAAATCGTTTCATTAGAAGGGGGGTTTACTTCGGACCCACAATACCAATTCGCCACTTCCAGCCGTGATTTTTGTTATATTTTGACGAAACTCGGTATTTGTAGTGGTAATCTACAGATAACAAATGTGTTGTAAAAATAAACTAAATCGGTTCATTAGGAGGGGGGGGGGTTTACTCCGGACCCAATCTCCCACATGGGAGCGCTATCTCCCACTAGAGGGACTGTATCCTGTTCCTGCGTCAGATCAAAAGACGAAAATATGAAGTTTTTTGTATTTATTAAGTAGTGTAGTAGGTACCATGTGTAAACAAAACTCTGGAAGCAAATTAATAATTGAACAGTTACTCATTATAAAATTAAAAGAGAACTATTTGTTTTTATTTTATTTATGCAGGATATTTTAAGCAAATTGTTCTGGAAACCAGTCTACACAACCAAAATTCTGAGGAAAGTGCTTAGTTATGCAGCTCCTGCGTGACGGCCTTTTTTTCATAAATGCCTGAAAGGAGTGAATTTTAGCGTTTTTTTAAGCCTAGAGATTACATTAGTGATCAATGAATTAGTGATCCCTAGAATAGAACAAGCCGACAAGAGAATGTTGGTTCCTGGCAGCGTACCAAAACCCCCTGAGTTATAGCCAATGACGAATCCTCCTTTACTCTGGGACAATAGATTGGTATTGTCTATTTAACGGCAGCTCCGTTAGGATCCTCTACACATATTCTCTACAACAGCTTCAATCAGTCCATTCGTTTAAACTTAGACCCTATTTCATTTTTTTTTTAATAAAAATTCACTGGCCAGAGGAGATCTGAGCGGACTACAAAGCCACGGCAAAACCCGGTAGCCTCGTTGCCGCGGCACTCGGCGGTACAGCAGGATGGTCTGAGATCATTAAAACTTAAACTTTCCGCAGCATTAAGTCTGTTGAAGAAAAAAAGAGGATAAATCATAAATATAATGCATATATTTGTTTTAAATATGTTCTGAAATTACAAAATATAAATAACCAATCACAGTAAGCGGATTCTTTAAAGAACAAATCATTTTCGTTCTTCTTATGCCTTTCAAGCTAGTGAGATTTCCACCTGCAAAGTTCACTTTACGATAATAATTATCGTAAAGTGGTCTTTGCTTGGAAGGCAAATTATTTGCCTCCTCATCAATTTCCTCACTCCCTCCCTCCTTACCTACCTTCCTCCCTCTGACCCCCCCTCTCACTCTCACTCCCTCCTTCCCTCCCTCTTTCCCTCTCTCACTCTCACTCCCTCTGTTCCTCTTCCCCTCCTCTCGCTCTACCTCCCTCCCTCTCTGATCCTCTCTCTCTCTCTCATTTAAGACACGTTCAGTATTTGTGAAGTTGTATAGGTTTAATTTGCGAAATCATAACTGAAATAGTTTCCATTAAGGATGGAGTAATTACACCACTTAATTAGAAATTGTGTCATATGTAAGTGGTTACATTACATTTATACACATATAGAGTATGAAACATACATTATATTCTATTTGGCTTTCATGAGTCTGATTTCCTCGGAAATCCCTTCATATAACTGGCGTACCCTTCAATTAAATTAATATTTAATTTATCAACTCTCTATTAGATACGTTTTATTAAAAGTTTCAAGCATCTAAATTATACATGGCATAACGTTCTTCAATTATGACGGAAATTAAAAGTTCAGAAAAAAACGAAGTAACATATATTAATACTCAGAAAATGATTTTTCCGGTATTTCCTAGAACTAATTATTGAATTTAAAAACTATCACAGACATAATCAAAAATGTCCTCATTTAACGAGAGAAAAATGTATCCTATTTTTATGAAAGTGGGAAATATCTGACGTCGTTGAGAGAAGGCAATTTTCCGCAAGAAAATGCTTCTTTTTTTTTTTCAAAGAAATTAAACCAGTTTAAATATTAGATTCCTGGCTATAATTATACGGCCAGATAATATTATTTAACCCAGGACAGGAAGCACTCGTCGAGACGACGAAGAGTCCCCATACTTGTGTGATTTACAGACGACCCCCCCCCACCACTAGATTGCCCAATTACTAGGAGTTCTAACACCTCTTAGTAACACACTAGATGCTGTAAGGTCAAGGTCTGCTTTCATGGGGAAGTCAAATATTCGATTTATTTTTCTGAAGTAACTACGTCGGTAAGACGAACTCTACCTCATATATACATATATGCAGGAATTTGTCCAATTCAAGTAAATGGGAATATTTTTGAGGAGGGGGAGTAAATCTTCTTTTGAGTTGATTTCCCAACAACTCGGATTTCATCATTGGAGGAGGCCCGTGTGCCGCCCCCTTGGTAAAGGGGAAGGAGATGAAGGATCGTATATTAGGATTTTTCGGGTGGCGCTCCAAAGGGAGAGGGAGGAATTAAACGATTTGGAACAATATAGCATTAATTTTCGCTTTACTAATCTGCATAATTGAATGTAAAAGCGACTGTACGAAGAATCTCTGTCGTAGAGGTCGTGCTTGGTGTTTTAATGTAATTAAGTCTTTTGGGCATTGGAACAGAAGGCATTCAGCAGGGGTTGGAATGGACGTCGAGAATTGGTCGACCGCTTGATGATGTCTTCAAGTAGGGACCGTAAGAGTTTACAAAGGGAAGATGGATGGGGCTACGGAATTGGCTGTAGCGAGAGGATTAAAGGACTGTGGTCAGAGAGCGTCATCTAGGGAATCTATTGAGGGGAAAACTAAAGTAACTCAAAAGTTACAAAGAAGTCTATATTACATCAGGGATACGGTTTGGGTTAATATGCCATTATGGTCGGGAATTCGATAGAAATTGTTTTATTATAATTAAGTAAATCATTTTAAGGTTAATAGAACGATTTTTGCACTTTTATTTAAAGGGTCTCACGGTGTTTCCACATGAAATCTGCACTGGTGTCATTCTTGACTTTGATGGCATTATTTTATTTCTAGTTCCTAGAAATAATTTTTCGTCAATTATCAAACCTCTAACTGTACTCGTTTTGAGGGAATAAGGGTTGAAACCCAAAAATTCAAAGTCGTTTTTCTATGAAACTGTACTAGATATTTAAATGAAACTAATGTGAATTGAAGCTATTGATTAGGTGTACCTTGCGTATTTTTTTCTTAATTTTCGGACCACTTATAAGATAAGAAAAAAAATTGTGAAGATTTCAAGGGCGGTTTTCCCTAACCCTCCAACTAGAAATAAAATAAATACATCAAAGTCAAGAAAGACGCCAGTGCAGATTTCATGTGGAAACACGGTGAGACCCTTTATTGTTTCGTGTAACTCACCATAAATAACCTACTCTAAAATGTTTTATCATAATTTACTATACAACTGACGAATATTACGGCCCAAAATTTAAATACTTAATTCCTTTAGGCGCAATTCCTCCCACCCTAAATTGGGAGCCAACCCACTTATCTCGTCGGCCCGATGACGCAAGTGCCGACCAGAAACTTTCACGTTTCAATACCCATACATCACGAAAATATTGGTGGTTCAAATTATATATATATATATATATACATATATATATATATATATATATATATATATATATATATATATACATATATATATATATATATACACATATATAAATACATATATATATATATATATATATATATATATATATATATATATATGCAAATTCGCGCGAACAAAGTCGAAGTGCTTACGCCTTTGGTTTTATAGGCCTCTAAATTCACTATGTACAGGTTTTCTACCGACGGGAATTTAAATAATAAAGATCTTTATTATATATTTTGTATATAATGCGCTACCATGTATTATTCAATACAAAGTGCTACGCACGGCATACGTGTGTTAGGAGTCCATGTTCTGGGATTTGCCCCCCTAAAAGCTAAGATGTACATTGACTATGGATTCTTTGAGAGAAAATACACACATCCATATGTATTCAGACATCGGGAAGGGTCTCTTCGTTTACTCATGTAGATTTACAAAAGCAAACTCGCCCTTCTTAGATGTCAATAAGTAAATCAACATACTTCATGTTGTTTAAAATTTCTGATTTACTGAATTCATTAACTTTAGTAAAAAAAGGCCCCGACAATGTCAAGAAGCAAAAGTACAACTCACAAGAACTGCTACATCTATGTGCGTATCCGTTAATATCCGTGGTATTATTTCGATTTCGTGGAATAATCTTGTAAATATGTTGAGTGAAGTGGGAAAAAGTGGGATTTTAGTTACAAAATGCACCGAAAACTTGAAGTAGCGGAAAATTATCACTCTATTACATAGACAAATGTAATAGTTGTACCCCGGGTGTTCCTGTGGTCTAGTGGCTAACGCCTGGGGGCGCACAGTGGGGCCAAACGACACTTCCTGTTTCAAAAAAGGGTACGGCCTCTAAATCTTAACCAATTTCAACGCATTTTTTTTAAAAATGAAAGCTTATAAAATTAATACAACTTTGTTTAGCCAGATTTTGGTTTCCATTGTTTATTAAATTGCGTGTAAATAATTCAGGAACTTTTACAAAGGAACATAATAAACACCCCAAGGTGATAGGTGGTTTCTATCACCTTTCGTGGTGATGTACCTCATTTCAAAAGTAAATTTATTTTACCACTCTCAGCACTTAAAAATAGCAACAAATAAAAAAAGAAAAAACTAAGAAAAACATGCACGAAGAACTGCTTTTTATTTAATTATTTTGATTAGATGTTTTTTCAGATTTCAGAGGTATTTAGGAAAAGATCGCCTTCTGAAAAGCCAATATTGTATATTAACATCATTTTCCGATTTTTTCTGTATTTTCTTAATATTTTTGATTTAATCAGAATGCTTTAGTAGATAACTGAGATTATATTTAAAATAAAAGCAGGAAAGCCATGTTATTTTATGTATATTATATATGCATAAAATAACATATATTAATTATATTATAACGCTAGACTTCTTTATCCTTGGTTCCGGCTCAAAAATAAACCATGCTTTTGCTCTGCAAACGAAGTTTTCACTTATGTGTTTACTAATAAGTACAAATTAATTTTAATGTAATTAAAACAAATAAATACAACTTTTGAACAAAGTAATAACATTTAAAGTTATTATTTACAGTGTCAATCCCTATTTATATAATTAAATTTAAAATAAATTTTCACAAAAATCCTTGAGTAGTTTCAAAACAAAAGACTTATATACGCGCTAGCTGTACCAAGTTCCAGCTGTTAATCTGTTAGTATGAGCAATCAAGGGATATCATTGATAAAACAAAATGGCACTCCTTATAATAATCTTTTCACAGTTTTCTAGTACAAAGTTGACAACGGTGCTCTGAAATTGAACTGCTGAGTCCAATAAATAGTCGGAGAAGGAATAGTACGTTTCTTTAAAGAAATTATTAAACAAAATCCACTGTGTTTTCCTATCCGAAGAATAATGATTAATTATAAGAAGAAAAAATATAAAATGAAAGTAGAAAGCAATGCTGGTGTACAAATACGATTGGATGTGCATGCACTCATAATAGTCACTTCAATATCAGTGAGGACCAAGAAGGGCAGAAACGTTAAAGGAATCAGATTTTTGACAGGAGATGCATTAGGGGGGGGGGTAGTATGGTTAGTGTAATACTCTGGTCTGATTTTTCTATTGGAGGAGCCCACTAGATGCTGCTCGGGCCTGAACAACGTAACAAGAAGTAATACATCTTTCTGGTTTCGAACATAAGATCCTCTAAAATGTGAGCAGAGTCCTCTACCACTTGGAACTACTACACCAACACTTAAAGAGTGCTAATGTATATTGGAAAGGAGTTAACTGGAATTCTCCTGTGAGAGATTTACAAGCTGATAGTGACACACTCTCTGTATCGCGAGTAATTTGTGGAAAAACATAACATCCTCGAAGAATTTCTTAAAGCAAGTCTTCGGAAAAGAAATATCTTCCATTTAACCTCTTTGAATGTTATAATTATCGATTGAAAACGTTTTAAAATAAAATCACGTCTAAATATAATAAATGAAAACACAAAGTATTAAGTTAAAAAGAATGATACGAACGTCTATCTTTAAATTCATTCTCAGTAATTTTCATTGTGTAACAATAAAATGCTCTTTAAGAAAAGTGCAAAGACGCTTTAAGAAAAGATAAATGATTCTTTTAGGGCAGATCACCATTGCTGTGCAGCTCTTAAAATAAAATAAATAAATAAATAAATAAATAAATAAAAGATAAATTATTCTTTTAGGGCAGATCACCATTGCTGTGCAGCTCTTAAAATTAAATAAATAAATAAATAAATAAATAAAAGATAAATTATTCTTTTAGGGCAGATCACAATTGCTGTGCAGCTCTTAAAATAAAATAAATAAATAAATAAATAAATAAATAAATAAATAAATAAATAAATAAATAAAAGATAAATTATTCTTTTAGGGCAGATCACCATTGCTGTGCAGCTCTTAAAATAAAATAAATAAATAAATAAAAGATAACTTATTCTTTTAGGGCAGATCACCATTGCTGTGCAGCTCTTAAAATAAAATAAATAAATAAAAGATAAATTATTCTTTTAGGGCAGATCACCATTGCTGTGCAGCTCTTAAAATAAAATAAATAAATAAATAAAAGATAAATTATTCTTTTAGGGCAGATCACCATTGCTGTGCAGCTCTTAAAATAAAATAAATAAATAAAAGATAAATTATTCTTTTAGGGCAGATCACCATTGCTGTGCAGCTCTTAAAATAAAATAAATAAAAGATAAATTATTCTTTTAGGGCAGATCACCATTGCTGTGCAGCTCTTAAAATAAAATAAATAAATAAATAAATAAATAAAAGATAAATGAAAATTGTATTAGTTCAGCCCGAAGAATATAACGAGTATTTTTATTTTTTAGAACACAAAAATAGGTTTTGAGCCAAGGTACTGATCAGAATAATTCTGAAAAAGTTTTGAATACTGGTCAATCGAGAAAATTTGTTACATAAAAATGCGACATTACTCTACACATGAATTCTTCATGAAAAATATCAATATCGAAATCAAAATACATATCAATTTAGAGTGTTATGTTTCATTATCTGATTGTTGGTGTCACAACTTTACCGTTGGAAAGATTATTAAATATTACAACTTTTGTGAGATTCAGTAGCATGCAGAGCATTGTTTGGAGGAGTAGTGATTTTCGGCAATTCTTCCCTGACTAGACTTTTTTTTCAACAGTTATTGCGATTTGAAAATGATACTTTGTGAGCATTGAAAGTGCATGAGGCTTAGGGAAAAATTACTTCAAATCTTCAAAACGTAAAATGTCTGGAACAAAAGCAGATTTGAAAAGTTTGATTTGGAGCATTTAAAGAAATTTGTGATCTAGTTTCTCTCCTTGAATATATTCACCTATTTGCAATAAAGAATGTTTACCCGTAATCAAATACGCAGTCATTATAAACGTTTAGAGGATTAAAATTACTTCCCCAGTAATTAAATGCTCAAAATGTTTACATGCATGGAGACAAAGACTTTTGTTTTTGAAATTGTCCATGTTACACTACCCGGCATAATTAGACCTGTTTCTTCAAAATAAGTCTTGAGACTGGGCAATTTTAAGTTCTGGTCAATGTGAGCGGTTTCGACATATTTACCTCATTCTGAAGCCATTCCTGTGGATGTATTAACAACAGTGGCATAAATGTGTCATTCTTATGTCGAAAGCGCACATATTCTGTGCTCCAACTGATGATATTTTTTTTATGATTTCTAAGTTGACAAGGAGACCAGCAAGTTTTCATTACACTAATGATTATTATTATTAACTGCTTGCAAAATAAGAAGAAAGGATTTATTAAATTTAGTTTATTAAATTCCAGAAAATCTTTTTGCAGAAAGTTGATCATTGACAAACTCCAACTTATTTCTTGGCAAGGATAAAATTGTAAAGTATCAATTGTTGGGAAACACAAATTAAAATGAATAAATAATTGGACTTCCTGAAAACTTTGTCGGATATTGGAATTTTACTGAAAATAATACAATGCGAATCGGTTATATCATTAAAACGAAAAATATTCTGAATGGACTTAACTTTTTTTAGGCAAGCATAATTAATTAAAATAATTTCTTCGTCCAAGAATTTTCTCGTACATTTGCTTTATTCAAAAGTTTAGGATGTATGTAATTTGAAACTCAATTTTCATGACAAAAGGTTTTTGTTTGACAATATCAGCAATTATTTTTTTAAGAAAATCATACTTTATTGCCCTCTATGCTTAAAATTTTTTTCAGAATTACTCTTGCCAATTTATTATATTTACTTCTGAAACCAGAAGAAATTATCAAAGAATTAAATGACATTCAACACTTTAAATTTTAAATAAAACTCTCTTTTTTTCTACTATTTCCTATTTTTAGACTCAAACTTTTTACTCCTTAGTTTAATTATATTAGATATCACACAAAGTATTAAAATACTACAGAATATGTTTAATGAATTGTAATTAATGAAATCTTGGGTTGGCTAATGACTTTGAGTATATCTACAAAATATAATATAAAATCAAAAGATAATTAAAACTACAGACTAATTACAGTTCCTAAATAATTGAAATCTGAGCAATTGATGTCTGCTTTGGATCATTTGATTTTTAATGATTCCTTTGTTTTGTTGAAGTGTTTTTTAATGTCATCTTTAAGATATATTTATTCTTGAGTAAGTGCAAATATTTTACGTTATAATGTGTGGCTAAGCAAATATTAAAGTCTTGACTAAAACCATTTACATACTCAAGACCTAATTTATCAAGCGAACTGTGGATCCGAGCCTTCCTGCTAATACTGTGGTTCTAGGAATGTAAATAAACCGTTAGCCTGGAGTCTCCATATTTGTTTATACTTGAATCATAAAATTCCATTCCGACTTCCCGGTTGTCTGACTGTTTGCTTACTATAGCGTTGTTTAACCGGACCTTCCCACTTTTTATTACAAACGAATCGTTAACCCGCTGAAACTGTCTGTCGGAACACACGTTTCTTTGCTGGTTCACATGTGAAACATTCTTTTATTTCGGGCTCTGACATTAAAATTTATGTCTCAGGTAAGACATTTTTGAATAAATTTGCCCAATAGGGGATACTAAAAAAATGTCATGAGCAGCTTGATCAATTTAATATTTTTTATAAAGAATAATGAAAATGGTAATTGTGGAAAATAAGGATTATAAAGACTGATTATTTTACTACCGAACCGAATAAGTAAAAATTAAGATGTAATGATCTCAACAGAAGAAAGATGTGTTTAAAGCTATGAATGAATTGATTAGGTATCACTGAATTTGTTTTGTGGGAGAAATCCAGCTTATGATGTGTTAATCATTTAGCGGAACAAAACTGTTAAAGCTTTGTAGTAAGGATGTTCACTTGAAGAGCAGTACCTATCAGCTGTTTAAAATAAATTATTATTATAGGAGATTCTAGGAAAATCAAAGGGAGTTCGCTTGTACCTTTGAGTTCTCTAACACGAATGAAATGAAATAAAACTTTGAAGAGTATCGGATCTAGTCGCGAAGTGTGGCGAACCATCATTTGTAAAAACATAATAGTTTCCTTATTTATTTTTTTTAATGTTATTTTACGGCGCATCGACATAAAAGGTCATTAGCGCCGACATCCAGGGTGCAGCGAGGAATTTTCCCAACGAGCCGTCAGCTGAGAAAATTCCTGCCACTGGTGAGAATCGAACCCACCATCTCCCGCATACGATACTAAGGCGTTAGCTCCTAGACCACGGAAGAATTTAAGTTCATCTTGCCATTTACATTTGTTAATCTCGCGGCGATTAGCTGTATAGTATGACAGAAAGTCACAAATCCAGTATGTGTTTGTTTTGCTGAAAAGTCTGTAATTCACCTTATATAGAGAAACAACGAGTGATCGCATTCCCTGCTAAATTAGCCAGAGAATCGTATTTGTGAAAAAAAAAAACTGTTTATTGATTCAAGAATGATCCAATAACAGATGATAGCAGAAGTTAGCATAGTGTCAGTACGTTTTTATTCCTTCTAAGTGACTGTAAATAGAATAGCTGAATCGAAACCATCCCTTGGCTTCGTATCACCGCAATGGCTAACTATCTCCATCTCCAAAAAATATATTGGTTCATGTTCAAGAAGGTATAACATTTTCCTGTATATTTTTTGTATGGGCGTGCGTTGTGCCTCATGAAAAACCTCTTCCAAAAAGGCAAAAATCTTCTCAAGGCAGAAAGGTATTCTCTATAAAAGCACTTAGAAAGTAAGGAAAATAGAGTGTTCTTTGAATAGACGCTTAGCAAATCTGCCGTGTCGCTGGATAAATAGGTCTGACAGGAAATGATGGATCGAGGAAGATAATTTGATCTTGTACACTTCCCTCCATAAGGAAGAAAACTACTTAGAGTTAGGTCGTTGACATGAGATTAGGTTCTTGACCTCTATCCCCTATACATTACTGCTTTCCTTTCCTCAATTGATGATTTTATAGTAATTTTAAGTGTAATAGGTTTGAACAATCTAGGTTATTTCGGTTTTAGCAAATATATATCTTTCTTTACTCAAAATTGAGTTCGTTTATCGTAGAAACAAACCAATTTTAATTTGGCTCCGTATTAGACAAGCCTTTCTTACCTATTTGTAATTACTGACAAATTGTAGATGTTGCAACTCGACTTTGAGTGAAAAACACATACATACATACAAACAATACGCAACTCAAAATCCTAAATATCCTCTGACGTTGTTACACTCATTATTACTTAAGTTTATATTTTATTAGTGCTTCTTATGTTCATTGTTGTTTATAGCCCTTAGTTGAGAGGTAGTTTTATTACTTTTTATCATTAAAGCACGACTTCTTCCATTTTTCTCAATGCCCTTGTTTTGAATTTTTTCATCCTGATTTAAAATTAAACTCTCTAATTAATTATTTAATTTAATTTATTAAGTTCGGTAGCCATCACATTGAGACAATAATTAAACATCTTAAAAATACTAACATACACAAACATTTATCTTTTCTATCTTATTTTATCTTGGTTTTCAATTGTTTCATTTGTGTCCCAATTTTGTCCTTAGGAGTCTCCTGTTTTTAACTTTTAATTAGGTGTATAATTCTAATTGTATGATTCGATGAAATTGCATAGAGCGAATGGCCTTGGTAGTGGATGCTCATAAATGTGGAAATAAAAAAATGAAAAAAAAATATTTATTTTCATTGTTTAAAAAAATTAACAAATGATGTAAAAAAATGAATAAAAAATAAAAATAAAGATATATCTTCGAAATTATTAAAAATAAATAAATATGGTAACACAAATTTGTCATCATTAATAATATTTCATGTGCATAATTTCTTTTAAATATTCATGTTATAATTTGTTATAACATTTCTATATTTTTGGGAGAATAACCAATGCAAACCTTGATCTGTGCAAAGAGCTAAGTGACGGGCAATAATAGCCCTGTAGTTTTTATGTTCAAATGAAATCTATTAAACATTATCTTTATTTTAAAGGATTGACATATATCTTGGTAGGTTGGATAGCGTACCTGATTCACACCTGGAGATGTCGGCTTAATACTATTTATAAAAAAACTATGTAATTAAAATATTTATATCATCACTATTGATGGAAACTCTTTGAAGTAAGTAAATAGACAATGACTTGTCATATATATATATATATATATATATATATATATACACAGGGTGTCCCGTAAATGTCTAGTCATATTGTGAGGGGTGATAGAGGACCCTTAGGGGAACAAAAAATGTTCTATGACGATTTCCCGAATTCTCACGCCTAAGGGAGAAAACGTCGTTTTATTGTTTTTTCGAGACAAACGTGGTTTTTAGAAGAATAATCGTTGTAGGTCCGTCCTAGGTGGTACTACTAGAAATTGGGTGAAACCAATCGAAAGCTGAGTAAATTTACAATAAGACTAGTTGGGAGTAAACGAAAAAATGAATAAATGTAAGTATGTATATCTTACCAAAAGAAAGCTATTCTAAATTTCCTGACATTTTATTGATATTTATTTCCAGCGTTACTCCTCAATGGGCGGGGTCTGTGATTTCCGGGTTTTAGAAAAACTTTCTCATTTAACCAGCTTTCCATTCATGTATCAGAACCCTGTGTTATTGAAGTATTTGAACGGTTTAAAAACAAAAGTTTTAAAAAAAACATGGATCTGTGAAAAGAAAATTATATTTTTTTCTTTTGTTTATTCAAAATGCTGAAAAGAAATATTTATTTTTATAAATGTTTACATAAATATTAAGTAAATATTTACTTATAACAATAAAAAAAAATTACTTCCACGAATATAAAAAAATTCCTAAAACAGTAAATAAATAAAATACACATTTATTTTGAATTTATTAATTGAGGTAACTAATACTGGGTCCAGGAGTTGGCCATTAATGAACCCCAACCATAAATTAACCTCAAAAATTACTATTTTTACCTAGATCACGCATTTGAACACATTTTTACAAGTATTTATATTTTTTAAAAATAAATGCTTTACCTTGAATTGATACTGATGGCTATGCTTGTGAAATTCACTGGGATTCTCGTGAGCCCATGCGTTGTTGGTCAAAATTCTATCCCTCATAAATAAGACATACATAGTCCTGTAAAAATGTGTTCAAATGCGTGATCTAGGTAAAAATAGTAATTTTTGAGGTTAATGTATGGTTGGTGTTCCTTAATGGCCACCCCCTGGACCCAGTATTAGTTACCTGAATTAATAAATTCAAAATAAATGTGTATTTTATTTATTTACTGTTTTAGGAATTTTTTTTATATTCGTGGAAGTAATTTTTTTTATTGTTTTAAGTAAATATTTATTTAATATTATGTAAACATTTATAAAAATAAATATTTCTCTTCAGCTTTTTGAATAAACTGAAGAAAAAAATATAATTTTCTTTTCACAGATCCATGTTTTTTTTTAAACTTTTGTTTTTAAACCGTTCAAATACTTCAATAACACAGGGTTGTGATACATGAATGGAAAGCTGGTTAAATGAGAAAGTTTTTCTAAAACCCGGAAATCACAGACCCCGCCCATTGAGGAGTAACGCTGGAAATAAATATCAATAAAATGTCAGGAAATTTAGAATAGCTTTCTTTTGGTAAGATATACATACTTACGTTTATTCATTTTTACGTTTACTCCCAACTAGTCTTATAGTAAATTTACTCAGCTTTCGATTGGTTTCACCCCCTTTCTAGTAGTACCACCTAGGACGGAGCTACAACGGTTATTCTTCTAAAAACCACGTTTGTCTCGAAAAAACAATAAAACGACGTTTTCTCCCTTAGGCACGAGAATTCGGGAAATCGTCATAGAACATTTTATGTTCCCCTAAGGGTCCTCTATCACCCCTCACAATATGACTAGACATTTACGGGACACCCTGTATATATATATATATATATATATATATATATATATATATATATATATATATATATATATATATATATACATAAGTCCTCATAGCATTTCTTCATTCAAAGAAAAGTCTTACCTTTCGGAATAGGGCTTTCCATATTGCGTACTCCTGTCTAAGGCACAAAACGAAATAAGTAAACCGGTAAATAATTTAGGGCGAATCGCACTGAGATATTACCAACGCGTTCGAAATGTGAATTAGCTTGCGGCATTTGTTTTTCGATGGCTTATCTCACAATTACTACACAATAAACAGGTGTAAAACAATTACTGAGGCATTTAATTAGCATTTATCCTTCCGTAAGTTATTTTATTGCTTCATTACTTTCGACCTTATTGAGATAATGCGGCTTACATAAAGTAAGAGTTTTTCCATATTACCTTCAAATTTTGAAGATTATAGAGACTTTTGTTTTAGGGATATACGTATATGAACTACGAGGCTCACTAAATATCATAAAGCACTCCTGGAAAAAGTTGTTATGTTGGATGTTGTTGTCCCATTTTAACGCTACGTACATATAGAAAGGTGCAATAAAAACGTAATGAGACAAAGCTATGTTAACGCATCGTACTGTCCATCACAATAAACCGCATGTATATTATGGTCATTTATTCTGAAAAAGAAAGATTAAACATAAAAATAGCCGAAACTAAAAAATGTAGTAATATAATTTTAATATTGAGTTCATTTAAAGAGGGATTTGTATATTATTGTGGTCTATATAACATGTTTGCAATTAATTTTCTTCTTTCTTTTAATGGGGGCGAGGTTAGCTCGGTGGCAGAGCACTCGACTAATGAACTGGAGGACCAGGTTCAAAACCCCAGCGCGCACTAAAGATTTTATCTTCTAGTGCTGCCGTTTGAGGGTTGGATTTGGGGTCCCAGGCCGTCTCTAGGCTCATCCAGCCTTTAATTAATTTAATTAATAATGGGTACCTTGGGTGCTAATGACTCTTGCAGTCGAAGCAGCCAAGGGGAAAATCAGGCGGCCGGAGCATAGTGTTGACCACACTATCTCCCTAATGTGCCGTACGGTCAAGAATCAGATACCTCTACAGTATCTGCCCCTCTGGGCCCTTGTGGCCTGTTACGGGACTGATTTTTTTTTTTCTTTATTTTAATTATATTTCAAATGCAACATATATTATAGTTTACTAATTTGTAGAGTTAAAAAACAAATTAGTAAACTAACATTACTCAAACAACAAAATGTTTTTTGATAAATCAGTTATTAGCACAGACGTTAGTAGTATTTTTTTTCACACGTAATCGCATCGAAACAAGATATTGATTAATTATAATCAATAAAATTTTAATTCGGTTTTTAATATTGTTTCTTCAGTTAAATTTCATCTTTTTCATTTAGTGAGTATAGTTTAATCTTTAAAATAATAATAGATATTTATGACAGAAAAGTTTCTTTCGTAAATTTGTATAAAATTCATTCTAACACGAAGGCCATTGCGTTAAAGGTACAATTTAAATTTTCTAAAATTCGATAAAAAAACAAAAGAAAACAAACAACAATAGAAAAGAATATACTTGATAAAGTTTTCTGTATGTAAAGTAAAGTTTTCGTGCTAAGAAATGTTCATTATTATTTATTTATCTTACATTGGCGTTTTACTCGCCTAGAGAAATAAATCAGAATGAACGTTGGGTGGAGCCGATGCGTTGGCTGACCAGGCCTGGGAGGATCCATTCATTTCCTTGTTCAGAAACAGCCCCAATATATTTCAGATTCAATAATCAACTCCAATATATTAAATTTTAATCTTAATTCACATTCCTTACTCTTAATAAAATTTTTTTCCGGGAAGATAGAGCGAAGATGAACACTGCGAGACCAATATATATATATATATATATATATATACAAAGAATTTTGGTCCTTAAAATAACTGGTACTTAACATAAATCTTTTAAAAATATTTGCCATTCTGTTCTCTCATTTGGATAAGAAATGGAGTATCGTAGTTGTTTCGAAATTGATTTTTATAGCTCTCGTTGGTTTATCGATTTTTATTGTTAACGTAACACTTTTTTTTCTTTGTCTACATTACTTTTGATTTTTATGGAATTTTTTAGATGAAATAACCTGTATTTGTTTACCATCAGCATTCGCTGGACTGGACAAAATAAATCGATATTCAAGCACTTTGTATACTGTACATATTATAATTGAGGCTAATGGCCGTAAGTGTTAAGGCAATAATATTCCATACCTAGGGCATTCGGTTCGATTCACACTAGGGCGTTGGCTTTCATTCATAAGAAGAAGAGACGAAGGGCACCATTACTAATTTGATTAAAAAACATTATTACCTGTAAATAAGGTTCCGAAAAAATCTGCATGATTAATATTATGAATAGATCACAATGCAATTTTGAATTCGTGGAATTAACTTATTCCTTATAAATAATGTCCCATTTTTATTTTATTTTATTTACTTTTACCTCTGTTTTGACAATTTTTGAATAATATTTAGTTTTTGTTATTAGCTTCATAGTACAGTTTTATTTGTTATGTATTATTTTTTAGTATTAATTGGTAAAGTGCTATTAGAGCACTCATGATTAATGAACATTTAATTTTGGGATTATATGAACATTGGAACTGTTATCCAACAAATTGGGAAAACGAAGCAATTTTAGTAGTATATTACCAATTTATTGCACAAATTTTATGTAAATACTTTTTTTTAGTGTCTCTCCACAAGTATAGGAAGCATTTTTTATTTTTATATTTTAATTCTGTGTTTATATGTAAACGGAGATTCGATGAAAAGGTTACAATGGATTTAAAAATTTGAAGAAGATTTATGTTCTATTAACATGAAGATTATCGCACGTCGGTGGGGTTCGGTAGTCAGCTGCATCGGTCGGAGTACTTTGGGCGAGCCGATTCAACATAAGCACTGCGCGTTCATTATACAGCTGGGGTAGAATTTACACGGTGGCTTGGGAATGACTTGATGCCAGTGAACGACGGTCTCCACAAAATGTAATACAGTATTTTCTGACGAACTAACCCCTTAGAGAATAGAATTTCTCAATTTCAAGATGTGGAAAAAATTATAATTGTCGACATAGTCAAGAAATTTCATTTTAGTTAAGCCATTGATACATTAATATAAACGAATAATATATTTATTATTGATCATAACCTGTAATGTTGGCCAACGCAATATAAAGTAATAATGTACGTACTGAAGTCATGACTTACGGACTTACTAAGCAAATCATTGTCAAGCTATAGATGTTCAGGCACAAAGTCATCGCCTAATTTTTTTATTATTAAGAAATATTTTACTGTAATACATTTAAACTTTTCCTGAACCTTTGTGGTTTAACATAGACTTGTATTTTTTATATAGTAAAACCATATGTATTATTGTTTTTTTATTTATTATTATAGTGCAATAGTTTCGTTATTTTTTTATTTGTCGTTTATTAAATCACTTAATACTTAATTTTCATGTTTAATTTATTTTGTTCTGTATATTTTATATAACATTTTTAGGACATCTCCTTTTTGTAGCGAAGCACAATCAATTTATTAAAAACAACATGGACTCGAAAATATCCATTATTTTCATAATTATGATATATATATAATCCATAAATCAAAGGACATTTCTTTCCAAATCTACCTTGAAATTTGTTGTGCGAACACGTCTTAGGAAAATATCCCTGCTGACGTAGCTCCTCTCGACGTGAGAGTTAGGTCCACACTGGAACTACCCTGAGAGATACAGGGAAATATCCCCTCACGCTTTCCCTCTTCCCCTAGCCATGCGTACTTCTTCATCGTCCTTACTCAAGGAAATATGTATTCGCCAGAATCGATGTGTTAGTCTAAATACATTTTATTGGTTTATTGGTATTTTTATTTCATGAAACATGCTTCGCATATTAATAAGCTGCATGAAATGAATATCTCTTGTATATTACTATTATTATTATTTTATGGAGTGTGTTCTCCTCAGCTTCCTGGGATAAATTCTTTTGGAGGCTATTGCCAACCGAAAGAATTGTTGTTTTTACTATTTTTTTTCTTTGTTTTAATGCATCATATCACGGGCGTTCATTCAACAATTTTCGAACTATTCTCGCAGCATCTAGCAGTACCGCTTGTCGGGCGTGTGTAATCAATTCCTCCGAGATTTTCAAGTAATTTGTACCTGTAACTGTGGCCTTTAGAATGAGTCCATTAGCCGATGCTATTATCCTTGCGGACTCTAACTTATATAAATCTTTCAACTCTATGGCCATGTCATGGTATCTTCCTAGCTTCTCGGCATAAGATTTCCGAATATTCTCATCATTCGGGACAGCGATATCAATAATATCAGCTTTGCGTTGGCCCCCCCACCAACAGCAAGCGGATGGACCTTTCAAGGGAAGACTCGCATCGAAAAAGTGTACTCCACCATCAAACACTGACAATTATTTGTGGAATGTGGAATAAAACATGAACTTGGCTAGTACTTTTGAACGAACCAGCAATTTTGATTTGTAAATTTTCTTTGAGGGTAGGAAAAAAAAATAATATCAGCTCTCTTATTCCCTTTGTCAATGATAAGAATTTCCGGTTTATTGTGATGGACAGTTCGGTCCACTAACATCGCTTCGTCCGAATACATTTTAATTGTACCTTTCTCTAAAAGTCTTTGTGGAACGTAGCGGTAATAAAGGGACCTTCTTATACAACAACCCGAATTTTTCTGCGAGAGCTTGGTGGTATATCTTGGCAACGTTGTTATGACATTGAAGATTAGGAGATCCCGCAAGGATCTCACAGCCCGCCGTGATATGCTTAATCGACTCATACGTTTTGTTGCACAATCAACATTTATCAGAGATTATCGTCTCTTTTAATGTCGTCGGTAGGATTTATTATTATTATGACCATAATGAATAAAGAGTAAAGACTCTTCACGTTAAAAAAAAAAATAAAAAGTTCGAGAAGAGAGCATTTATGTTGATACCCATTCACGACGTGGTTTAAGACTCGATGGTTTAAGTTATTTGGAGGCTTAGGGTTGGTAAAGCAGTAGTCCTTTGTATTACACCACTTTATTTATTATGTTTGCCCTACATGCTTCGTGGCTTTATTTCTTTTGCACCTCATCAGGGGCATCCACACTACTTCTTATTATATTTTAGTTCTTTGGAGGCTTAGGGCCGGTCAAGCAAAAATTGTGGGTCGTCTGAAAAATATGTATTTATATATTCACACATATTAAAAAGTAGCCCAAAATAATAGCAAACAAGCATAAATTATTTACCCTAAGCTCTCAAACTAAACAATACTTTTAAAAATAAAGCAATGATGTACACAGATTGAATTCAATGGACAGTGATCAATTTATTATTCATAAGAATAGGGAAGGGGATTGCCATATTTCCCTGCAGGAGAGAGATGAGGGATGGAATATCACATGGGATTGAGGCAGATAAGGATATGAAGGAGAGGAATTGCTCTAGTGATAAGCCAATATCCGGAAAAGATCAGCCACTCTTTGCATACTCTCAGTCGATTCTACCTCAACCCGTCCATTCGAGTCCTCAAGCCATTTATGGCCTATTTCGGCCTCCTGGGCATTTCAAAAAACTATGTAATTGGTTTCATTTTGTATTTATTTTCCGTGTTTGTACATAGGTTATAAGTTAAATATCTTCTTTATTTATTATGTTATTAACTTGAACTGAAAACCATCATATTTTACATTAAACTATCGGGTCTTTTTGCGAAGACCACATCCAGTTACTTTTGAAGTAGGAGTAGTGATTGTATCACTGATTCAGCGCATGCGCATAACTCTTTTATCCTTCCTATTGGAGGATTCCGATGACCAATAGCATTGGTTCTTGCTGGGAGTAACGTAACCTTCAACAGTGAATTAGCTTTTGTTTATGAAAAAGCTCTTCTTATGTTAGTGAGAAAAAATGAGTCTTTTTCAATTAGTTCGCGATGTTCCTGACAATGAAAAAGGGATTGGTTTGTTACTCGGAAAAATTAATGGAATCCTATTAATTTTAGCAAGTTGGATAGAGTAGAGTCGCTAAAATTAATATAATTCTATTAATTGCGATTTGGATTGATTAGAGTTTTGATATCTTCTTGAGCGAGCGGATCGTAGCGTAGCGAGCGGAAACGCATAGCATGTAATGCTTAATAAATGTAAAATATCCAAAAAGGAGAGAGAAAAGGAATAAAATATGTTTGTTTACAAATATCGTTGTTTGTTATCCCTC